>PVIJ01001058.1:0-225254 GCA_004024925.1 Scalopus aquaticus | reverse complement strand
GGTACAGGCCAGAGGTGTGGGGCGGCGAGAGGGTTCACCAGAGACAGAGCGGGTAGCAGAACAGGCAGATCAGAAATACACTGCTGAGGGGAGCAGCGGGCGAGGCAGGAGAGGTCTGCCGCACCATGTGGGATTCTCCCCGGCCGGGCGTCGAACTCGCGTCGCCGCTGCCGACAGCTCCACAGCGCAGCGCTCAACCGCTGCGCCACCAGGGAGGCTCTTAAAGAAATATTCTTAAGGTAAAAAACAACCAGTGCAAAGGTATCAGAGATGCCCATTACCATAACAAATGGGGACTAGGAATTGCCAAATTTCCATAGCGGTACCCCAAAGGACTCGGATATAAGTGCCCTACCATGGATGCAACGCAGAAGGGAGCAGCAGTTGCAAGTTGCAGCATCCTAGGAATCCTCAGGTAAGACCAGATAGTTACATGTATAGTAAGACAAAGAATGAGAAGGAAACATAGGAAACCAAATGCAGAAAAACCCTGGCAAGCTAATGCCACATCTAATTTAGCGTTCATGGAAAAGAATAGTGCCTTTGGTCATGCGTAAATGCTTTTCTAAAAGGAATGATGTCTCTGTCTTGAAAGTACATGGAGGTAGGACAACAGGTGCTGGAAGTATTCCTGCCAAACACCCAACAATTGTTTCCTGAAGACCCTAGGTCATCAAGGGAAGATTAGATAAGGGTGAGTGCTGTTTGCAAAGGTAGGGGATCATTTTATTAAGAGTTCATCTTCTGCAGAATTACCAGTTTCTTGGGAACTTTCGATTCCCTGGGAGTTCTGATACCTGTGATTATATAAAGCTGTGCTCTGAACATGTGTGTGATGAAAGTAGGAAGGATAGGGAGGAGTCTTACCAAAATCAGCTGGAAGAATTTGTTTTTCCATCATTATTAAATGTGAACCCTGCTCTACTCTGATATCCTTACTTTTAACCTGATGCCTTTTTTCTCCCAAGATCCTACCTAGGCTATTAAATGACATTTATTTACTGTGTATCTATAGATTCTTCTTGGCTGTGACAGTTACACAGACTTCCCTTGTTTTTGATGGCCTTGACAGTTTGAGGGGCGCACACAGCTGTTTCTTAGAATATCCACTATGGGAATTGGTGTGATGTTTTCTTTATGATCAGATTGGAATTAGGAGATTTGTAGAGGAAAACTGCAGAGATGAAGTGCCACTCTATCAGATCATATCAAAGGTACTTACTATCAGCTTATCAGTGTTAATCTTTATCATCTGGTTGAGATGGCACTTGTCAGATTTCTCCATTTTAAACTTATTTTTTTCCCTTTAAAATTTTACTCTTTTGAGGGAAATCACTATGTACAGTCTACACTTAAGGAGTAGCAAGTCATATTCTACTTCTTAAGGGCAGGGTATCTCTATAAATAGTTTGGAATCATGCTACAAATACCTGTCTATCCTCCATCTTATATTTATTTAATTATTTCTGTCAGAATGGACTCATGGGTATTTGTTTTATGATCCAACATCACTATGTTTACATTGTTTCTTAAAATTGCCCAGCTTTGTTCATTGGTGTGTGTGTGTGTGTGTGTGTGTGTGTAGAAGAACTGGGGTGCAGGCCAAAGGTCTGGAGGAGTGAGAGGATTCACCAGAGACAGAGTGGGGAGCACAACAGGTGGATCTACTCAAATTTACTGCTGAGGGGAGCAGCGGGTGAGACAGGAGACTGCTGCACTACGTGAGTTAGCTCCCTGGCTTGGGACCGAACGCAGACCAAGGTGGTATTAAGACTGAGATATAACCCATAGGCCACCAAGGAGGCCTTACTAGAAACTCTTTCAGAAGGCTCCCATATCCCTTTGACATATACATATCAATTTTAAATTTTTTTTGGAGCACTTCCTTAGTTTTCAGTAGTAGAAATGTTCCAATTATTATATTGAGTATTTCCTGTCTCAGTCCTAGAAGTAACTATTTCTCAAAAGATCCCTGGTTTCTGTTATTGAGAATAGTATTAGAAATGAAGATCTGATGAGCTATACAAATAGCTTCTTGCTACTGAGATAATCTTGGTATAAGGCCCTCTCTGTTTACAGAGTGATCAAATACCTGGGTGTTTATCAACCCATGAGTATCCATATATCTGTCAATATTCCATATGTCGTCATCTATATGTATATTAAACCACATGTGTTTCACACTGATTTCTCTAGCTCTAATATGTTACCCGTGGGTTTTTGTAGCCTTCTTTGCTTGTTTATCTCTAACTTCCCACCACAACAATGCAAAACCTACCTCTCTATGTATTTAATGATTCAGTCCATACATATGTAGTCTTTTTTGACTTTTTTAAAAGATTTTATTTATTTATGCATACAAGCTGAGGTACAGGCCAGAGGTGTGAGGTGGTGAGAGGGTTCACCAGAGGCGGAGTGGGGAGCAGAACAGGCAGATTGACCGAAATACACTGCTGAGGGGAGGAGCGGGCGAGGCAGATGTCTGCCGCGCCATGTGGGAATCTCCAAAGCCGGGCATTCAACTTGTGCTGCAGCTGCTGCCGACAGCTCCACAGCGCTGTGCTTAACCCATTGCGCCACCATGGGGGCCCTCTTTTTTGACATTTTTAACCCATAGCCCCTTTGGAATACAACTTTATTCACTATAGGAGAGTATAAACAACATATTCCTTCCATATTTGTTTGTTCGAAGAAGTCTGTATTTCTCCTTTTTTTCTGAAGGATATTTCTGTGAGATACAGAATTTTAGGTCAGTAGGTTTGTTTCTCAGTTCTTTCAATATTTCACTCAATTCCCTTCTTCCACAGTTCTTAAATGTTCTGAGTTTTTTCACTATTTTTTCTTTTAATATTTCAGCTTGGAAAATTTATATTGACTTACCCTATGCTTCGTTATACTTTACTCAGTTGTGGCTAGTCTGCTAATTAACCCATTAGAGAATTTCTTCATTTCTGTTATGGTGTATTGTTCTAACAATCCCTTTTCTTTCTGTTCTCTTTTTATATTACCTATATTCTTAAATGTTGTTTATTTTAAATTACAGTTTAAAATGATCTGTCAGTTTATGGCTCCAGTGGTTTCTGTTTTAGATAAGCATGTACTGTGTGGGAACATGCCATTATAAATTTGGGGGTGCTATGTTGTAGAGAATGGTGGCCATGGCTGGTCTGGTGGGGATGAATGAATTGACCAGAGACAGAGTAAGGGATAGTAAAAGGTGGACTTACTGAATATACAGCTGAGGGAAGCATCAGGCAAGATGGAAGTGTTGGTCTACACCAAGGAAGGGTTTGAGCTCTATTTTATACCCTGTTTTCTGGGGCTTTCTTACTTAGGAAGCCCTTTTGCACTAGTGGTTATCTGATGGTATATCTGGTCTGGGGTGCTGGCCTTTGATATAGAATGTGTCCTGGCTCGCTTCTGCATTCCTGGAGCTAGGTTGGTTTTTTCTGGTACTGGTGGTCAGTGTTATGGCCTGGTTTCCCAACCTTTTTGATTCTCATTATCTATTCAAGCCTCTCATTATTGTTCTCCTGAGCAAAATTCGGAGGCTAAATTGTAATGCTGCCGCAGCATGCTAGTTTGTTCTGTACCTCAGTTTTCTGCTGAATCTAAGAAAGGACATTGGTTTTCAGTTTTGTCCAACTTTTTATTGCTATAAGGGTAGGAGATGTTATTTCTAAGCACTGCATGTTGGGATAAAATCTAAAGTCTCCTAAGTAGAACATTTCAAGCTAGAATGGTAAGTCAAATGAACAAACTAATTCTGAAAGTTTATAATCCACATATTAAAAATACAGAAATTGGTGTGCTTTTAAAATGCATCTAGTTTCACATCATTTTATTTAACTTTCTTTGCAGCGATTTTTGTAAGTTGATAGACCCTAGTTGTTTTTGTTATTTCATACATTGTTTTAATCCACCAGCATGTAAGTATATGAGAACAGACTATATTTGTCTTATTTATCCCTTTTAATCTTCAGTGTCTAGATCAGACTCACAATATATATTAAATTGTAAACGTCAGCATCATTTTATGGTAACATACTCTAATTACCAAAGTGGCTGTGATTCTAAATATGAATGAAAATGAGCAAATCCATGAAATGTTAGTCAATATGTTTCCTCAAAATTAAATACAGGATTTTTTTTTAGGTTTTTTTCTCAGTTTTTTTTTTTTAAGATTTATTTCTTTATGCATACAAGCTGTGGTGCAGGCCAGAGGTGAGGGATCCTGAGAGGACTCACCAGAGACAGAGCGGGGAGCAGAACAGGCAGATCAGAAATGCACTGCTGAGGGGAGCAGCGGGCGAGGCAGGAGAGGTCTGCCGCGCCGTGTGGGAATCTCCCTGGCCGGGCATCAATCTCGCGCAGCAGCCGCCGACAGCTCCACAGCGCTGCACTTAACCTGTTGTACCACCAGGGAGGCCCTTTTTTTAGTTCTAAAAATACTTTTATATATCAAATTTAAATATAAGCCTGACTCATCAAATTTTCCTATGAACTAAAAAAAGCAGAATGTACTTAGGAAACAAATTGTTAGCTATTTTGCCAGTTGTTCTTCCTTGCCATTTATATATTAAACTTAGAACTTAGTCAATTAAAATCTGAAATAACTGATATTTAAACGTTGTGCTAAGCATTTTTCTCCAGTTTTCTTTCATGTAAGTTCCATTAGGCCAAACTCCGTCTACTTTGTTTCATTTTCTGTCCCCAGCCATATGGACTGATAATCACTCAATAACTATTGGTTGAATGAATGAATGAAGGAAGGAATATGAATCTGAATTAATGATTATGTGAATCACATGTAAAAATAGTTTGACATTTTCGCTTATATACACGTTTTGACACTATATGGAAATACTGCTAGCACCAACTTACAAAGTTGCCCATTTCTAAGTAAAGCAAGTGTTGTCTTGCTTTACTTAGGGATTTAAAAGAGCTTATTGGATTTAGCTAGGCATGACCAAAGAAATCTATTTTAATCATGCAGTTTAAGACTATGGCCATAGTAGAACTTGCCTTTTTATTTCTTTATATATGTGTTTATGAAGATATGACTCATTTAATATGATGTCAAAAATAGTAAGCCATGTCAGTCAAATTTATCAAAGAAAATATTTGGAAATATGATCTGCGCCAGCTTTCTAGTAATTCTCAATTCTTTGCTATTATCAATACCAAGATATACTTGCATGTTTTAGGTGGTAGATGAAATTATCTTACCTGTAACAAACCGCCAGCCTTCCTATTTAAAATAATTTACAATGAATGTTTCAATTTCCACATCAGGAAGGAGAACAAACTTTTGATAAAAAGGAACAAAGACAAGTATGCTATTATTCAAATAGCTGATAGAGCTTCGTGGACAAAATATACAATAAAACCAGGTGGTAATATGGGCAGTCATTAATTTTTTTATTTTAATCTGCCAGAATATACATTTGATTGTTAAACTTAGAAGTAACTGGAAACTCTACCCAGCACTTATTAAAATGCCTTTGCAGATCACACTGTATGAATTATATGTAGTACTATATTTAATCTGTCATTTGATCTACTTAGCTCTTTCACACACCTCATTGTACACTTAACCTTAATATTGTTTGTATGAGTACCACAAGTTGGCTATGAAAAATTAGAAAATTTAACTTTACTATGCTTTTGTTTTCTTGCATTTATATAAAAATGCACAGATCCAGTAACAGAAATTATGTGAACTAGCAAATAGCAAAAATTGAAATAGCAAAAATACAAACAAACATGAATGAGTTTTCCTAGTAACTGCGTATTAACAAAACACTGTTAATGAAAAGATCTTGCTTCTTCTTTTCTGTATGTTTGCTTGAGAGTGCTTGTGATGTCGACATACTGTATGTTTCTGGATTCTAAGAATTTTTTTGATTGCTTCGTGTGTTTATGAGATGAAAGCTACCATTTTACTCAAGCCCATTATACAAATTCAAAACCTTTATTTTTTTCCTGTATTGTTGGTAGACATTAACATGGGCACTGTGAATTTATCGGAACTGGAAGTAATGGAGTGAAATTGCTTACATCATTACTTTAAATGAAGATGCAGAGAGTTCACCGACATACAAGTTGTGAGAATCTCACCTGATTAAAAAATACTGAATATAAAAATTTAAACAACAAACATTTAAACAATATTTTAAAGCAACATTTTCTCCCTCAGACACAATACCTCTATAATAATTTTTGTAAATTCCTTTTTTGGGGTCTTTCTTTCCTTCAGTCCATTAATGAAGCATTATGAAATGGAAAACATATCCTCTTGTAGCAGAAGTTGTACTCTTTTTTTTTTATTTTATTGTGTTTTTATAAATTAACTTTTAACTTATTAAAGCTAAAATAAGTATGCCTTGTAAGTAAAGGTGAACAAAGTATGCAACATAAGTTAAGCACTAGTAATCTGGAAGAAAATTAGAACTAACCAGTTTCCTACTGTCATGCTAATTTTGCTTAAATAAATCTTGTCCTAGTCTTGCATAGGTGCATACTTCAAAAGATCATTTCTAAATGAAACCAACTTTTTTTGATCTGCTTGAGTGTAAGAGGATGTTAGGAGGAAATATGGCATTTTTTAACACAAGCTATTTTAAAACAGATGGGCTGTGTCAATCTCCAAGACAGTTTCTGCACTTGTTCCTATAGAAATCATGGATGTGCCAAAAACTGTGGGGTTGTCACCCTAGCAAAATATAATGAAATGTGGGGCTCTTTTATTTTTTGATAATAATAGTAGTAACTGTGCTTTGTCAATTCTCTCATACTAATCAAATATGCAGAGTTGATAGTCAGCTCTTGAATCTTTCTGAGCATGTGCCTTTATTGGATCGTGCCACGAATTTGTGAAATATAAAGTAACTAAGCTAAGAGCCACATAAAGACAAGCTTAAAAACTAACCCTTGGAAGCTAATGACAAAATGGAAGCACCAAGGCAGGACAGGGCCTGGACCAAGCAGCAAGGGTGGGTGTGGGGTGGCAAGGGCAGGGGGTAGGGTGGATAAAGCAAAGAGGGAGGGAAGCATAATGGACTATGGTGGCAGAATAGGTGTGATTTTGTGGTGGTTGTTCTATAGTGGTGATAGCTGATGGGGATATCCATATATTACCTAAATTAAAAATAAATAAGTAAATGAATTAAGAGAGTCAATGTTTTAAAAACACTACCAAAAATGAATAAATAAGCAAAATTACTACCCACTTACAGAATCAAATCATAGAAGTATGCTACATCTAATATCTTAGTTTTACATGAGGGAAAACTAAGGTTCAGGTGATGGATGTATTTCCTATTTCACTAAGAAACTGAAAGAAATAATGAGGACAAACTTCACAGATTCCTTCATTACATTTCCTACTGACCAGCCTTGCAGCCCCAGATTTGGTCTTTCTAAATCTAGTCATTCCACTTGTGTGTCAGGACTCACCCTGTCTTGTCATCTTGTCTACTCACCGGAAGCACTGCTGTAATTCTCACTTTTATTTCTGACATCATTAATCTTTGCTCTCTACTTTCTCATTTTAAATAAAGAAAATTGTTTGTTTGATTTTTAGACCACCATATGCATTCAGTTTGCTTTCCCCTCTACTTGCTGTTTTGTTCCAGTCTAGCTCATTCTCTGACTCCCTGACCACTTATATGTGAGAGATCTACCACGAATGGGTGCTGGTTCCCTTCTAACTCACAACCCTGGTACTTTCCTCTGGACTTACAACTTTAAAGATGATCTATGGTAACAATTTCCAAGTTACCTTTACCAGTGACCTCTCAGTTTAAATCCATTCTCATGTTTCTAGCTTACTGCCCATCATCTCCAAGTGGATGTCTAATAAATGTTCCAAATCCAATATCCATAACTGAACTCTGGGTTTTTAGTTGTTGCTTATTTTTGTTTTTTTTTTTTTCTCTAAAAACAGTTCTACCACGGTCCACCTTTTCCTATTGCAACTCCAGCTTTTCATTTCTCAGGGTATAATCAGACGGTCATATATAGATATACCTAAATAAAGATAGGATCAAATTTTAGGATAGTCTATTTAAAAGTCCAATGTATTATAGAAGGACACGGGCTGTTGCATGAGTTTAGTAGGATCACTGTATCCTTCTCTCAAAAAAAGTAGTATCTACATTGTGAATTGAAATATGAATAGTTGTTATTCCAGAGACTGGATGATGGGGTGGGGGGTGCAGGATTAACATGCCAAACACTTGGCATTTTGAGCTTGTGCTGTATCTTAGACACTTTAAAAATATATTAATAGTTTACATCTGTTTGTTAAGGTAATTTTCCCGGTTAACCTTTCAAGTAGTGTTGGCCATGTTATTTATAACAGTAACTCACAGTTACTATTGGTAGAGAAAAAATTCAAAATCACATAGTTCTTTCTTAAGGCTCAGTCATCACCTGTGTAACTGGAGCTGTTAGCAAGACCCAGAGCCTCAAGGTCCAAGTTAAAGAGATTAGACTTTGTCCTTAGATTTATAGGAGATATTTTCCCCCTTTGAACTGGTTAGTAAATTGAGAGAAAGAAATGGACAAGAAGAAATCACATAGTAACCTTCAGTTTAAGAAACTGCATAAGTTAAAATAAATCCAAACTCTGAATGGACTTGTGAAGTCCATTATAAAATCCAATTCTCTGGCCTCATTTCAAACCATTTTCTTTCCTCCCATCTCCCACTTTGCATCTCACCTAAATTGTACCACAAAGATTCTTGGTGACACTTTATCCCAGAAAAGTTTGCACATACAAACCAACCACATACATGTTTTCAATTTTGACAAATGAAAATCTTCCATCCTGATTTAAGTGTTTAGACTCTAAATACCTATGAGAGCATATTGTTCCCTGACCCGCCAAGTCTGGTTTGGTCTTTGGTTTATTTCCTTTTCCTAAAAAAGAACCAATTATCTTCTTTATATCGGAAAGAATTGCCAATCAATCAGTGCTTAGTTTAAATATGATAGATCTGGGAAATCTGTTTTAATTCTTAACTCCCTCACCACAAGGTATAGATAAACGGCCATATGTTATTCAGGATGGGCTAACCTTTGCTACACTCTGTCAAATTCTCTGATCTTGGGGTTTCATGTCTGAGGGTTTCTTGATTTCCTTCTTTGAGGCAGGTCTGCTGATGCTAATAGTCAGATTGTTTAATCTTGTTATGCTGAAATCTCAACATAAGGTTTTCTGTTTTCCATAACAGGGAATGAAGGTGGGTAATGGACGTCTAGCTTAAAAGTCAACAGTGCTTCCACAGGTAACCATTCAAAATGAAGGAGTGATCAGTTAATCTCTTTTCTAGCTCTTGCCACATTATGATAGTTATATATTTACATCTCTGTTTCTTCATTAGAACTACTCATTCCTGGAGGGCAAGTTTCTACTATTTACTTTGTGTTTCTCCCAACTCCTATTTCAATAAAGTAGATTCAGTCCCATTCCATCGAGTTGTATTTTTTTAGACATGGTTGTAGTCCACATTCCTAGGAAAGAGATACTGAGGTAAAGCTTAATATGAAGAAAGTTTCTTAGGAAATGTTTTTGAGACCAGGAACTATGGGGGAGTGAAGACAGCACCCCTGGCAAAGGGGGAAATTGAGCTCTGATGCAACTGCCTAGGAGCTGTCCAGCTGACTCCGGGGGGTTCCCCGCTTTCCTAGCATTGTCCCAGTTTGAGGCTATGTATTTGGATTTATATTCCAGCATCAGCCAGTCTTTGGCTACAGGCTGCCACAGGGAATGGGGATGTGATCTCGAATGAGGGGTCCTTTTCAATTGGGGGCAGTTCCTCAAAAAAAATTTCTGCCATTCTAAAGGAGTCATCTGGGCAGGCAGGAGTCCACTAGCATTTGAAGAAATGTAAGAGAACTTCTTTGGGCTGTGTTTGCAAATGTCCTGTTACCCTACAATGATAACACAGGGGTCACTTCCCATAGCCTGCTGGACTCATGCTGTTAAAAACTGAACATTAGTAGACAATTTGGGTTTTCTGAGTTTGTTTCATTTTATTATTAATGAACTTCTATTATATATATTTTTACTATACATTTAATATAAAATTGGTTTCCTAAATGGTTCAAATTCCATCTTTATTCTAACATGTGTTTACATCCATCGTTTTTTAGTTGTGTGGATAATTTAAGTTTCTCAGTTGGGGCCTGGTTTCACTGTTTTTAATCTATTCAAAAAGTATTTGTGTGAGCAAAAGCTAATGTCTAAGTAGAATTTACTCAGCAACATAAAAATAGGTTATGAAAAAATAGAGCCAGGATAGAGTAATCGTTAGCTTTTTAATAGTCGCCAATAAATGAGAATGAGTAAGAATTGATGTAACACTTGAAATGACAGTATTGACTTTATGAATATCGTGTAGTCGGTTTTCTTTTTGAGACACTAATAAGTTTATTTAGTTCCTTACTGTTGTTTTTTCTGTCTTTAATTTCTGAAATCAAACAATATGTGATAGGATAAGATATGGATGCTTCAAAACATCCTAGCTTGGATATGTCTTACAAAGATGCCTGATGTTCTTTCCTTTTTTTTTTTTAAAGATTTATTTTTATTTATTTATGCATACAAGAACTGGGGTATAGGCCAGAGGTGCTGGGAGGTGGGGTGAGAGGATTCACCAGAGCAGAGCAGGGAGCAGAGCAGGTGGATTTACTGAAATACACTGCTGAGGGGAGCAGCAGGCGAGACAGGAAAGGTCTGCTGCGCCATGTGTGTTAGCTCCCTGGCTGGGGATCGAATGCATGTCACAGTGGCTGATGACAGCTTGATAGAGCTGAGACTTGACTGCTAAGCCATGAGGGAGGCCCCTGATGTTCTTTCCTTTGAACAGTCACATGTAGAAAGCAGTTCCATTCCAAAACCTCAGATTGTCTGCTTTGTTCCAGGTAGTTTGAGGGCAGTGGAATAAAAACGCCAAAAAAAAAAATAGTCCATATAGTAAAGTTGTTCACATTGTTTAAAAAGGACAAATGTTTTAATAAAAAGTTCACTAGTCAAGGGATAGAATAATATAGATTAAGATCACAACAGGAACAAATTTCAGGGAACAAATCTGCATGTCAGTGTGTTGAGAAGGAGGTGTGTAATTATTTTTCCCATCTATTAAACAATTTCAAAATTTCAGTGACCTGGAACAGCACACTTAAACTTCCGTGCTCATAGTTCTGCACGTTAGTTGTGGTTCAGCTGATCTTAGCTTGCTGTATCTGGACCAGACTTTACTCCAAATTTCCTGTTAGGACCAGGTCTGCCCATATATGTTCATTCTTAGACCTGGTTGAAGGAAAGTGATTACGAGGTGTACTCTTCTAATGGCACACCATAGCCATCCAGGAGGCCAAGCTAAATTACACAACTAACATTCAAGTGACCAAACCAAAGCTAATGGCGAAGTGCAGCATTGATGGAGCAAAGAAATTGCCCCACCCACACTAGCCAGAAGTACTGCAAAATCCTATGGATACTCCAAGGATGCAAATTCTATAATATATATGTGATCAAAGATTCAGACATGACAGTTCAATCTACCACCTAACGTTTCAAAGAGACTTGGCGTGTTTGAGCAGCATCCTGAAAAATAAGTGATTTACCAATAAAACTCCAGACTAAATCCAAATCTGACATCTTCTATTTCTTTTCCTACAGCATTAAGGTATTTAGTTTGAAAAACTGGAATGGCTTTATTCTTTCTGAATAACCACATTCCACAGCTACCTGAACCTTATTTATTGGCAATGTCATTGTCAAACTCACCTAATATCTGTCATTGGTCAAGCTCTAGAATGCTTTCCCTCCTGTCTTCCAAAGCTCTTTTATTCATTTGCTATAAAGTAAACTCTTACTGTTGAGACTGCTATATCTTAGGAGCTATAAGTCTATAGTTCTCCAGCTTTCCCCCCATTATTTGCAAATCTTCAGAAAAGTTAGTATCTTCAGTAAGTGCTCTGACTCTTTCTTGTACAGCTGTGCTTTTTTTACATAGCATTTCTGCTGTATTTTATTACTGAATATCTCTATAAATATGCTCTTTTGCTTTTTATTTTATAAATACTTACATTTATTTTATTTATGCATAACCCAAATATCTCTACCCTTCGATATAAATCATCTTAAGTTGACTCTTTAAGAGTTATCTGAATTGCCTTACAGCTAGAATTTTGATTCTGTGTAGGCAGATTTTTTTCTGTACCTAAGCTAGGGATAACACTGTATCTGAACACTAAGAAATAATAAAATGAGTTTGCTTCACTTTTTTGTAGGTTCCTTGGTCTCATTCTAATTTTTTAAAATCACATCTTAATCGTTGGATAATTTGAAGGCAAATTAGTACTGTTGCTTGTTCCATAATCCAGTCTATCCTTTTCTCCAAGCAAAGTGATCTTTATTAGAAGAAAGCAATTGAAGGAAACAGCTCTGTTGGAAGTAAGGAGTTAACCAGAGCTGTAATGAAAAGCAGTGTTAAAAAGAGATGAGAGGCTGTGGACTTGAGATCAGCAACCAGAAAAGATCATTGAGATTCATGAATGTAAGAGAAACACTTGCATTGCCAAGGAAAAATTAAAAATTGTTGTCGAGTTCAGACAAACTATTAATGCATATGTAATGTGGAAGCACAGAACTCCTGGTAAGAACTAGCCTTAGGCAATATTTCATTTTTAAAACAGATAATACTTTATATTATGATTCTACAAGTGAATGTTGTCTAAATATTTTTGTTAATTCCAGAATATTTCACAATAATAAGGATCATCAAGTGTTGAAAATGTAATGATTCATTTGACATTGAAAAATGGAAATACATGTATTTTAAGCAGAGAAATTAAGGCTGTTATGGGTTTGAACTATACTCACACCTTGGAAACCAGCAGAAAGCAAGGTCCTTCAGCTCACAGGGGGTAGACAAAGAGTTTTTCTGAATATTTTGCAGCACAGCTGAAAGTAAACATGATTTTAGTTTTCTGAGTATATCTTCAGTGCCATACACAAAGCTTTGCACATAAAATACTGCATAAACATATTTTGAACAAACAGATATTAATTGAGGATCTAGGAAATATGTCTCTGTATTATGGAATGGTTAAGGAAGAAGGAGAATGCACAAAATTTTATTCACTCAGTAATATTTTGTAAGCAATTGGTCTGTACTATTTTCAATGCTGGGACTCAGTATTACAAACCCAACAGGAAAAATCCTTTATCTCACTCAGCAGTTTATATTCTACATGGGTGAAACAGATACCACCCCCCAAGAAAATGGGGAAAAAGCAAAAGGAAACAAATAACCATGTATTAGATCATCTACATCTAACACTATAAAGGAAGAGGATAAAGTGATGGTGAGAGATGACAGCAATAGGGGAATCCTGGTCTATTTGGGCTGACCAGTGGAAAACTTTCTGAAAAGGTATCACTTGAAGTGAGACCTTTGTAATTAGGAGACAGCTGTTTGAGGTGTCATGGGAAAAGAGCTTCAGACAGAAAGAAAAGCAAGTTCAATCTCAGAGTGACAGGAAAAAGCTCTGTGGCTTAAGGAACAAAAAGGAGGCTGGTGTGAGAGGATGTGGAATATGGCGTCAATGACTAGATTTGTGGAGATTAGGATTGAAGCCATGGAGTTTGCATTTTCAGTATAAAGGGAATCCATCAAAGAGATTTGAGGAGAAGGAAGTTCATGATTTAATTCACATTTTCAAAATTCATTCTGATTGCCTTGTTGAGAAAGATTTGGAGTGGCTATTAGCTGAGTTTGACAGTCATTAGTAATCTATTGCCCCTAACCAAGACCAGAGATGATGATGATTTGGATTGTATGAAAATGGACACAAAGTCTTGACATGTTTATTAGCTGGAACTAACAGATCTTGCCAGATGAATTGGATGAGGGTGGGAGGGAGTAATCAAGAATGATTCTGATGTTTTGTGTGTTGTATATCTCTGTGGATGAGTGGACAGTTTGTGAGATGAGAGAAACTGCTTTTGTTGGGACAAATCAAAAAACAAATGGTTTAAGAAGGTTTATAGTCTAGCTATCAAAGAACACATATATACACACATTGGTAAGGCAAATTGAAAAATAGCTAAATTATTATAAGACACTGGAGGAATACACAAGAGTTATTTTTACTGAGTCAGTCATTTCACATGTGGGTTTGACTGCATATAGCAGAATACCTAATTTATTTTTTTAAATTTATTTATTTATGCATACAAGCTGGGGTACAGGTCAGAGGCGTGGGGTGGTGAGAGGGTTTGCCAGAGACAGAGTGGAGAGCAGAACAGGCAGATCGATGGAAACACACTGCTGAGGGGAGCAGTGGGCGAGGCAGGAGAGGTCTGCTACACCATGAGGGAATCTCCCCAGACAGGCATCGAACTTGCGTTGCCGCTCAGCTCCACAGCACAGCGCCTAACCACTGCACCACCAGGGAGGTCCAAAGAATACCTCGTTTCTACTGGTACAAATACCAGAGGCACTTGATTATTTCACATCACATGAAATTTGGATGTACAAATTTAGTCTGATCCTCAGTTATATCAGAAAGGTCTATTAGTAGGTGATTTCAAATTGGCTAATGTAGCCCTACTGTGTTCTCACATGACAAAACTTCAACCAAAAAGAAAGATGTTAGGGGATGAAGTCCAATTCTCACTGTTGTTTTCTTTTAATCAGGGGAAGTTTTCCTAGATGTTCTGACACTTACTACATCTAATTGGCCTGAGCTGACTCATATACTCATCTGTAGATCAAACAAATATTGACAGAGGGAAACGGAATGGCAAATACTGATTGAAATCAGTCTTTACTTAGCTTCAGAGTCTGGGGGTCATTGCTGCATAAAAGTAATAGGATTCTATGACAAAAATGGTGGACTGTTTTCTATACTGTGTATAAGAGGAGATCCAGGAGTTTACAATGATAACAAAATTGCTCTGTTTGGAGGCTCACTGTATTCCAGGCTATCTGTTTTATATACAAAGAAGAAACCAATCTTTGCTGTGTTAAGCTGTTAGGCGTGGATTTATTTGTTACCAGGGCATAACTCAGCCTAACCTGATGGATACAACCACATTGAGGTATTTCACATAATCCTCTCCTTAAAATTTCTCCTTTGGGTTTTACCGCTCTATTACTTTTTCCTCCTCTGGCTATGATATTTTATTCCTACTTTTCAGTCATCATGATAAATTCCTCTTTTTTCTGCTCAGCTGTCTTTTTTTTTTTAACTTCTGCGGAATAATCTGGTGCCAGTACATACGCCATTAACTCTACAACTTCTATCGAAAACCTAAGAACCCTAAAGTTTATAATTCTAATAAAGACCTCTCCTAAAATATTCAGAGCCACATGTCTTAATGCCACCAACATTTTCACCTGGACATTTTCCTCAATCTCAATTTTTCTCTAATTATTTTCACTAAAGAAATTCTTTCACTTGAATTCATTTCTTTGTAAATGTTACTTAAATCTATCCATATCCTTAACCAGAAATCTGGAAATAATCAGTTTTATTCCTTTAAGTTACTTGAAATAGCCTATAATTATATAAATTCTACACCTGAAATGGTTTTTTTATCTTCTTCTTTGCCTGTTCTCCTTTTGGGACTGCATGATCCTAAGTCATGACAATTTCAGTAGCCTTCGAAGCTTCCTCCTCCCACCTAATATCTTCACTATGGCCAAAGTGGTATTTATAAAATATCAGTTAGATCACCCAACTCTCATATTTTAAAAATGACTCTGAAACTTTATTTCCAATAAAAAGACTGTATTTCTAGCAGAGTCTAAGAAGTATATCAATCAAAGACCATTCATGGGCCTCCCTGGTGGCGCAGCGGTTAAGCGCTGGGCTGTGGAGCTGTCGGCAGCAGCAATGCGAGTTCGACGCCCGGCCGGGGAGAATCCCACATGGTGCGGCAGACCTCTCCTGCCTCGCCCACTGCTCCCCTCAGCAGTGTACTTCTGATCTGCCTGTTCTGCTCCCTACTCTGTCTCTGGTGAAGCCTCTCGCCACCCCGTGCCTCTGGCCTGTACCCCAGCTGTATGTATAAATAAATAAATCTAAAAAAAAAAAAAAAAAAGACCATTCATGTCTGAATTGCCTTTCTCTCTTTCTCTTGCCCATTCTAGTCAAATTTGTAGACACAGATAGAGATATATATCTTGGGTGTTTGTTTATGATGTTTCCTCATCTGAAATGGCCTTTTCTTCTTCTTCCTGAATGATCACCACTGAAATTTCTCTTTAGTAGCACCTCTTTTGACCAAAAACAGAAAGAAAACATTTCCTCTGTCTTTTTATTGACTAACTATAGATGACATAGAGCAATTGCTACCAGTATTTGTTTCCTAGGGCACATACTTGAACATTTCTGCTCAAGTATTCCTGGAGCAGAACTGCTCTTTTTATTAAATAGTCACACATTAGCATCGTTCTTCTAATTGATTTTTCTTTAATTAAAAAATCACACTGCTCCAGCATATCTTGATGGCTTATGATAGCAGAAGTGCTTTCTCCCATGTTTCTGAAGCCCAGGAGTTTGAAATAAGGTTTCATCAAGGGCATGATCCTTTGAAGCTCTGAAGAAGAGTCCTTCCCCGCCTTCTTCACAGATTCTGGTGGCCGCTGGCAGTCCTTGGCTTTCCACAGTTTATTGATGTCCTTAATCTCTGATTCCATTTTCATATGTCCCTCTTCCTTGAGTGTCTTCTCAGTGTCTCCGTAGTCATATCTCCTGCTCTTTTCCCTTATAAAGACATCATTCATTGTACTTAGGACTCATTCATTCAGTGTGACCTCATTTTAAATTGATTTTATCCGCAAAGACTCCATTTCCAAATTAGATCTCATCCACAACAGTTAGGAATATGTGTGTATGTGTGTGTGTGTGTTTATATATGTGTGTGTATTTATATATGTGTGTATGTTAACATCGGGGGGGCACAATTAAGTACCCTATAGCAACTTTTGACATGATAGTGCAGTTCATAAGGTTGAACCATATGAAAACTGCTGCTTTTATAGTTTAGAAAGAGTTAATTCTTGACAATTTCATGTGATTCAATTTAATGTTAATATATAGTTTATAACATCTCTGTCACGTGATATTACTGTCATTCCTATTTTGCAGAGTGAACATCGAGGAGGTGCATTAAACTTGCTCAAGGTCGTACAATTAGTAAATGATAGTCAAAAGTCAAACCTGCTGAGCTTAATTCCAGCAGCCCTCTCATAATCATTACATGTCACTTGTCTTTGCCATATTAAATAATTTATTATATCACACAAGTTTATTATACCATTCATCATGTAACATAACAATATCCTCCTTTATTTTATTCTCTGAATTGCCTTCGGAAATTCTGTTCCATATGTGTCCAACATTAAATATAGTGAATGCCACTAGATAAAAAACAAATACCTTTGAAAAAATGAATACATGGTCTAGAAAATATATACTCCCCTGAAGATAAAAGAGAGGATACTTGGGAAAAATAAAATGTCTTACCTATCCTCAGCCATTACATATATATTTTTTTAAAGATTTATTTATTTTTGTGTACAGCGGGGTGCAGGCCAGAGGTTTGAGGTGGTGAGAGGGTTCACCAGAGACAGAGTGGGGAGCAGAACAGGCAGATCAACCGAAATGCACTGTTGAGGGGAGCAGCGGGCAAGGCAAGGAGAGGTCTGCTGCGCCACGTGGGAATCTCCTCAGCCAGGCATCAAACTGGCACCACAGCTACCGACACCTCACAACGCTACGCTGTCGTGCTGCGCTTAACCCATTGCACCACCAGGGAGGCCCCATTACATATTATTAAGGATGGTATAGGAAAGACTGAGAAGCTCTTGGGAATTCAGTCTCAGTCTCCTGACAGCAGCGATCTCTTGCTTATTCCAAAAATCACCCTTATCTCATCCGTAACTCCAGTCCTTTAAAAATGTCCCGCTATCTACCTTATACTTAAATGACAGTTGGACTAAGACAAAATAAATTGGTTCTTTTCTCCCACGTGTGCAGAATTACTGAACTTTAGCATCTGAAACTGGTTTTCTTTCCTTTTTTTCAAATGCACATTTTTTATTTCAAAGTAAATGGAAATGATTTTTTTAATTAAAGAAAAGTCAATTAGAAGAAGTATATTAATATGTGACTATTTAATAAAAAGAGCAGTTCTGCTCCAGGATATATATAATAAGCTGGAAGAATGTTACTTTCAACTTTACAAAAAGTAAGAACTAAAGGAACTTCAAATTCACTACTCATTTTGATCTCATTAGAGAGCTGAAGGGAGCAAGCCAACAAATTAACCAAGACAAGTTAACCCTTGGATGCATTTACCTGGGGTAGATGCAATTGAATATTTGAATATTTGATGAAGATTGAATATGAGCTGTCAGAATTCCTGGGTGATATCTCTGGGTGAAACCTCTGGATTCTTCAGGAATTGATGAAGGCCTTACATTTTTGCAGGCTCTTTCTCAAGAATCCCAGAAAATATTAAGAGACCTAACAAGGAAAATAATAATGCAGGATAGGCAAGACACTCCAGTTTCTTGGAGACTCTGCCTTTCTCTCTCACTTCTGAAATAAAATGCAGATTTTTCAGCTAGAAGAGCAGTAAGTAACCTCACTCTGGCTGCTGGTGAAAACTATCAAGACAGGACTAGGAGCAAGAAAGACCTCCTGACCCTTATAGACTAAGTGAGTAACTATTAGAGGTAGCTGGGTGAAGAATATTTGGGAACTTTCCATACTATTTAGCAATTTTCTGTAAATCTAAAATTCTCATGTGATTTTTTTTTAACATTTGCTTGAAAAAAAGCAAATATGTAAGCAAGCAATTTATAAAGCTAGGAATAGATTCTTCTGGGCTGTCAGTCACCTAAGGAATAGGTTCAGGATATTAAACCAATCTAAGGTTTGATCCTTTAAAGTATTTAAGAATTCTAGACAGTGAGGCAAAATGAACATTCAGTAAGTGCTCAAGAGCATGTTTAAATCACTGCCTTTGAAGAAACTGAAGGACAAGCCAGATATTCAGCTGTATTGGAAGACTGAGGCCTGTTCTTAGGGCAGTTGGGTAGGTTCTGTTTTTCCACATAGATTTAAAAATAGCTTTGCAGTTTTCTATGATCTGTGTATTTGTATGTGGATTAATAGCCATCCATGTTGTTCTACTAAAATTTATCTTTTAAGCCTGAGACTTGGAAACATTCTAAGGAAGCACACATCAGGAAATTTGGGTTATAAATTGAATAGAATGCACAGTTTTACATCTTTTTTTTTCCTTATTCATTACATTTTAAGCTCAAGTGATTTCCCATCTGGACCAAGAAATTGCATTGCTGAAATGTTAATATTCTTTCCCTTAGTATTATTTCATTATAATTCATTTTGAGGAGGTATATGATCTAACAGGCTAGAAAGTGCACTGATTTGAAAGAGATAATATGTAAAACAATCTTTATCTTGGTAGAAGTAACCAATAGCTCAATCCTGATAGTGGCTTTCTAGGAAGATGATGAAGTTTTTAAAGCTTTGATTTTTTTTTTCCACTCTGATTTCATTTAGGATTATGCAGTCTGGTTCATTGAAGAAAACTACTCCAGGGATCAATATAATTTTGCAGCAGAATTTTGACAAAGAGTCAGTGGGGTCGTGGGGGTATTCTATTTCTGAGTAAGGGACAATTCCTTCTCTTTCCATTTCTTTCTTCCTTGGTCTCTGCTTCTCTATTGATTTTTCTTCTCATAAGTTTTATAACTGAAACACAGGTGGGCAGGTGTGGAATTTTTAGTTCCCTTTTCATGGTTTCCTTGACATTGCACTAAATCCCCACTGATTTGAACAGCCTGATGGATCCTTTTAGTATTGACGTCAAGAGAGGAAATGTAGGACTGGAAAAACACTAACAGGCAAATATTAAAAATAAGTTTCAGTGAATCTTGAAATAGCAGATAATTGAGTTTTAACAATAAATACTTTATACTTTTCAAGCCACTTCACTTATTAATTTATAATACAGTTTTATTATTTTAATTTATAATACAATAAACCTGTGAATGAGTAAACTTTTTATCATTCATCCAGGTAATTTGGCATAATGCCAATGTTTAAGACAAGGAAAGAAATGCCAAATATGGTAGAGTGTAGAAAAGAAGGAAAGGGAGAGGAAGAAAAGGTTATTAGTGACTTTTTAAATGTATTAGCATAATTATACGTTTATCTACACAGTTAGGAGGAATATTCATCTAACAAAAACTTATGACTAGTTACTATGCAAGAAGCACAAAGGATCCTATGCTGACAAGACAAAGTTCTAGCCCTCTTGGAAACATCCAAGGTATTAGCTATAGTCCTCTCAAGGACTCCAGCTTAGGTACAGTTTTAAAAACATTGATATTCTATGGCATTTCCCACAATTTTTCTCATTTCTAGGAGATTACATTTTCAAGTTCCCCCCATCTCTGTATCGTACATACAGTCCAGATAGAAAGCTCAGCCCACATGGCAGTCTGCAATAGATTTGCTCTTACAAAGCATTTAATAAGTTTAGTAGAACTTAGAGATTTGGATTCATAAGAGGTAATCAGATGTACACTAAGTAGGTCATTCTTTTCTTCTCACCTCTTTTTTTTTTCCTGTACTATGCCAATTTCTCCTTTACTAGACCAATTTATCTCTTCCGACTCCTAGCTTCAAGATTGCACAATGAGGTGCTTAGCTTAAAAACATCGTCTTTTGAAGGCAGTTGCGATACAAAAAAGTATAAAAATAATACGTGAAATAACAACAGCAAGAATAAGTGACCATTTTGTCACACGTATTTCCAGCTTTTCACAGCTCCCAACCATTCATCTGTACAGCGTCCCAAATTCAATATTGCACTTTCCACTGAATTTCATTCTTTGAAAATAACACAGGTAATTTAACTTTTGAATTAATGTTAGTTCAAAGAGGAAAATATATAAATTATTCCACATTTTATATTCACAAAAAGATTGTTCACATCCTGAAAGAAATTGATCTCTCTCAAGGTTTAATATAAAAAAGATCTAGTCATTTGAGAGGAATACAGGATAATTTTTGTTCATAGTTAGATTTCTAATATGTTCACATCCAGTCCTTTACTTTTCCATTTCCATCAAGTTTTGATTTTAAATAGCAGGCTCAAAAAATAAGAAATGAGAACAATACAGCTTTTACATCTTTTAGGTGACATGTTCCATAAACCTTAAATTTGATGAAAATTTTTGTGAGTTTCTAGTGCAGTTATTTGAGTCATTCTAATGAAATAAGACTTGCAGTTCAGAAAAGTAAAATCATAGTGTATTAGAAAAAGTGTCACTTAGAAAATTTATGTTTAATATATAAATTCAACCAGCTGCCCCAGACATCATGATTTAACTTAATGACTGCAGGTTAGACATGAACCACACCTATGTAATTTTCCCAGTGATTTGTCTGTATTGGTTCCAATTTGATTTCTTTAAAGGATTTATTGGGCTTGTTTTAAAAATATTTAGATGTTTAATATAGATGAACAATCTGGGGAAGGAGTAAGCAAAATATTAGTTTGTACATTCAAAACACAGGTTAATCACAGCTAAAATTACTATGTCATCATAAAACTATGGTAAGAAAGGCAGAAAGGACTAAATGAAAGCCAGTTGCTTCTCTATTAAATATTACAATAGAGAATGTTACAAGAATAATTTAAACTTTGTTAAAGAATAAAGGAGAGATGGTAATAAACTGAGTAGCCAAAGAAGAATCTTTTTTTTTCTGACATTTCAAATGCTTGATTGCTAAAGGAAATTTTAATCAAAACGGGAAGTCCCCTCTTTTACATCATTGTTAGTGCAGATATCATTTGGTATATTAAAATATTTTGCAATATTTGAAGACCATCACCAAAAAGAAAGGGACTATTTCAAGAAAGACTACCACTGGGACATATCAGTTTTACATTTAAAACTTATAATATTTAGATTTATTTCCCTGAAGTAAATGAAAACAATGTTTTAACAAAGTATGAAGAAAAGAATGCCTCATCATTTTGTAATTCTTAGCGAAATTGGTTTTTTAATGAAGTAGCTACTTTCATGAAATCCACAGATCCTATGTTAAATATCCTTCATTAATTATTAAATAAGAAAGCTATTTTTTGGCTTTTTTTCATTTTAAATGAAAACTGTAGACTCAGTCTAATCTCTTATACTCAAATATGGCCATTGAATCACACATCTAGACTCTCAAATTGATAATATGGATTCTAGTAAGAATACTGTTGGCTCTTTTCAACTTAGTACTAGTTGCAGGAAAGAAATTAATTTTCTATATGATATTTTAAAAAATTATTGAAGTAACATTGATTTAAAATATTACATAGGGTTCAGATATACAGTATTATAATTTACCATCTGTATTTATTATGATTGGCACTGAAAGTCTCATTTTCATCCATCAGCATACAATTGATCCCTCTTACTCAGCTTACCCACTTTAAATATAAAATATAGTGCTCTTCAGATAGAGGCCTACATTTGTGACTAAAAAACAGTATCTCCATGAAAAAATAAGGGACGTGAGGCTGTTGTAAGACCTGAAGAATAAGCATGATACCTCTTCCCACCTGTTGTATACTCTTTCAAATATCATCTTTATTCAATGATAATTTACCAATTATTTGCATACACACTAGAAATAGGACTAACTGTTGGAAATGTGGAATTTGTGGAGTTTTTGAGACATGGATTTATGCTCTTGATTGAACACTTACAAGATATATGACCTTATGCAAAATACTTAACTCTCTACGACTGTTACAATGTGTAAAGTGGGCTCTGAATCCATCTTTACCAAAGCTATTGTAAATATTAAGTGAACTAATGTTTTCAAACTTGTTTTACGAGTCTGACATAAGTGCTTATTCTTTGTAACAACTGCATTTTTTTTAATAAATATATTTTTTTATTGTTATTTATGTCTTTTACATTTTGTGTTCCCCTTGGGTAGCCCACCACCAATTCACCGGTGATCCATCTTCATGGTCCCTTGTGTTCTTTTCTATTCCATTTTGTGCCCTTTTCCTTCCCTCCCTCCGCCTCCCTCCCCCCCCACACACTGATTGTCTCTCTCCCACCCGGCCTCCCTGTAGTCCTGTTATAAGTGAAACCATTCGATATTTTTCTGTTTTTCTCTTTCTTTCTGGCTTATTTCACGGAGTATGATCCCCTCTAATTCCATCCATGTCGCTGCAAATTGCATGTGTTTATCTTCTTTCCATGCTGAATAGTATTCCATTGTGTATATGTACCACATCTTCTTGATCCAATCATCTATTTTTGGACATCTGGGTTGCTTCCATACCTTTAACTCTTTAGAAGAGTTTCGTTTTCATATAACCACTCCACTTCCCAAAATGGAAGTGCTATTAATCTTATCCGTGCGGCCCTAATCGTCAGCAAGACTTTCATTAAGAATGCTACTGATTTCTCAGTATTGAAAGAAAAAATTTAAAGGCACTTAATGCTTCCCCTCTGAGTTATGACTCCTTTGTCCAGTAGAATTCTCTCTTTTTATACATATCATGATGGAAGTTGACTTAACCTGAAGGCTCTGTACCCACGATGGGTGAAGGTGACCAAAAACAACACATTTTCAGTTATAAAATAAGAAAGTGAGGAGGCTAGAATGTACAGCATGGTGACTGTAGTTAGTAATACTGTGTTGTATATTTGAAAGTTGCTAAGATAATGGATCTTAAAAGTTCTCATCACAGAGACAAAATATTGCAACTATGAACAGTGATGGATGCTAACTAAACTTATTATGGTGATCATTTCACAATATGCACAAATATTGACTCATTTTATACATATTAAAGTAATGTATGTAAATTATGACTCAATTAAAATAATCTTTAGTTTAAAAAACCTTTTGAATATAAACAGCATCAAAAACACGTGGAGAGGAAGTCATCATCCATTGCCTTCCTTTTGACTTTTTTTTTTAATTTATTTTATTTATGCCTAGAAGAACTGGGGTGCCAGAGTTGCAGGGGGAGAGAGGATTACCAGAAACAGAGTGGGATTCAGAACAGGCGGATCTACTGAAATACACTGCTGATGGGAGCAGTAGGCAAGAAAGGAGAGGTCTGCTGTGCCATATGTGGGTTAGCTCCCTTGTCAGGCGATTGAACTCAGACCTTAATGATGATAGTGCTGACACTTACCCCTATGATACCAGAAAGGCCCATCCTTTTGACTTATTCTTTATCACATGATCTACCCTCTCAAATTTTTATTTCCTAGGCTCTCTTGCCAGCTGGCTTTTGGTTACATTTTGTTAAGAGGAGACATTTTTAAGAGAAAACTTAGAATTTTAGGTTTAAGGGAGAGGAAGGTAAGAGGATATTGGCCCATTTCTGCTTGTTAGGAAGCACATATATCTGTACTTACTTCACCAGGACCCAGAGTGGATCATGCAGTCTGACTCCTGATTTGCTAATCTCTTTGTTGCCTCATTGATTCGTGTTTGCAATCTCTTCCAGCACTGTTACAAGTTCTTCATGTTGACTTCCTTTATAGAGTAACATGATGGAATTCTTATTTCTTGAGTAGATCATGAATTCTAGAGATTGGGTTGAACCAGTAATTTCTCATATAAGGGCAATGAATAGGTTATGAAAGTATTAGATTTTAGTGTCATTCAATATAAATGCCTGCCTTATAATTCCTTATTCCTTCATATCATTGACCACTAAGATATACCCACACTTCCAACATTTCCCCAAAATGGAATGGCATCAGAACAGTGGACCTTATACTTTCTTCCAGGAATTTGATTGCCTCTTTTGCCATGACTAATCTATTTTCCTTCAAAACGCTGTTGGACTTTTGTCATGTAGATGATTGTGATAATATTTTTGATTTGGGAAATATTCTTGGTCTTATTTTTACTTCTGTTTAAATTTATGTCATTCTTTCATTTTAATCATTTTTACTAGACAAAAACATACCAGTTATTATATACTTTGTAAGTGGTTTTAGTCATTTTAAACACAACTTTAGTTAGGTATCCTCCACAGGCTTAGTGTAAGCCTACAAGGTTAGTTTTATCAGATATTTTAAATTGACAACCATTTTTTATACCGCCATCCCCCAACTCTAAAAAATAAGTCCTTTTATTATTGTGTGAGTCAGAACTTGGCTTATTTCTCAAAGAATTCAATTTTCCTAAGCATAATTTTGTAACTTGAGACTCGCAATTCTAAAATTTATTGAAAACCATATTGAGTCTGCTTAAAGAATATGCCCAGTTATCAACCACTGACTAGTGTCTCTGAAGATATGTTTCCTGAGCTTAATATCGGCAAGATTTGTTATTTTTCTTGTGCTGTCTCCAACCCTCTAATATAGACTGTAATATGTTAGTTGCAAAACACCTCTTAAAACTATAACCTTCCATTTTTGAACATCATGTTAAAACCTAGACATTTCAAATTATTTCTAATATGCTTACATTAAAACATAATCTTTCTTATCAGAAATCATAAAAAAATAGGAGGCATCAAATCCTACTATTTAAAACAGAAGAAAGGTTTATTTTGTATCACTCAGTTATTATTAGCTACCATGAGACTCTTAACCATTACTCAACTGAGAGAATCCTTTAACAGACATATCTTAGACCTTCCTTTCTAGTAAATCTCCATCTTACCTTTTTTCTTCTTAAAATCCAATTCCGCTTTATTTCTGACTCCTCCACTCATTCTCACATTACCCTGTTTCTTGTACAGGAGGTATGGATAACCTAGCCCTGCTGAGGATTAGGGCTCCATGGAAAAGAGTAATAGCACTTACGTTCTGGGAGTTGGAGTGGCTGTAGATAATGAGACTATGCCCCTCCTCAGCTGTCTACAGGGCTGGCTGCCTCTGTCCATTTAGGTGCCCTCTAAAGAAGTCATTGTCAACCATTCAAACTAAAATAATGATTAGCATCAGTGGCTATAACCTTATTCTGGTCTATTTTTCTTTAGAACCTGTGACTTAGAATTTTAGTTTTTGTCATACCTTTACCATCTCTTTCCCACTCTAACAGGCAGTCTCCATGGGGGCAGGTTTGCTTTGTTCATTGCTGTATTTCCAGCCCCTTGTGCTGAGTTTGCCATGTAGCAAGTGCTCAAGAAGTATTTTTAAATAAAAAAAAAAAAGAATGTTCTACTTAGAAAAATAACTACTTGCATACTTGTCTGGTTTATTCACTTTTTAAGGCTATTACTATATAACTTGAAGTAATCAGCATATGTCATAAGTTAACCAAAATAGTATCTTTCTTTCAAAGTTAATAAACCCAATTTTTATTAGGATAATTGATAGAAAGCATTTTAATATGGAACTTTCATAATGTTAAAACAACAGATCAATACAGAAAAATTTTATATGTTGGTACTCAATCATGGTGCTTAGTAAAATGAGAGAAATAGAGTTCACAGGATGACTAAAGAATGCAGAATCCTAAACAAAGCATGACTTTATTTGAGTCAAAACTTTGGTTGTCCAAATTGTTTTCATTTACTTTAAGGTGGAACCATAGGTCAATCATTCTTTATTAGATAAATATGTTATTCTTGTTGACTGGCTGGAGACAGTTAGCTTTTATTCCAAAAATGTTCTCACTAATTTGAAAAGTAACTTTTTGTTAGGTATTGAAGAATAAGATGTTCCCATCTAAAAAATATATACCAGCATCCATATGAAAATCTCAAACTAAAAAACTTCAAATTTTCTCTGGTTCTTTTTTTTTTTTTTTAATATGAGCAATTGTAATGCATGGGTTAAGGCAGAATTTAGTGTTTGGAAGCTGTGCTACTTTCCAACTTTATGTCAAACATTTCTCAGTCCTGCCCTTCCTGCCACCTCCAACAGCATGTCTTAATTGGGGCTCTCCTTCTGCTTGACCAACTGGTCACAAAGTCTCAGTTCATGCCTTCGCACATCCATTCTCCATTCTGCCTCTAATGAGGCCTTCTTAAAACATGCCATTGATCCCTTATTATCTCCAGAGAAATGGCTGACTCTCTTTTGTATGGAGGCCTTCTTGCCAGAAGTCCATATCCTGTAGCTCTAGTCACTGAAGTCTCAAAAGCTCTTCTCTGTACTAAACTTCCCTTCACTCACTCCTTAACATGCTTCTGAGAACAGAAGAATCATTATCAATGACTCCTTCAGGTGTCAGCTTAGTATGTTACCAAGATCATTTGCATGCAAATAACCAAATTTGAAA
Organism: Scalopus aquaticus; assembly: GCA_004024925.1. Taxonomy (NCBI): domain Eukaryota; kingdom Metazoa; phylum Chordata; class Mammalia; order Eulipotyphla; family Talpidae; genus Scalopus; species Scalopus aquaticus. Next base: position 197,915 of record PVIJ01001058.1, on the reverse strand, counting down.
CCTTCCTCCCATTTAGTAGGCTTGTTGTCTTTGATAACGTACCTAACCCTCTCAGCCGAAATCCCCTCATTGGAAAAAATGGGATTCAATGTACACACTTCAGTTACAGAAATAAATTACACGACTGTAAGCATATGGCATGCAGCTTATGCTAGGAGGTAGTAACCATCTTTAATAATTAATATGGACAGAGTATGCCTTCTTTTAAGTGTTTTTTCTCTTCCCACCTCTTGGTGTAGACAATTTCATCAGAGAGCCTCTTAGTGGCCTTATCTGCCAAACTAACCACCCACCCTCTGGAGCAGTTAAAGCACTTTGCAGGAGCTTTCAAGTCCAAGTAACTTTTGTGTTTGTTTCCAACCACATGGGCTCCTGCAGAGGCCAGTTGGTAGCCATGCTCTGAAAATAAGGCAGAGTTCAGATTTCCACTGCATTTTATGGGCACAAACAACTCGAACTCAGTAAACACTTCTATTGCCATGTGGAGCAAAGCATACTGAAGCCTTGATATGACACATTCTGAAGTCTTAAAAGCCAAAGAGGAAGAAATAATTAAATTTTAAAAATCTGGCATGACAGTGACAGGGTATGACTAAAATAATAATCGCTCTGCTAGCGATCCGAGGTAACTTATATCTCCTGTGGGCGATGATACTAAACCCCCTGGGATTAATTTAAAGGACAACAACAACAAAAAAGAACAATCCTGATAATCCTGATGCCAGTTTAGGAAAACTACTGTTTACCATAAGAACAGCCAGACCCAGCAATATGTAATCTGAAAGCATCCATTTTGTAAGAAGGAGTGGACGCAAATTTAGATTAAGATGCTATTACAAAAGGGTTAGGACTTCTTAATCGAACCTGTGACACAGCAGGTAGATTTATTCTGACAAGGTAATGAATGATATGGCTTTGGTGGGAGTGCCAGTTAAAACCAATTATCATCAACTTGACATGACAAGCTACTAAAATTCCTCCCAGGACTCACCCTCTATTCTAAGGAGGATATTTTTGTTTCTGGGCATGGTTCTGATTTGGGATGTTCCAAGTTGTTTTTCTTTTTAGAAATGCAGATGTAGCCATTGTTTTAGAAAGCCTCCAAGTGGGTCACCCTGATTTATCCTTTTAGGACGGTTCCATTATGAAAAGAGTCAGTTGCTTCCTGGAATTGGACCAATGCAAAGAACAATTCTAAAACCCTAATTCACTACAAACATTTCCCTGAATACATGGCATTCATTGCTATTTGTTTAAACAAGGACACTGCAGTTACACTCAGGAAAGGAACTAGTAATCAGAATATGCAATGTTGAAGTATCTTTCAAAAGGCGACCTGATCATACACAACTCATTATTAATTAAATTTGAACTGCATTACATTGCATCGTTTTACCTATTTATGAGGTGCTATCCCTATATTAAACATTTAAAGATTGTAACTCAGGGCTTCATTTCTGGATAGTGTAGTCTGATTTTTCTTAGGAAGCCAGCTAAGCAATGATTGTCCAGCTCTCTGTGCAGCTTGGCTGTGAACACTGTGAAATTCCATTCTCCTTAGCCTTATCTTTAGGTTGAACCCCACCACCCAGCCATGTGCCCAGACTGTCAGCTTGACTTGGACAAGGTAGTGTGCAGTCCCATCATTCCACAGGGGAATGTTTCTCAGAAAGGGAAGTATTTTCTGTGAGCTACACCTTCCTCATCTAAAAAATTGGGCAAATAAGTGAATCTCTATAAAACTATTCCATATTTATAAAATGGGTATGGTCATATTTTACGAGTTTAAATGAGATTAAGGATTCAGTGAGATATGTGAAGGATTCAATGAGATATGTGAAGTTCTGGCACGTGGTAGGGATTCAATAAATAACATTTTCATTATCATTACCTTGAATTTTTCTTCATTCAATTCTTCATTAGTTATAAAGTCGTGTCACCATTTTCTCTTTCATGAACTTTTATCTGAGTTTGTCCTCCAGACTCATTCACTATTCTAGAACTTTTCCATCTCTGCCTGTCCTTTACATATTTAAACTCTTTTGCTTACTTTGTCTCCTTCCCTCTCTGCAAGATTCATAAACCATTTATACAATCTCACAGTGTGTGGAAGCAAACACACCTGCACTGCCTTCTACAGCAAGGCTTGAACCTACTAGTATGTTGTTTGACTCTCATTTTCACTTAACTTTGTAGGTACCTTGAAACAGAAAGTTTTTTTTTTCCTTTCTCTTCCCTTTCTTCCATCCTTTATTTTTTATGTCCTTTCTCCCTTTCACTCCTTCATTCTCTTTTTTTTTTCCCTGTCCTTGTTGGCATTAATTTTTTAAACAAGTTTTATACTTACGTTTCATATATTATTTCACATTGAGAAAATGATAGAACAATATCTGGTAAATGAAAATCGGGCAAAATATAACAACTGACCTTTTTTTGAACTTTTGTACTTTTTTTAAGGAGGGAAACATTCTTTTGGAAATAATTTGATTTCTGAAAAAAGATGGATCTTCTGTGAAAAATTTCTAAATTCTATAATTAAAAAAAGCTACACTTGCTTTTACTTTCCTTTAGGAGTTACCTAAAATTCTATGGAGGAAGAATGCCATCTTGATAGAGCAGTTTGGTTTTGGAACTGTATAACTAGAGCAGGCCAAGAAAGTAAAGGCGCATTTGGATAATATGTATGTCACATCTGGTTTTCTTATTAAAAATGCACCGCTCACCATCAGCACTCTTATAAGCCTATACAAGTCAAATTATGTATTTTGATTGCTTCTGGGTTTCTTTTATTAGTGTGTTGGCTGGTTCTTTGGATTTTTTTCTGTCTTCATTTCAGTTAATCAGATTGTTATTTTTATCTTCATAGCAAACTCAACTTCTCAATATGGAAGACTTTTGTCTTCCTGAAAATACAGAGTACAGTCATGGTCCAAATTGCCAAATTCTATGCTTAGTTCTGTTTTCTCCATAAGTGAAAATTCCCGTAACCAACTGGCCATCTGATTAGTATATTGAGTTCCAAAAAACAAAGACCTCATTTCAAAACATTTCTGTTTTGAAAATCTTGCAATTATAAAAATATGAAATAAATATTCCAGGATTTCTGTATTGGTTTTGACTACTGATTTTTAAAGAATTTAGAAAAGAATCCAGGTGTTAGTTTTTAAATTGATAATTTCAATATATAAAAAATATGTAGGCATGTATATTTTATATATATTTAGTACTATAACATTGAATAAGGATTCATCTGAATAAAGTTTCCTGCGTTCTTAGTGCTACTCAAAAAAAGGGAGGAGAAGGGAGAAAGAGCAGTTTTTTTCCAGAAAAATACCAGCTTATGAAAGGAGGAGGAATGACAAAATTGGAAAATAACCATCTTAATAATTAACTGAGGCAAAGATCAATGAATGGTAAAACTATTGAACACAGTGTTGCCAAGAAACAATACTCACATGGTCTCATAGTATCATACCACAGATTACTTACTAATTACAAAGAAATAGAGAGGTTCTTTCTTTCACAATGGAAAGATCTAGTAGACATGGCCTCAACCAAGCGATCAAACTTAACATCATCAATAATGAGACAACTGGCAACATGTGCTTCCTAAGATGACATAATGGGAAATATACAACCTTATTTATGTAGTATCCATGGAAAAATATTTAATCTAATCCTGCAGAAGCAATGGGACAGATTGTAAATTGTTTTACCTGCCAACTTGCCAAGATTCTTGAAAATTTTCAGTGTTATTAAAGGTAGAAGGAAATGAGAAAGATATGGTAATCAAATGTAATCCATAATCCTGGAATGGATCCTGAATCAAAAAAAAACAAAACAAAACAAAACACAACATTGGAACAGTTGTAGAAATTTAAACACAGAATATGTTATTGAATAACATTATTGTATGTATTTAAATTTGAAAGATATGAGAGTATGTAGTTATGTAAGTATATGGAAGCATGTCCTTGTTCTTAATGCAAAAGTATTCTTGGGTGAAGTTCATGATGTTTGTAACTTATTCAAATGATTCAGAAAAAAAGGGGTGTATACGTGTTTGTGTCTATATACGTATATACACATATACAATATATGAGAGAGAAAGAACAAATTAGCAAAATATTAGTTGATAAATGTAGATCATCTAAGTGAATTATATATGGTGCATAGCTGTTTGTGGGCGCCATTTTTTACTGACTTTTCTACAGTTGGAATCATCTAGAGGTGATCAGACTGCCAGCATTTTTATTCATTTCTCTTCTCAAGAAGTATTTGGATTAACTATGGTAAAAACCTAAGTGCCCCAAAAGCGGATCAAGATATTTGCGATATCTATATCTATATCTATATATATGTATATATATATGTGTGTGTGTGTGTGTGTGCATGTGTGTGTATATATATGTACACATACAAAGGAATACCACTGAGTCATGAAAAAAGATAAAACTCATGCCATTTGTGGCATCTAGAGTGGTTCTAAGATTATGCTAAGTCAAATAAGCCAGGAGAAAGATAAATACGAGATGTTATCACTTGTATGAGGAAAATAGAGAAACCAAACAAAGGGTCAAAGGTAAACTTTAAAACTAACCTTTGAAATCTTACTGTAGAACTGTGGGGAGGAGGGGTGGGTGGGAAAAGAGCACAACACACTCTGGTGGAGGAATGTGGGTACCTTTTTTAAAAAGGTTTATTTATTTATGCGTACAAACTGGGGTGCAGGCCAGAGTTGTGGGGTGGTGAGAGTGTTCACCAGAGACAGAGTGGGGAGCAGAACAAGCAGATGGACGGAAATACACTGCTGAGGGGAGCAGTGGGCGAGGCAGGAGAGGTCTGCTGAGCCATGTGGGAAGCTCCCTGGCCGGGCATTGAACCTGCACCACAGCTGCTGACAGCTCCACAGCACTGAGCTCAACCATGTGCGCCACCAGGGAGGCCCATACTGTGGGTACCTTGGTGGTGGGCATCCTGGAGACTATACCTGAAGGGGAGATCTTATACTTCCAAAATACTAAAAACTATGTGAACTGGCGGTGTTACAAGTAAACATTTTGTTAAAAAAATATAACCCAAGAATTTGAAGCCACAGAGAGCGGAAAAGTTTACAGAGGGTTAAGAAGACTGGAAAGGTAGTTTGAAAAGAGAAACCAAAATTAAAGTGTTGCAAAGGAAAAAAGAGAGAAGTGCTTGGATAGGTCAAAGGGCAAAGGATTGGAGAGAATGGATTCTGACTCAAATCAAAAAAATATCTTAGCAGTTCTGCAAAGAACAGAGAGAGCCTCGATTTGCCTTCCTCCGGTAACATAGTATAATATGACATAAGCGTAAAGGTACTCAGTTTTGCTCCTGCTTTCTATTTCAGAATCTTCAGGGCCCTTACAAACTGAAGGGCAAATTTAATTTGGTTTCAAGTTGTGTACAATACTTTTTTTTTTTTTTTTGAATTGCACAGCACCAGCAAAGGATTAAATAAGGCCATTGATAGCATCTGTGCGTGTCCTATTAAGCATGCTGAGAAAACAGAGTCAGAGCAAATAACCTGGAGCAGGACTTTAAGGGCAAGCAGGAAGGCCGCAGAATTGTTTCGAATGCTGTAATGTGAATTAGAGAAATCAGTCAGCAGGTGCTTTGGCTCTGAGATCGTGTTTAACCAGGGAACTGAATCCTTCTTTTAAAGAAGACTTTTGAAGACTTCTCTTAAAGAAGGGAGTAAACATCATAGACTCCTCTTGCACCCCTCAGCTTCCTGCTTCAGTTTAATAACTAATAACAAAAGAGAAAACCAATTCTGACTGTTACTCTCAGAGAAGAGGAAAAGAAATTAAGGGGGTTAATAGATAAGGCCAAGATTTAGGGAACAGTGCTAAAGTTCTGTTTTTCAGAAGGGTCATTTGATTCATCTTGGCCTGGTAAGATTTTTATTTAATCTGTAGCTTTATTTAGAATGTTAGAGACTCGCCCTAAATTCCTCTAGTTTCTAAGCATGGTGACCATGCTTTATATTCTCTGTTGTCTCCTTGTTTGATAAATTTTCCATATAGTAAAGATAAGACTTTCCACTGAGAAATTTTTGTAATTTAGTGAGGTAATGAGGGATATGTGGGAAAGAATATATAAAATCCAGTTTACTAAAGGAGTATAGGTTTGCTTCAATAGATGGGGGTACATATCTCCGAAAGGAAATATTAAAGGAAATACTAAAAAATAAATGTAAAAAATGTTATTTCACTCAGTGAATAAAAGAAAATCATTCAAACCCAAAGTCTTCCCATCATTTATATCAAGAAGTTGCCTCATTTACTTCCCCAGGGATAATTTATTTAAACAGCTCTTTTTCATACTGACTTAGGATTTTAGTTAGATTCATTTTTTCCTATAGTATATTAATATGATAATATGATATAGTAAATATCAAACATGCTATAGAAGAATTTAATACAAGCTTAGACAACAATTTGTTTTAAAGTTTTTACAAAAAATAAGCAGTGCAAAAGACAAAATATTGTACATAGTAAAATATTTCTGATTTGGGCTTTTTGCTTTATTTTCTAAATGTAAAAACTAACATTTTTAAATCTACCTTGTCTCATTTAGTATTCATTTCTGAATTCAAGCAGTTTTTAATAAAAAAATATTTAACTTTCCCACAATATTTCTTATATTTGAATTGTCCTCTTAGGGCTCATATATTGATATTGGATTGCTCTTTTTCCATTTCCTTTCTTGGGACTTGTTTCAAAAAGTTAGGTTCAGATATTCTAGGTGAATCTATAAGCAATTTCATTCTGATTTATATGATGGTTTCAGAGGGGGACATTTATATAAGACAGAGTAGTAGAAAACACATTTTACTCACTTCTCCACAGATGTCTGATCCTTGCGTTTCAAAACTTCCTGCTATTGGAAGGAGTCATCTTACCTTTGCAGTTTTTCACTAGATATTTCAGCAACACCTTCAGCAGGGAGATCAGCTTCCCGAGTGAGGCAGAGATGGATTGCTAAACACGGAAATAGGGTTCTTCGGGAACACCTTGTCCCTCAGGGAGTACATTCTAAGTCCTTGTTCTCTTGACTGACTTTCATAAAAACAGTCGTTACATTGTTAGACTGCTTTGTATCAATATTGATTGCTAATTTACTTTATTGAAAGTAAAGTTCATTGGCTTGAAGCAGTCAATGTAGAGTGATGGGATGAAGCCGTGAGCAGAGGAGCCATGGTTTGTGTATTGATATGGAACATTCTCAGGTATCCTGTGCAACTGTTTCTCACAGAGAGGACAAAATTTCTCCCCCAACATGTCAGTGTGAGGGAGCATGGCTGCCAAGAGCTGGAGAAAACAGAGGAGACAAATGGCAGCTAATTTTCTAAATTATACTTAATGATTCATATAGAAATTGTTTCATATAAATTTAATTTAGGTTACATCGAACTCACGGGAGAGCTCGAGCCACTATCAGCTTAACATTCAGATGAGAAAGTTAAAGATTCATTTTTTCTCCAGTGATCATTTTGGCTCCTCCTTCTGTTACTGCAAAAGCTACAGGGCGTATCTTGAATATTTCTTAAGTGTTTATTAATTACTTATGAAATAATTTATAAGAGTGAATAACTAGAGTATAGCATAAAGTATTTTTTTCCTGTTTTACTTTTGTAGGCATCCTTATAATCCATCAAAATCTTCTCAACCAAAATTGCAGAATATCCACTAGTTCATTTCACTTTATTAGCTCACAGCATTAGCCTCAGGTTAGCTTCCTTTTCAATTCACAGGCATTTGACAGTAGTAAGAAATATCTACTGTATTAACTTCTTTCGCATTCTAACAAACTGGGAAGTATCTTTAGTACTAAGTGAATTAAAGTAAATCCTGAATTTTTCAATTATTTAGATATATTCATGCTGCAAGAAAAAAAAATATGGCATCAATCAATAGAAGATGAAACATAGCCTTTCTACTATTTTTACTTTTCTTTGGGAGTATAACATCCTTAAAATATGACTAATAAAAATTTTCAAACTATTAAAATTCATTAGAATGAGTTTGCATTAAATGCTGTAATAAAGCCTAAGTCAACGTGACCCAATATAGAAAACAAAGCAAAAAAAAAATGGTGTGAATATGGTTATTTAAATGCCAAGAATGTTGTTTTTACTTATATACAATTTTATTTACACCAGTTTCTAAATCCATTATAAATAGATAATTCATTTACCCTACTGTGGGGAAACTTTTAACTTTCTCTCCACCTTTATTTGTGCCTTGGATTTTTCTTTAAGTGACAATGCCTAGCAGTGCTTTATAAACATTATGCCAATGTTTCCTGAAGTGCATGCCTCTCTTAGGAAAAGTGGCATGTTAATAGGTATTCAACTGAAAAATAGATGTCTTGTGCTAGAAATAAATTCACACATAGTTAAATGTTCTTATTTGGATGTTGGGTTTGGTTAGAACTTTTTTTTTTTTTTTAACCACAGGCCTTATCTCAGCAGAAGTCCAGTTAAATTTTACTAATTTTAGAAGAAAGGGAATTTGGGTCCATAATTCCCACTTTGATCAAATAGGAAGATTCTCTGCCTTAGACAGCCCAAAAATTTCATAACAAAATAATGTTTCCTCCCAAATTAATGACATTATGCTATGGAGCACAATTAACAATCAAAGTGTAGATACAGATATCTGCATGTTTATTGCCTATAGCTGAATTGAGCAAATAAAAAATAAATAAATTTCTGATGACACAGTATGATAACAAAAAAAAAAAAAAAACCTGCTCCATGGTTTGTTGAGGGTCTAAATACATTTTATGAGCCTCCAATTCCTAGCCATGCTAGAATAATAGCTTTAGAAGTAACTTCTAAAATTGTGACATTAGAGACAGAATGTTTAATTTCACCTATGTGGAATTAAGTAACAGGTAGTACTTTTACAGCACATTTTGAAAAATTGACACTAATCTATTCAATGACTGTCCACATGGTTGCCTACACTGGCAGAGCAATCCTTCCCTGTTCAGTTGTTATGTTGACAGTAGATGACTTTGAAATTAAAGACAATGAAAGTCAATAGTAGCGCATGAACTTTAACCTTTGAGTTAAATGCAGGACTTTTTATTAAATGAAAATGGAAAATATTTATCAAGAGCAAAATTGTCTTGAAATTACTGTTGTCTGAAAAAGCAAAATCATGTTGTAACACAAACCTAGGTACGCTATAGTACTAAAACATAAAAATAAAAGAGCATGGAAATGACAATGTAGAATGAAGAAAAGAAAACCCAAACTTTGCATGTGGAACTGTTGCCTTAAGTATTATGCAGGAAGTCTTTCACTATGATGTAACAAACTCTTTAAACTCTTCTTGATATCAAGTAGTCAACTCTTCCTCCATTTCACCCTTCCATTCTTTAGTCCATAAATGTAGACTTCTAAGCTTCTGTGACCTTACGTCAAAATTCGTAATACATTTTTCCCAAGCCATCTCTAAACCATCTTTATTGCTAGAAATGAAGTTGAAATAAACTGCTTGATGGTATTATTTTTATAAGACTGAAAATATGCACAGATTGGAAAAAATGAGCCTGAGTGGAGAGATTTTCATATTCTCGAGAGTATAATGCTATTATATTTTTCCAATTGCATACATGTATATATTATATGTAAAATTTTTAAATAAAAGGAAAATGTTGAACATCAGAATTTGATGTCAACCTTAAAAGCAACAATATCACTGCCTTTGTGAGACATATAGGAAGGTAAAATGATTGCATGCTTGTGATTGAATAACATTGTATTTATAAGATAAATCTTCGAACCCCTCTAAGCTGTCATAACTGTGCATGAGAAATGAAGTGGCACAAGAGCTTAAATCAACAGTTTCCAAATTTATTTAGCAAAGGGATCTTTTTCCAAAGCAAAAATCTATGATAGTAGAATGTATAAAGTCATATTTTTTATTTGTAGGTTCAAATATATAACAATTATATATAAAAAAGAGGTCATATTGATAAAAATTCTGAAAATGAATGCCATAGATGACTGTCAAGTGAGCTTCAGCTTTCAATTTACGTATGCATTTTTTCTTTTTACAGAATTGATCAAATCCCAATTCACATATATATGTAGTTGCAATGGCAGTAATTTTAAATAGCTTTTCAGGAAAATGGAATAAACATTCCTTTGAGGTTTACACAAAGATTAGTTTATCTGACTGCACAATTCAGTGTGGCTGTAGATATCATCAACATGTTAAAATATAAAATATATGTATCTTTTTATTACATGTTTTAACACACTTAAATATTTTACTATGATGTTCAAATTAACATTTTGGGAATACTCCAAAGAACCTCTTGAGAGTCAATAGTGGGATACCGTTGGAATGTGCTATTTTAGAGCATCTAAGAAGGATTATTTAGAAGTATTTTATTAGAAATAGCAAGAAACAAGAAAGTGGTATTTATAAATCACTTGGAGTACTTTCTTAAATAGTTTTGTCATCAATATCAGTTTTTTCCTCTAATAATTCAGATGCAAATAAAATGTTTCAATTCAGGCAAATGTTTTACTCAATTTCAAATTGATGGATACTAAAAAGAAGTAATTCTTAAAAATTGCAGTCATCATCATGTCTTAGAATTCCAGTTATTCATGGCCAAGTAAAGGTGGTGGATTGAGCTAATAAAAGTAATAGGTAACAAGAGCTATGGCGGGGAGAAGGAGAAGGAAGCACAATCAAAAAGAGACGATGGAATAATAGATAAAATAATCCAGAGGGGGGAAATGGAGTCACCAAGCTAAATCTTACTCTTTGAGGTCTCAACTCAGATATGACTGCCTTTCAGAAGACTGTGTCAATCCCCTAAAGCTAGACTCTGTGTTCCCAGTCTAGTAGTGGTATGAGCAGAGGTTTTTATATTTTTTCCAAATACTCTCTTTTCTGAATCCAAGCATATGCGTGTGCTGGGACACCTTCTGCCTCCTCTCTCGTACACTTAGACTTGCCTATCACTTTAAAGATTTATTTATTCATGCATACACGAGCTGGGATGTAGGCCAGAGTTGTGGGGTGATGAGAGGATTCACCAGAGACAGAGCGGGGAACAGAACAGGCAGTTCTACTGAAATACACTGCTGAGGGGAGCAGCGGGTGAGGTAGGAGAGATCTGCTGCACCATGTGGGAATCTCCCTGGCTGGGGATCGAACACCGGCTGCAGTAGCTGCGGATAGCTTCATAGGCTACCCGTTGAGCCATCAAGGAGGCCCCTGGACTATATATGTTTAAGAACAGGTCATGGCCATTGTTTGCACTAAGACTTGACTCAGTGGTTACCACATAGTTGGTTCACTTAAACATTTGTGAAATGTATGAACAAATAAGGCGTGATAGATATTCATTATTACATGGGATGTAATAGGATGAGTGAGAAAGATTAGAGTTATAAAACAGGGTATGCAACTTTGAATTGGAAAAGAGTGAAAATAAAGTGTCCACCTTTATGTCTGCAAAGTTAGCTTTTCTATGGGTCGTGATTTTTGTTTTCATCCCATCTGAAGACAAATGCTGTGACCAGCTTAGATTTCCAAAGCCTAGCAAGGGGTGAGGCTAGATCACTTTCTGGGGTGATTCATCATCAGATATCACTCTCAGTGGAGGAAGTGGTGATGTTGATGATTAAGCAGAAGGCATTTCCCCCGCAGGAGAGATGTTGGAAATAGGGCCTTGCAGGCCTAGAAGTGCTGTTTTTCATTGAGATGCAAAGTTGAGATCTTAATCTTTTGGAACATTGCTGGTTCCCTGGACTGCTAAGTGAGAGACAGCCAATAAAAATAATAATGTGCAGTATCTTTTATTTGTATAGCATTTTTCAGCTCTTAGAACACTATTGTATTCATCACCTTACGAGATCTTCACAGTGGGTTTGTATGTAGATGGAATAGGGGATTTGACAATGGGAAACTAAAGTGCAGAGAGAAAATCCAAGCTCAACCTAGACTGAAAAGTGGCAAATTTGGCATGAGAACTTGATGTTCTCCATCACATTTCATTGTGACTGAAATTTTATAAATTTATTGTTAAAATAACTGGTTGTGTGGAAATTTTCCTAATAAACCTAACCGGGCTTGGGTAAAGGGAAGAGTATAGTATAGGAGCGTATTTGTCCTTTAATTTGAATACCTATGAAGAGGAAACCCAGAAGCACCCCCCCCCAAAAAAAAAAATCACAAACAGAACAGAACAAAAAATAAGTCTTTCAGTTGAGACTACTTACATCTTCTTACAGGTACATCTGGGGCCTTCCTGGTGGCCTAGTGGTTAAGTTTCAGTGCTATCACAGCTGCGGCCTGAGTTCAATTCCTGGCCAGGCACATATGGCACAGCAGACCTTTCCTGTCTCGCCCACTGTGCCCCTTAGCAGTGTATTTCAGTAAATCCACCTGTTCTACTTCCCTCTCTGTCTCTGGTGATTCCTCTCACCTTCCCCCCACCCACCTCTAGCCTATACCCCAGTTCTTCCATACAAAAATACGTAAAATTAAAAAAAAAAGAAAAGGAAACATATCACTCATTGTTTTAGTTAAGCTCTTGTGGTCCTAAATGGACAATAGCAGTGTTGTTATATTTAAAGAAAGTTACAGCATTAGATTTTAATGCCCTGATGAAGTGTGTGTGTTGTGTGAAGCACCTTTATTCCAAAGCACTTAATAAGTGCTTTACCATTCATCCGTTCCATTGCTCTTGAGAAAAGAGAAAAAACATTCTCCCTCAAATCTGCTTGTATAGTGATAGAGTAGATTTCCTGAACTCTCATCAGATGTTTCAAGGTTCTTTTAAAAGCTCAGAACTGTAGAAACACATCTGTCCACCATCAACTCTTATAATCCTAAAAATCTTTCTAAATGACCTGAAACAGAAGTTGTATGTGTTCCCGAGCCCCAGATCTCTTCCTTGTTATGTCTGAACATATCTCTAGCACTCCATTTTACCTCTCAAGCTTTGCTGGAAAACTGACCTTTCTTGATCTGGGCACATAAAGAATCAGAAAATATTTTTCCCCATGTGTCCTACAGGAAGAAGAACTCAGGACTAGTCAGAATATATTTTGTACCAAATGATGTAGGCAGAAATGACCCACAGAATGCCAGGGTAGGGGTTTTGGGGGAATGTGGCCACTCTTTGTGGTGGGTGGCACTGGTTCAGGGATTTGTCAGAGAAGTGCAGTCCCCAACAGGAAAAACATTTCCAACATTTCCTGCTGATGGAAAGAACAATGAGAACTTCTAGCTGTGGTCCCCCATGTGTAGACTGTGTCTCTTAAAAGAGGAGAGTATCAAATTCACTTTATTATATAGACTAAAAGGAAACAAAAACATCTTTCATATTTTACGTACTTTTTAAATTTCCAAATGGAGGGAGATAATTTTGGAATTTATTTTTTGTGTACTCATTTTTTTAACCTACAAATTCATGTATATACTTTTGGAATACTTTATTAGAAAAGTAAATTGATCTGACACATCTTGTACCCACATTAGATTTTAGTGGCTATGAAATCTCTCCATGAATGGTTATAAATGAAATCGACCCCAGTGTGCACAGGCTGCTCCAGGCCAGCCCTGAGGCTCCAACAGTGGGGACAACCCTCAAGCCCCACAGCTCCTGGTTTTGGGCTGTTGGGAGGAGAACTGAGCCCCTTTGGGGAAGCCCCAGTACCCGTGTGCCTCTCCAGAAGCCTACCAGCTGCTGAGCCTGCCCTGACCTCAGTGCAAGTACGTTTGGGTAGGCACCAGGGTTTGTTGTACCTGGAGCCAGGATTGTATGTGGACCAATCAAATTCGAGCTCAGTGTGTCATTCAGATTCAAGCTTTCCAACTGTCAGTCAATGGTTTGAGCTAATTATGTGGATTGAAAATGGTAGTGAACTGATTGGTACTAACTAGATCAATCAGTCACTTAAGATTGAAAATGGTCCAATCAGGTTTGCAGGGTGGGGACCCTTGAAGAGGATATAAGGCGAGGCAGGAGCCAGCTTGATGCACTCAGAAACCAACATCTGAAGAAAGAAGTACCAGTCAGCAGCCAGTCTCAGAAGAGAAGAGGAGAGGAGAAGAGAGGAGTGGAATTGGGCGGGGTGGGTCTGGGAGGAGAGGGAAGGGGAGGGAAAGAGGAGAGGAGAGGAACAGTCTCTCAGCAGAGAGCCTCCAAAGAAAGATGGATTCAGCAGATGTCCTCCATGGGATTCATCAGACCTCTGCAGATATCCATAGACTGCCAGACTTTCAGACCTCTGTAGACCTTCACAGAGACCTGGCTGCTGCACCTGCCTTTGGCCCTGCCTTTGACTTCACCTGCAAGGTCTTGGCCTTATTTCTCAAAGAGTCGGTGGCTATTGGTTCACACCAATAGCTTAGAAAGAATTGGAACATTGAGTCTCTGATACTAGTCCTGGTGATTGGTGCTATCAGTACTATTGATGGTAATAGACACTCTATCCAGCCACCTTTGGGAGCTGTCCACCACCTCTGGTCCTCCAGCACTTCCTTTCGGTGCTGTTGAGTTCATCATGGTCAGGCCTGGCATCCTGTACTGTCCAGCTCAGCCTTCAGACTGTGCTGTGGGCTGCTGTGGTGTCACCACAGCGACCCCACCTGTAAGCACCTCCAGCTGCCACCACGAGTTGGACCCGAGTGTATTGCTGACTGGTGAGTCACCAGTTCAAGGCTCTCCTCAAGGAGATAGCGTTGCCTGACATGAGCGGCCTTTGATTCGGACTGCTGGACACTGTGGGTACTATCTGGATGAGAGCCGTCCACTGTGGCCTTAGCAACTCTTTCCTTTTCCCAGTCTCCTGCTTGTTAAATGAATCCCGTTATTGTTAGACCCTGGGCCTGGGTGTTGTCTTGCAATTGAGCACACGGGTGTGAACCCAAAACTTGTCCCCCTCACCTTGGCACTGTCCTTTGACACTATTTTAGGTAGTTTCGGGTAGTCTTCGTGCACTGTTTTATAAAGAGTATTACTATCCTTATGTGGAAAACTGATATTTTTCAAGACATTATCCCTTTATTTAAAATAGCATGAATCATTGATGTGGAGAAAACAAAAGTATGCCGGCTTACCTGGGAGGTATATGGCATAAATGGGATGGGGCTGATATCTCCTGATGAATGGTACTAGACTTCCTCGAAACCACCAGTGGTCCTGAGGAACTAAGATGTGGAAGTAGGGAATCAAGTCTAGTTTTCACTTAATTATATTTAAATACACATACACACACACACATATATAAAAATAATAAATGTAGTTTATATTTAAGCTATTTTAAAAACTAAGGCAAAAATGAGTTACAGTTGCAAAATGTGAAGTCCAGCCAGTAGTTTAAGACAATTTTTAAAAATCTTCTGAGGGCAGAAGGAAAGATATAAAAGAGTACGACAGGGCCTCCCTGGTGGTGCAGCGGTTAAGCACTGTGCTGTGGAGCTGTCGGGCCGGGGAGAGTCCCACATGGTGCGGCAGACCTCTCCTGCCTCTCCCACTGCTCCCCTCAGCAGTGTATTTCTGATCTGCCTGTTCTGCTCCCGCTCTGTCTCTGGTGAGCCCTCTCACCGCCCCACGCCTCTGGCCTGTACCCCAGCTTGTATATATAAATAAATAAATCTTTAAAAAAAATTAAAGTAAAGTACGATGAAGGGAAGGGAAAAGAAACCTCTGTCCCATCGTACTCCTGCAATTGCAGTTGCCTAACTGATGCTACGCTTGTACCAAAATTTAGTTCTCTGTGTCTGGGAGAGAGCTGACTAAAGGGGAGTTGGTGTGAGACGTGGAAGGTGAAAGTAAAGCAGAAACCATTACTCTTGTTAGGTTATGCCCTCAGACCTGTTGATGGGCAGAGGCAGGGGTGCCCGGCAGGAACCAGTTTGCCCTCGCCCTTCTCCACTCTTGGTCGAGCTCATCTTCATGACTGATGATTCTGCTGACAAATAGTGGTCTCAGCTGCCGGCCTCAGGTAATTGGTTTCAGACTCTCAAAGGCCACAGTTACCCAGCAGGAACTGTTTCCCCAGAGGCCGCCATTTCCGTAGACTCTCCATCTTCCTTTTGCTGGTTCCAGTGACCAGATGTGTTTGTCTTCTTGGGTTTCCTTACAAGCCCCAAACAGTGCTGCTGGCAGAGTAGTTAGGAACTATTTTTCTCTGGTTCTCTAACACTTCCTTTCTAGGTCTTTATAGAGGCTTTGTTCTCCTGGATGAATTTGGCTGAAAGAGGGCCTAAAACTAAAACAGCAGAATAAACATAAAATGGATTAAGATTAACATATACAAAAGTGACCTGCTGTGGGAGACGATTTGTTAATTTGTTGCCCAGTGGGCCCAAGTTAGTTCACTTTACTTTCTATAACCAATTATTTTGTTCTGAAATAATACAGTAACACAACTTTTAGCGATGAACTAAATGCAGTATATACACATGGTGATTTTCAGTGATGTACAACTGAAACTTACATTTTGTAGTGCAGTATTACCTCAGTGCAATTTTTTAAAGAAAATCCTAAGACAAAATAAAAATCCAACATATACTATTTTGTGAATATTTATTGTACCTCCAGCATTATATACCCATTCTTAATAATTATTTTAATAACCACTCGGTGAAAGTATCACACATTTACTGATAAGAATCCAGACTACAGTGATAAAGGAATGTGCTTAAGGTTGAAATGACTAGAAAGTGCTGGAGTCTGGTTTCTCTGATTCCATTCTGTCTCCCAGTAGTTCTATAATACATGCATGCTAATAATTCACATGTAGTACTGGCAACTTGGGGTTCGAGGTGTGTGTGGGAAAGCTAGCAAAGATGGAATTAAAAGAATGTGAGCTTTCTGATTATTAGAAACTGCAGATTGTATTTTACTTTGAGCTTCTCTACTTAAGCCTTCCAGTTTTCTGCGGTATGACGTTCTCATTATTTGAGGGGTAGTATTTTGAATTAGAGTTACTGATGCTGTAATCAAAGTCTCACCTGAACCAATACTTTGTATAAGAAATCTTAATCTGAACAGTATTGTGATTGAAACAGATTCTCAACAGAAATGATGAATTGGTCTTTTTCTTTGCCTGTGTTATACATTCCTTATGCCCACCAATTCCCTTTGATTCAGACCACCAAGCAGATTTCTCTTCAAGAATTTATTTTCTCAGATCTGGACACTTGGAGGCGATTGTCCTTTATAGCTATTTTATATAATCGCTCATTCACAGGAAAAATACACGATACTGAAAGAAGCTATTATTTACACATCCGTAGTGACTTAAGATAACTTTTTTCTTGCTTATAAAACATAACAGACTTGAGTTGTGTATGGGGGCAGGGTGGAGGAGGGATAGAAAAGAGTGTAGAGAAAATTATTTTCTAATCACCCATCAAAAGAAATAAAAAATTACTACATTGTACTACTGGGCTATCCCTAAATTTTTGAAATTGAAGCTCACTTAGTTGTTTCTTTTTTTAATCTTCAAAAATAATGGAGTGGAGATGAACAAAAGAAATGAGTTAGATTCAAGTGAAAACAGTCACAAATCAGTAACAGATTAATGGCATGTCCATTGCTGATGGCAACATACAGCCCTAGATGATGTGGGGAAGATAGACACATCCTGATTCTTAATCACATTCTAAATTCAGTCTTCAGAGATAAATCTTTAATGATAACCATTCACTCTCAACTCCACCTGAAAACTGGTAATCTTAAATGCCAGGGGTCTATTTAAAAGACAAAAGATTAGAGTGATTTGCTCTTTGTTTTTAATTTATTTTTTAAATGCCTTTGGGCTTATTTAACTACACCTGTAAACTCATTTATAACATTTAAGCATTATAAAAACACCAAAGAGTTGCCTGCCAGTCCCAGAAATAGGGGAGAATGCATTTCTGTCGATCACATCAGACTTCATTTTTAAACAGGTTCATTTAGATAAACTTTTCAGTAATGAAATTTTAAACTAGGAAAACTGCAGAGTCAAGGTGTTTTTTTCAAGTGAGATTATTAGTCTCCATTAGAGTTTGCTTAGTGACCAAATCAGGCCTGAAGGAAAGTTAGGATAAAAATGTCTGTGTGAGATTTGCATGCAATGACCACATGCCTCCTTAGCTTGTTATGTATGCATCTAAGTGCCAAGTTTATAAAGAGAACCATTGTCTTCTCTTCTCAATGGCTCACGTATCTCATGGATATTTATTGACATTTTCATGTAAGCACAATATATATGAGAACTTACTGGTAAAAAGGAACATCAGAAGGATGAAAAAAGGGAGGCTCCCTAAAATTGTCTCCAGTACATGTTTTTAAACAAAATCTGCATTGTGAAATCTGCAGTGATATTGACGTACTGGTTGAAAATAAATATTATAAATCCTTTTTGGCTGTAGAAAAAAATTGAGTAGAATGCAAGTTGACATCTGGAACACTTCCTGCTTCCCCACCGGCTGCCTTTTTCTTGTCCAGGAGGCTTTCCCTTTTTTCTACTGCCATGTCTCCATAGCCTTTTTGCTTGCTTTTACTTTCTTCCCCAGCACTCATGAAGATTCTCTGGTTGGGAGCTGAAGAAGCTATTCCCCTCAGGGTTGTTTACATCATACTAAAGGGTGCTTAAAAAAATAAAACATATAAGTCAAAATGGGACTGCCCAATATGAATGTGTTTTTAGGCATTATCATGAGTAACGGAGGAGATATTTTTAGTAATAACTTTGAAGAATTTGTGCTTCATTAGCCACAATTACTACTCATTGCATAAGCAGAGAGCTATGAAAGAGCAGAATTTATTGGACTAAAAATGCAAAAGTAGTGACCAAACTGATATTTTTAAATGTGTAAATCCCACAGGGTAGGTATTTTTGTCATTTTTTTCTTCTGATTGATGTATTCCAAGTCCCTAGAACAGTTCTTGGAACACAGCAAGCCCTGAGTAAATGTTTGACAAATGGCTAAATAGATTGGTAAACTTTCAATTTTTATTTTTGTCCATAAAACCTTATCCCCAGAAAAGGAGCCTTTAAAACATTCGTTTTTTCAGAATTCATGATGTGATAGGGATTATATGATAATGTATCATGGAATAACAGTATAGAACTAGTTATTGATATCAGAACTTCATCCCATGGTCAGTGAATAAATCATAGACTCCATATCTAGTACCTTCATATAGAGTACCAACTGATATCTTTGTATTCTATCCTCAGTCTTCCACCCAAGATCTATACCTCTTTCCACAGAGCCCTAATTCTGATGGCATTGTATAGTTTTGGTAAGACTAGTTAATACACTCCAGGGAATTTAGATGGGTTGAACTATTTGTAAAGTCATAGTCCTTTAATTCATCAAAAGTTAGAGAAGGTATTGACAAGGTGCAAACCTTAGACCTGCTATGAATGTCATAGTGAGGGGTTGGACATTTTTCACATGTGACACTCTATCTCACATTTGAAAACAAACAATGGACACAATACAGTCCACAAAACAATGAATTCCACAATACAGTCATCACTGAAGAAACCACAAAGAACTATAAACTTTAATGAGCATTCATGTTTAGGGAAACAAATACAAATAACTCCTCATTTTTCAGAAGGAAAGGGAGGAAGGAAAAAGAAAGGAGGAAAATAATGGAATAAAGGTATGTATATGTGTTCAGTGATTGTGCTTTCGTGATCACTTACTCTTCAGAAGATTTCTATTTGTAATATGAGCTTTTATGTTTTTCCTACAGTTGATATATTAGGAGTATTCCTTTGCTAGTTCTAGGCCAAAGAATCTTCATTTTTCAGACACCCAGCATCTTTATTTTTCTACAACTCTAGACCTAGAGCTGATGTTTTCCTCTCCCCTGAACTTTAGGTGAGGTACTCATTTATTTGCTTTGGTGTATTAAACCTTAATCCAAAAATCCTGCTAAATATACAGTCAAGAATACTGTGACTCCCTAACAAATGATAAAACAAAAATCAACGTTCCTGGACCTGGCTGCTGGTCAAAATCAGTGACCCACAGGTACAAATAGGTTGCTGTAAAACAGAGAAAGACAGTTGTTAAAAAGAATGGAAAGACACTTCAAGGAGCCTTCTGAAGCCAGGGAGGAATTGGCAGTCAATATTAAATCAAACTCAATATTTAGATATGACCATAGCTCCCTAAGTATACTAATTTATTGCTCTCATGAACTTTCTTCCTTATTATTGGATAAATAAATGTGGAAGAGACAAAAAGTAATCTGAAGGAACTATTTCTATTGGAGGATGAATGTGCTTTATATAAAATGGGATCCCAATGGAATACCTGCAACAACTCTAGTAATCCGTTCACTGCAGGTAATGATAAATCACCATCTGCATAAAAGGTATTAGGAAACTAGAGGGGAATGTCGTGAAGGAAAAGTGGATGCTGTTGGCAGAAAAGCAATAGCTGTATTACTTAGGGAAAATTCAATAATAGGAATCCATGAGTCAATTAAATATTTATTCATTGAATAAATGTTTCAATTGCCACAATATACCAAGTATAGGGGCTGTTGCTGAAGAAAATAGTGAACATAGTGCCTCAAGAAACATGAATCTTGGTCAGATTCATGATGAAAAGGGCATTTGGGGTTTCTATATGTGGGGATTTGAGGATATATTTCATATATATAGAGAGGGAGTCAGGTTGCCTTAAATGAAGGAAATGAAGGATGTTTGGGAAGATAATCTTCCACTGTTGGCAGAACTATGGTCCAGTAACAGCTTTGAGGTTTGGTTATAGTATGGAGAAGCTTCCATTTGAATATGTGGTCCATTTTAAAAGCTGTCATATTTTACAAGATGCTTTTTATAAACTTGAAATTCACTTCTACTCCTTTGAGACAGCCTATCTTAGACTCTTGGGAATATGTTATTCTGGCATATGGTTTAATGCATATTCCAGATACTTTGTTAATGTCTTCTGTGTAGACCAACCAGTTATTATATGTCTATAAAAATGTATCCACCCTTTTGCTTTAGGACAGCAGTCTACAGTATTTAACAGAATACTTTATTATCCAGCCTAAAGTATTTGATTTTGTATCTCTACTTCAAAATCTCCTGCTTCCCCATTGTCTCTGTAAACTTTTGTGCACCAACTTGAATGTTCTCCGAAATGATGCCTTTAGCAATATGTGCCCCAAATAAATTTTTCCTATCATCCCAAAATGCCATAAACAAGTTTGTTAGTTTTAGAACAACTCTATTGATTCGCACCCCCCCCCCCCACCAATTATTGCTGGCTTCTAAAAACTGAAGTGTATTCTCAAAGAGTCATAATTTATAATTACAATTTTAAAATTTAACAAATATGACAACTTACTCCATCAGTACTGGCAACCCGGAGTGCTGTGCTGAGAAGACTGTTAAATGTAGGTAAATGAGCTCCATGTTTGATAAGGGAGGTCTCTTCTAGACCAACAGTAAGAAGTGCTTGCCAGTATTTACTGACCCATAGCCCAGCTCTGCCTCTTGCTGACTCTGTGAACTTTGGTGATTACTTTACATCTCAAAGTATACTTTCCTATTTTTGAAATGAGGAAGCAAACTAAATCAGTGACTTCCAAATATTGCCACAGGACAGTAGGTTTCAGAATAGCGTAAGGACCAGATTTGAAATAAAGATTACTTTGGCTTGCCCAGAATTTCTTCAGGACCTGAAGACTTCCACTTTTAGCAAAGACATTGAATACTATTGGTAATGTTCCATCATGTTTGATAACCACTGGGTAGGTGGACTGTGAAGTATTTTCCAGCTTTAAATTTATTTTCCCAGTAGAGTTCAGAAAGAATAGCAAAAGCATAATTGAGTTTATGTATTTTTATTATTTATTGAGGTAGCATTAGTTTACAGTGATTTGTCCATGTGTCCATGTGATTTAGAGGATTAATTGAGTTTAGCAGGTGGTCATATGAAATACTTCCATGGAGAAATTCCAATGGAATTCCAAAGAACAGAGCAAAAACTGCAAGTAGGAGCACAAAGACAGAGGCCACTGCCCTGTGTGTTCCTTTGTAACAGCAAATCCAGCAGGATTGCCCTGTACTGCCTGTCTGTCCCAGTTTACCTCTTCTGTGGGCATTTTCACCTCACAGGGGCAGAATAGGCCACCAATATATTGATGATTCTGAAGCACGAACACATCTTTTATGTTTGAGGCCAAAAAGGAGCAAAGAACTGAAAATTATTATCCTTTGACACTTTTTTTACACAAAAGAAATGACACATGAAGGGAACATCGGGTAAGATGCCAAGATTTACCTTTATTACCACACTTTAAGATTTAGCAATGAGACAAAAATAAATAATTTTTTTATTTTGATAAGATTTAGTGGACAGAGCTAATGAGGGTATGAAAAATGCTGAGGGGCAAAAAGTGAAAAGTGCTGAAGGGAGCAGTTCTATCCCATTTAATAATGGCAAGTAGGGATTCTGACAGAATCGCCATTAGCAATTCCTTTTTAAGATAACTTAATTTCCTGATTAAACATGCATTTCTAAATCATATTGACATTTTAAGAGAGAAACAAATAACAGTGCCAATTCTTATGGGCACGGAAAAAAAACTTTCTTTTTTCTTCCCTACCAGTACCGCATAGCCTACCTTTTCCAATCTTAGGGTATTGAAAGAACCACATTATTCAGGAACTAATGGAACTTAGACACTGAACCTTCACCAAATAGTAAAATTTAGGGTGGAAACTCATTTTTGATTGTAAATTTTTTGTCTTGACTAGGGTAGCTCATAGCTTTGTGAGATAGCACATGTTTGTGCCCCTGAGAGAGAGAGAGAGAGAGTGTGTGTGTGTGTGTGTGTGTGTGTGTGTGCGTGTGCTTGGCAGCTGAGGAACAGCTAGGCATGGGAGAAACTTTTTTTTTTTTTTTTTTTAGTAAACCACGATCTGACAAACTATGTCCTGAAATCTCGCCCACAATCTGTTTTTATAAATAAAGTTTTATTGGAACACAGCCATGAGCCTTCAATTACCTGGTGCCAGTGGCTACTTTCATACTACAATGGAAGAGTAGAATAGTTGTGACAGAGAGTGTGAAGCCAATGTATTATCTAGTCCTTTTCAGAAAACATTTGTCATCTCTGAACTATAGATTCCATAGTCTAGTTAATATCTTATGCAAATAAGTAGAGTTGGATGAATGCAGCATCCAGCAGACTAGCAAGGACAAGACAAATAAATGGGGAGGGGGGAAGGTACCAAAAGTCCCCCAGAAGACATATGAGGGAGCCTTGCACGCAGAGTGGTTCCTCAAAGCCCCCGGTTCTATTAAGAGCACTGAAAATCTGAAAAGTTCTTTCGCTGTTCATTAAAATGGGAAAAGATCAGCACCTCTACTTTAAACAAAAAGCTTGAAATTATTTATAACTTTAACTGAACTTCTGTTCTTCTCCTCCCCACTAAGTTTGCTTCACAGAAAGGGGCTGCACAGTAAAATCTTGAGAGATTAGCAGCCATCAGCAAGTCAGAACTTTGTTTTTCATTTCCCAAGTCATCTCCTTTTAGACACGATGCCATAAAAAGCATCTGGGATATTCTCAATGAGAAAATTAAGTGAATTCACTTCAGAGGAGGGCTTAAAATCAAAAGCTTGTTTTTTTCTTTTAAAAATTGATCCTCCCCCTCCCTCCATTTTTCCTATTTGGTTCAACTAGTATTACATTTTTATTAGAAAAATAAAATTTGATATCTACTTACATATGCTGTAACATCTACTTATAAAGAATGAGTTGTTGTTCTAATTAAAAAAATAAAAACAAAAAAAATATAAAGACACATGCTGTACTGAAGAGTGAATTGTACAGCCATGTGGCTTCTTACGGAACTATAATGAGTTAAAGATGAAATTCCGTTTCTAGTTTGCATACATCTTGCAAAAATTCTGCCCAGTAAAATGGTATTGGAGTCTTTTTTACAATAAATATTATAATTTTTAATCCTAATATTGTAAGCTATGAAATGTCTTCCATTTCCCTAACATATGTTTTTTGTCTTGTTTCTCAGTCCAAGAGACAGAAAATAAAATAAACACCTTAATGAATGCAATACCAATCCTCCTGAGATTCTGTACCTAACTATGGACATAACATGGACCAGGGATTTTGAAGATTCTCCCTAAAGAGCAAAAACCTGACTCACTTCACATCTCAATGTGGTCTGCAGAAGTATTCACTCCGGTTTGTTGCTAACTTGCTGCAGGCCTCCAGTAAATTGCAATTTGCAATTATAAGTGTATTTGTGAAGTGTAAGTGGGTTAATTTCCCCCTTTGGAGCTGATAGTAAAGCACTCCAAGATGGCAGTGAAGTTAGGGTGGAGTCGTTTCAGACACTGGGAGGCTGATCATGAAAATGCGGCTCTCTGTTGGTCTTTTTGTTAATTGCAGAAACGTGAGGAAGAACTCCTGTTAAGAAATCATATTAGAAACAAAATATTTTGAATATTTCTCCCTAGTGATTACAGACATATCATCATAAGGAAAAGTGAGACTTTGGAGGGAAGGATTTTCCGGCATTCGGTATTCAATTGGTTACTTGTCTCCAGCTTGACTGGTCAGTGTGTGAATTTATCAAATGACCATTTATTTCTTTTGTCAATGCAAACATCCTGACTGTCATACATTCCAATGAGGGGGAAATTCTGCAGAGATCTGGATAAACTCATCACAGCTGCTCTACCATCTGACAACCTGATGGTTATGGGGGACCTCAATGCATGTGTTGGCAGTGGTGCCAAAATGTAGGAAAAAATTATTGTACCACAGAGGATTAGTCTCTTCCTGAATGGTGAACAGGCCAAATAAAAGCTTGTAATCACAGCAGCTTCAATTATAGAAGTTAGGAGAAAAATATCATTGATACATCACAAGTAAAAAACAAACAAGCAATGCGTCTCACCCATTCTGCCATTGTTTCACAGCAGAATTCAAAGGAGTTAACTATCTGAATGAGTCTAAGAACATATTACTCAATATACTTCAAATTTCAAGAGCATAAAGGTGGGTTAATATCATGCATGTGAGATTGACATTTGAGTAAACTCAACTCATAGACAAGAAAGATATAAGAAATTTTCCAAGAATAAGAGAGCAAATACCACAGAAGATTCTGTCTGGCAAACTCAACATCAATCATTTTGTGTCATTATTTGCCTAAAAATGCACCAAACTTCAAACTTCCCTGTGGTATTTTCCCTACCATAACATTGCTTTCAGTGGTTTCCCAGCTCTGAAAAAGTATAATTCTGATTACACCCTGAAGCCTCCACCTCCTTACCTACACTATATATATCTGCTGAAGTCTTGACAACTTTTACAGCTCAGCCCAAGTGACTCTTCACATTCACCTGAAATTATCTCTTTTTCTTCAGAATCCTGTAGCATATTTTTGGTAAATACCAGGGACTTGAAATATTTATTTTTATTTTGGATAATTATGTGTGTCTTTTAATATTCCTGCAAGATTTTTTTTTGCTTTGTTTAGTACCCAAAACAATAAATTAGTCTTTGTTTCCAAACAAAATATTTTACGTAGTAAATTCTCAATTAAAATTTCTTGAATCAGGGGCCTCCCTGGTGGCGCAGCGGTTGAGCGCTGCACTGTGGAGCTGTCGGCAGCGCGCGGTGTGGGTTCGACGCCTGGCCAGGGAGAATCCCATATGGTGCAGCAGACCTCTCCTGCCTCGCCCGCTGCTCCCCTCAGCAGTGTATTTCTGATCTGCCTGTTCTGCTCCCCACTCTGTGTCTGGTGAACCCTCTCGCCGCCCCACGCGTCTGGCCTGTACCCCAGCTTGTATAAATAAATCTTTAAAAAAAAAATTCTTGAATCAAACATCTGTTAGTTTGGATCTAAAAGTGGTTTGGACAGCCTGTTGTGCTTTCCATATTACCCAGGGACTATCTTTACTGACCTCAATTGGATTATATACATTTTAGATATTTAGAAGATTGGTGGCCAAAGTTTTCGTGTAGAAGAATTTAAGGAGTGCAGCTCCACAAGGAAAACTTGGGCTATGGAGGTCCCCATGGTCAAAGCTGGTGGTAAATCCACTTGATACTTCTTTGAAGACATTGACTTTCAAAAATACTATGAAAAACTCTTAACATTTCTAAAAAGGAACAATTATTTTTATGATGTGAAATGAATATTTAATGATGACCTTTTCCTGATTTGTTAGTTCTTTTATTTCTTTTCCCAGTGATCCTTTTTCCCTAGAGTATATAATATCTACCAATTAAAATGCAAATGTTTAATACTCTGAAATAGTAAAACGTCAAGTATGACCACAATAGTTTCATAAAAGAAGGAAAATAAAAGTCTAAAATAAATTTCTGATAAAACAATGGTAATAAATACAAGGAAAATGGTACTCTGTGATATGAAGTAAGTTCTGTGACAGCATAATATCGGTCCTAGTCTGAGCTTAGAGATTGAGAAGTTATTAAACCATTCTCAGATTTCTTCCTCACTGACAAGACTTTTCTTCCATGCATAGTTCTCTATAAGTTCATTTATGAAGACTCTATAAAATATTTTGATTTAACTAGATAAAAGTTATATGTAAAATTAAGGCAAATTCATGAAATTATGTTTGAACTGAGCTATCTGCGGGGCAGATCATAGTTCCATGCTCAACAAAATGGAACTTACAAATCATTAAACTAGGCTCCCCCCCCCCCCACCAGCTTCTTCTTTTGTGTGTGCCTGTTTGGGGCAGTAAGAGGAGACTTACTCTATTTTTAATGTTTCATTTGAGATTTGGGGGGGTGGGTAACTTCCTCTCTCGCAAAAGTAGGCATGGTTTGGATGACTACTAAAATAAACAGTACACAATATGTATCAAGGCTTGGCATGCTTTTGCTGGTAGGTGCCAAGGTTACAAAGGGTAACTTTCACCCCTGAAGACTCTGGGGATATTGGCTTTATTAAACTCTGAATATTGTATTTTGCTCTGTGAGTTCAGGACTCTTGAGAATTAGGCTAGGGGAAAAAGGCATAGCCGCCTTTGAAAAACTCCAAAATCAAAAGACAATCTTTTTACTGCATTATTAAGATTTTTTTTTTTCCTGCTCAACTGAAAGATGCAAAGAATTGGGGAGTGTCAGTTGTTCTCCAGAGAGAAGGGAGCAGTCATCTCTGGTGAGGCTCCATCCACAAAGACCGCATCCCGGCACCACATCTTGCACCCATTACTGCTCTCTTCAACTTATGCTGACAGCCAAAGTTCAGAGGTTGCTTTGTTTCCCTTGTAGTTGATGTTAGTTCAACATTAGACACTAAAGGTGGAACAAGCACAGAAATTAATGCACAGGCGTAGGAGAAGAACTTTGGCAGCCAACAATAACATGTGTTTTACACTTGGGGCAAGTACAGAAATTAAAAATGGAAAAAGTGGGCAAAAGTGAGACAATTGACTAATATAAATACCTGTCAAGCCTAACTTTCTCACAGAGACTGTGGGCTAAGAAACAAATACAATTTTTCACCACCACCCGCAACTCACCCTCTATGTCTTTAAGAAAGCCTCAGAGTCCTTTATGAGTTTTGGCTCAAGGACTCTGGCATGTAAATGGGAAGGAGTGAAGAACCAAGGTTTCCTTAACTATTTTAAGCCAAAAACTTGTGTCTAAAAAGAACTGAGAAAACAGTATCTTCACATATTTGGAAATAACTGTAGGGAATCGATGAGAGTCTAGAAAGCAAGAGAACAATGCTGTTCAATTTTTTGAAGACGCGCAACAGGATCTACTACTTGCATTTAATGGGTAAATTTAAGTCTACAGCAGTAAATGATGATAAGGTTATGGTTAACTGAGGAGTTTAAGTTTGCTTAAGGATGAAACTGAAATAATTGTATGTGAGAAGCAAAGGTTTGTTAAATCACAGTATATTTGTAAACTCAGATGTTAAAAATGGCAATATCAAAGGGCAATATCAGATCACCTTATCTTCATCAGGATGCTTTGAAAAAATTTTTTTTAAATTTATTTTTATTTGTGTTTGCAAGAACTGAGGTGTAGGCTATAGGTGAGGGGGTTGGGGAGTGAACAGATTGACCAGAGACAGAATGGAGAGCAGAACAGTCAGATCTATTAAATACACTGCTGAGGGGGCAGCGGGTGAGACAGGAGAGATCTGCTGTGTCATGTGGGTTAGCTCCCTGGTGGGGAATGGAAATCATGCTGCAGTGGCTGGAGATAGCTTGATAGCACTGAGACTTTAACCCCTGCACTACCAGGAAGGCCCATGTTTTGAAACTTTTTTGTACTGAATTTTAGATGTTGTTTGAAGCCTATTTGAACTGTAGTTCATTTAGATTGTGTACCATTTATGGGATTAAGGGCCGAACTTCATTTTTAATTAGTTATATGTAATGTGTATTATGTCCAGGAATATTGTTTTTCCCTTAGATAAATAGGGGCTTCTTTTTCAAAGGAAGTGTTCTTATTAGGCTATGTATGTGGGACTTATGGTACTGCACAGTACTGCATTCTAGAATAACAGAGACATAACTGAACTTCTTTGCATCAAGGGGGAACAGGAGTGAAGGTGAGCATTTTGAAGAAAAAAGTCTGTTGGAGAAAGGCAATATGCAGAAGAATGTATCAGTGACTGGACTCTGTTAAAGAAAACAAAAGGGGCCCATGAGAAATGGCCCATTTAACTGGAATGCATAACGTTACATTTTAACTGTTGGAAACAGCTGGGGTACATATATAGTCCTACTACAAATCCCCATATGAATGTAGAGCTGAATGAAGACCCAGTAGCAAGAACTGAGAAAAGCCTTAGAGTTCAACAGGTATAGGAAATAGGAACACTGTTTTATTTCCCTATTGCAGATATAGGAGTTTTAAATGAAGGTTATACAAAATTAAGATGCTGGGTGACCTTAGTTGATACCTGGGTTATTTGAATAGGGATGCTTCTGTAATTTTTCCTTAAATATCATTGGAACCATCCAAAAGCCCCCAGTAATAACCTTTATGGAATTTATATTTAAGTTGCACAAGAGCACATCAAAACAAGTGGGGATAATATAATAATCAGAAGATTAATCCAAATCATCTTCACAAAATTGGTAATTAACCATAGTTTGGCACTAAGAAAATAAATCAAGCTTTAGATATTTTTTATATATTCTGGATTATTCTCAAGAATATGCTTCCCTAAATGCTTTCATGTTATTTTGAAATTACTTTAAATGCCCTAAAATGTTAAAGCTGTAAAGCATAAATAAATAAAGGAAAATTACAATGTAAAATGGTGAGCATTTCAGCAAAGCTGCCGGAATATCTTTTACTCTCTAAGGGATGAAAGATCCTGCAGTAATGTACACACCACATAAGCTCATAAGATTTCCAAGATGTCAGTACCCAGAATTACCAGGCTTCCTTTGTGTTCCCTCTTTAAAAGGACTTTCAAAGGAGTTCCAGGAAAAATGCATAATCCTGACAGCACCATCATCAGTAACTTCAGAGACTATAAGAAGTTTGGTCTTATTTAAACCAGTCAAATAGTAGTACAGAGCTCAAAAAATTAAGTCACATTCAAAGAATAAAAATGTATCAGAGATATCTTGAAATTAATTTCTAATTTATTTTTAAGCCATCCTTTCTCAAGTTAGCCCAAGTCCAGTAGCCAAAAAGGAGGCAAAAATGTCTTAAACTTTAATACAAACCAGCATATTTTATGTTTTACAAAATATCATTGTTAAACAGATGGGATTATTATTTTCTTCCACTGTGCATGATAATTGAATTTGAGCATGAATAGAAGCACCCAGTATACTATTCTATTCTGGAATAGAATTTGTTTAAAAAATTAGGACTGACTGCTGCAAAGACTGAAATTATTTTGAGGACAATATCCCTGGAAATTATTCCATATTTCAACCCTAGGAAGGACGACTTTCAACATGTTTCAACCATCTGAAATCCTTACCAGAAGATAAGGTCCAATAATTAGGAAATCTTATTGAGAATGTGGTTATTTTTAAAATACAGCCATGTATCTCATCTTTATTTTATACTTAAATTTTTCACTTAAGCTTAATTTTTCACATTTTCTAATATTTATATGTAACAATACATCGATAAAATCTTAAAGATAATTGTTTAACTGAGAAAATGAGAAAACATCTACATGCAAAGTTTTAATGTTTTGTCTAATTGTGATATAATAATGAATTAATCTCATTTGATTCACTTAAGAAGTTCTTAGACAATGTGATACAGCAATAAATAATTAGACACAGTCTGAAGGCACTTTTTTTCCATAACAATTAGTACAATTACACTATATTTATATCATTAGTAATCAGTTTGTTTAATGGCAGTAGTCCAAACTGTACAGTCTCTGAAAACAGGCCATAAATATATGTTGAATTAATGTATGATTGCTTCAACCAACATTTACTCTTGAGAGATAAGTCTTTAATGTTTTGATATCCTCTTGTGCAACTTATATGGGCTTATTAGATGTCTCTATTAATTTAGTAGAAGGACCCTAACCCATAAAGAATATAATTCAAATTCTAAATATGAAGTTAAGATCAATTTTTATTTTATTCAACATTGATAAGATTGAAAGATTTTTGTTTGATAATTTTTTATTGATCAAAATTAAGGCATTCTTTCATATCATATGAATCACTCATACACGTTTTTTAAAAAAAATATTTCTGATCCCACACTATTCTGAGTTTCATTGAGTAGCTAACTTTATACATGAGATGTGCCTCAGTTGTTAACTATCAAATTACTTTAAATTATTTTCTTTGCCAAAACAAGATTTCTTAGTGTATACATTATAAAGTACTTTTCTTACTTGTAAAACATGTAATTAATATTTAATTCCTAGAAATTATCATCAATTACAAAGCTAGTTTTTACATGGTATTTGTTTTGCTAAATACAGTAATGACTTCAAATTTAATTACTATACTTTGCTATCAAATACTAAGTAGTTACACAAATGACTTGTGAAGGTGCACTTTTTTTTGCAACTGGCAAATCTGATTAGTATGTAAAATGTAGTTTGTTTTTACTTCTTTGAGTTTGTATTTCAAATAAAGAGAGTTTCTAGAGACATAAAATCCATTGGGTTATAAAAATTTTAAGTATTTCTACAATGTGTTGGGGGGTGGTGGGTGAAGGGGAGCAAAAGTGTGGACCTTTAGAATGAGCTCAAGATTAATCTCCCATGGATTAAAAGTATATAACCTTACAAATAAAGCTCATGTTAGCCTCAAAACAAAAATTGGTAGAAGCCTGTAACATAAAAGGAAGATGTTCAAGCACATGAGAAGAGAGTAAAAGGAAAACAAAACAAAGACAAAATAAAAAAAAACCCAAACAAAACGCCAATACATACTACATTTAAATAATTACCATAGTGTTGATATTCTGTACTCACTAATTAAAAAATATGTAGAATGGCTGAGAATATCAAAAAACAAAATACAACTTTTTATTGCCTATCGGATTCATATTTGCTCAGATTAAAAGATTAGGAGATAATCCAACAACAAATGGTAATCTAAAAAGAGGACTAATGGAAAAATAGGTGAAGTTCAAATTAAGTCTGAATCTTAGCTTTTAAAAAATGTGTAAGATATCAAAGGGGTCAAAATTTCTTTGGGGACCCCAAATCAAATATTTAAAAAGAATTGAAAACATGAAAAAATCTGTAGGTTTGAAGGAGATAAGAGCTTTTATAAAAATTCTGTCTTTTAATAGAGACACTCTGAAAATAATTTAAATTTCTACTATGTTATGTAAGTGATGGTAAAATAGAGTGAATATGTCAAATGATATGTGTGGTATGATGCTCTTCATTTGAATTTAGAATGTACCTAAAACAATTCTATATATATTTTTGTGGATTGAAGGAAAAATGACACATGCATAGGAATATTACACATTTATTTCACAGTAGTAGTAAGTTCTCACCAGGAAGAGAAGAGAATACAATTAGAAGTATACAAAGGGCTCCAATGTTATCTATAACATTGGTTCACTTAGAAATATTATTACTCAAATGTGGCATAATGTTGAGAATTTGTTATGATTGCATTATTCTTAATAATTGCAGTTTTTAATATCTAAAATGAAAGAAAGTAGATAGGAGTTCAGGTAGCTGTCTAATAAGAAGTCGCTGGCGGGAAGTCCCCAGAAATAAGTAGTGCTTACATGTCCAAGTGGTGTACTGGAATGACCAAACCAGTTGTCCATCAGGTATTTGGCATTTGGACCTCATCCAAAGCTAGATCAGAAGTATGGGTGGTGACAGTGGACCTAGTGATAAAGAATTTTAGTTCAAGAGCAACCAGCACACTATGGATTCATATGTAAAAACAAAACCAAATTCTAGCTGTTAGAACTGAAGTTCTAGGTAAGGCACAAGAGAGCAGAAAGTGAACCTCTCTGGTGGTGCAAGGGGATACGTCTCAGCACTGTGAAGCTATCAGCAGCAACTGCAGCACAAGTTCGATCCCCAGCCAGGGAGCTTCCCACATGGGGCAACAGACCTCTTCTGCCTCACCCGCTGCCCCCCTCAGCAGTGTATTTCTGTCGACCTACCTGTTCTGTTCCCCACTCTGTCTCTGGGGAATCATCTTACCCACCACCCCACACCTCTGGCCTACACCCCAGCTTCTGTATGCATAAAAAAAAAAAAGACAGCAGAAAGTAGGAACTAAGTTCCAATAGGTTAAGCCAAGGAGAAGTCTTGACAGTATTTTCCAAAGCAGATACTGTAATGGTGCCACTTTGGTCAAGTTACCTTTTCAGTGTCTTAGTTCTACCATCTATAAAATAGAGATAAAACAGTATCTACTTTAAGCATGTGTAGGAGTACTGAATGAATGATTATGTGTAAGCCATTTCGAAAATGCCTGGTGTCTTGTTAAGTTTTATATAAGTGTCTAAAAAGTAAAAATAAACACCACGATGTTTAATAGAAATAGTTTTCTTCAGCAATGTTGATGCTAAATAGATTAACTATCTCATTTGATAGGTACAACATGATCACATGATAAACCTTGTTAGATTAACTATCTCATTTGATAGGTACAACATGATCACATGATAAACCTTGAGTTGACCTACACATTCTTTACTCTCAAGAGTGCAGATTTTATTTCATTTTTGTATATTGACAGGCTTTGAAAAATGAAAAGTGTTTTTTCTTGTCTTTCATGGCAGCTCTCATTGACCTACATGTTCCAGATAAGACACTTTATAAATAAGAATTGCAACAAAAATTAGTGAAAGTTTCAAAAGAGGCAAGCATGAGTCATTTGCAATTTATCAAGATATCAGCACATCAGGTTTTATATAAAAACAAAGCAGCCAATTGATGTAATAGGGCAACTTGGTTTTTAAAAAATATTTCTTTCCACCATAGTATAATGTAAAACAATTTCTACCTGTAAAAATATTGTTGATGCTCTGTGATGTGCGATCTGACCAAAATACAAATACTGTTTCCTCCTGAAATTTAGAACAGTTCCTTCAACAGCATTACTGAATAAAACTGCATTAAAATAATTATCTCTTCCATATGTCAAAAAAAAATTCTCTATCAGTTCAGAAAGTGTTTTGGTGTATTAAGTGGTCTTTCATTCCATAATTAAAGACTTGTGCGTTTTTCATATGTTAAAATGCCTCTAGTCTTTAATGTGCACAGAATGTCAAAAAATCTGTAAAACCTATCTCCTGAGATATTCATAGAATATCAGACAGTTTCAAATATTGTTGAATGATGATAGAGAACGTGAATTCACTGATGTCACTGAAGGAAAACTAATAATGCAGTATTTAAAGTATAATACTGTTTTCTCTCTTTTTTATCACAATATAATGCAATGTGGATGCATATCCCACTACTTGTCAGTCACCATATTCACATCCACCACAAATCTATAACTTAGAGCACTGGGGAATGAGGATATTTGTTTCTGCTAAGTTGCACCAAGAAAGGCCAACTTGGAGATTAATAAAATAGGTATGTTAGAGGAATTGCAGATAACAGTTCTGTCTAAAATTTCAGGAAGCTACTTGCTTTGCTTGATATGGTACACAGTTATTTACTTTTTACTTTTATAATAATGATGTGCTTAGCTGTAGATTAAATTACTAAATGATTGCTCTCATCTTGCTGTTATGGAAGAGAAAGAGAAATAAACCTTTGGTGCACAGCCCTATTTTGATTATTTGCAATAATCAAATAACAATAGTACTTATTTAGTAAGTCATTCTATTACTCATCACTTAATCTGCACTAATCATTGAATTGATTAACAAGTGATTCATCATCAAATCAATGTTCACTTTAATCTGATTAATTTATGTTCCTTTCACCAGGAAACTGTCATAAATTTAATGCATACAGCATCACAAAATATGGGACATATAAAATATATAAGATATAATAAATATGTATCACATGGAGACATGAAATTGCCATATATGCAGGTCAAGAACAGTCAAATAGGGCCTCCCTGGTGGCGCAGCGGTTGAGCGCTGGGCTGTGGAGCTGTCGGCGGTGCGCGATGCAAGTTCGACGCCCAGCCAGGGAGAATCCCACATGGTGCGGCAGACCTCTCCTGCCTCGCCCGCTGCTCCCCTCAGCAGTGTATTTCTGATCTGCCTGTTCTGCTCCCGCTCTGTCTCTGGTGAAACCTCTCGCCGCCCCACGCCTCTGGCCTGTACCCCAGCTTGCATGTATAAATGAATAAATCTTTAAAAAAAAAAAAGGTAAATTTAAAACTTAAAAAAAAAGAACAGTCAAATATAAGCAACTTCAGTTGGTGCAATATGATATTTATGGATTTTAAAAAGAAATTGTTGATTTTGCCCTACAAATGTTTAAAATACGTAGTTCCGTGTTTGAAATGAGAAATTTGAACTTCCACTGCAAAAAGGAGTTATCAGCAATAAGGTAAAGATACAATCAAATAATCTGACTTGACCTTTCCAAAGAAAGCCCATCATCCAAATGAAAGTGAAGTTATGTAGTGCATCAAAACACTAAATTTTTCTCTCTTTATTTTCATAATTGACCTATCCCTGATGAAAAAACTTAATTCCAATATATGAGTTTTACAAACCAAGACATAAATTTAGCGTACTCAAAATGCAAGAAAGTTACCCAAGAACAAACAAAATAAGACTGATAAGTTTTTTTTTTCTTTATGGTGACTTGTATCTCTTATTTCAGTAATGGAACTTTATTTTATTATAAAACATTTCATTGTGCTTCAGTTGAGTCTAACATTATAGTCTATTCCTCCCTGCTGGGAAAATGTCACATGGCCTGGGTTAACCATAGAGTCTTCCAATCCCAACTAGTAGGATTGCATTAGAGATGGGCATGGTACAGAAATTGAGTTAATTTGATATACAGATTCTGCTTAAAGAGAACGTCTTCTTATATCTATTGTAGGATAGCAAGTTATAGGTACAATATTAGTTTAAACCTGCTGGTAGTGAAATTTCCTATCTGCAAACCCCTTTGCCTGAGAATGAAGTCAATAAGAGAAAGAGAGAGCTCAGAAAGACATTAATGTTGGGATGAGGTCTGATGAGTGAAAAACAGAGCACATTCCTTAACACTAAAGCTCACAAGTGAGCTATGGGGTGGAAGTACAGTGAAGGTGAGTTTGTCAAGTTTCTCAAGCATTAAGCATTGGCCACTGGGGTGGGAAGGAAGGAAATAGAATCCTGAAATGGACCGTGGACAATGATGCTAAGGGAATGACTGGGTGGGGATCAAAGATGAAGTTGACCTACTTTATGATTTTTCTCAGGTCATCCCTGGTTATGCAGCTGACAGGCGTTTGCCTGAAAAATATTTATAATCTGAGTTATAGTTTAGGCATGTTCCACAGGGAAGTAAGAGACGTGGACAGAAAAGCCTGGGTGTAGCTATCAGGAATAGGTTGATCATTCTTAATCAAGGGCTATGAGCTTTGTTTTACAGTTTCTCCTTCCTACTGGCTGAACTGGCGATGATATATCTATCCTTTCAGTATCTAACTAACTTATATTTCAAATATGTGATGTTGATGGAGCTCAATGGTTGATTCAATGACCATGTCCTATAGTTAGTATTTGTGGTGGAAATGTAAACACATAAATAGTAGCATTACAAAAAGCATCTGAAAGTACCAATTGAGACTGAGCATGGCAACAAGATAGAAGAGACTTGATTCTGAAACAGTTTTTCAATGTTACATTTCAAAATTAAACTGACATTTTTCAATATAAAAGTCAGCATTATATGAATGTACATGTTTGCATAATGGTTAAAAATATAACATTGGGGCCAGGCTGACCTGTGTTTCAGTCTGAGCTCTATCGATATCTTGGGCAAGTTTTTTCAACTTCTCTGACCCTATTTATTTGTCCGAAAAGTAAAACTAGTAGTACTAACCTTCTAGGTCAAGCTGAGAATCAAATGAAATAAAATGTTTGGCATTTGGAAAGATCTCAATGCGTTGTGCATGACTTTTTCTATAAAATTAGAGAAACAAAGAGGAGTCACAATATAACTTCTTGCCTTCATACAATCTCCTGCATATGATAACCAATGTAGAAAGTTGTTTCAACACCTTTGGAGATCAAGTGCCATGACCTAAGTTAGAATTCCGTTTCCCTGGAGTCAAGTTCTTCCATATGTCAACCAACATTCTTACTGAAAACTAAACATTCTCCAAGTTTTTACTTCTGGGGAAAAGAGAAAAAGAAACTAGTTATCTTCAATCTGATAGATTTAAATATGGTTATCATTTTCTTTCCTTCTCTCTCTAAGATAAACAACGATGATTTTTAAAAATGCCCTTAAGCTGAGATTTCTCTTTTGTTTTGCCATCGTATTTACAAAGCTTGTGCTCATGACCCAAATTGTGATGATGCTCTTCTGTCCAATAAAATCTTGGACAGTTTGCCTACAACTTCCTGAATTGGGGGAATGTATTCTGGTAGAATCTCTTAATAGAATATAATAGAAATAGAAAATATGTTCTTTCACCTCCATTTCTTTTATTGAAAAGAAGCAGTATTCACACAACCATAAACTTATCAGTTCCCATCAAGCTCCCCTCAATGATAAAGTGTTATGTCGCAGGGAGGAATATTTTGATATTAAAGAAAATAAAGAGAATATAAGGCCAGGAAACATAGAAATTAAAGTGAGTATAAGATGAAATCTTTAAATTTTATCAACTGATCCAAAATCCCATAATCCTTAATCAGAAATGGAGCTAAACAAACCCTTCAGACTATCAATTCCTGATTCAGCAACACTGAAAAATTTATTGATGGCTCTTCTTGGCTTCGGTTTTCCCTCCCCTGCCTTAGAAACTCTATTAATGGAAATTGCACATAATTTTTCTTGACTTCTTTTCTATAGATTTATTCCTATGTCAGCAGGTAAGAATGGCACGTTCTTTAGAATCAAATGTAGCATTAAGAAAATATTCCCTGTTATAGAGTCTAGCAGAATTAAGGGATTGTTGATTTAAAAATTTAATGCCTAAGAAACTTCTCATGGGTGAACTGATGAAAGCCATGATCTAGTCAGTTTTTCCACTGCTTTTTGGTTAAATCTGAGGAAGGCAAATATTTCTGGAGATAAAATTTTCTTGGGACATATGAAAAATGGCAAATGACTCTTTTCTGTCTTTTTTATGATAGTCCTAGGAAGCACACCAGACTGAGTAATAGTTAGAGGAAGGTAGTATTTTCAAGCAACGTTGCAAAGCATACGTTTAGCTTAGCATACCACAGTTTCTCCATTCCAGAACCCTACAAATATAGAATAAATTTTCAGTTTTGTCAACCAACGGATATCCTCCTTCCTGCAGTCTAGGCCTAATCTCTTCAATGCTTAAACTCTTGCTGGGCAAGACCACATTAAAAGAGAGCAAAATGATATAGGCCCAAAAGAAGAGGAGCCTAGAGCCTGACCTAAATGCAGAAATATGAAGTTCTGAAAGGAAGAAAAACTGGGGAGAAAGAACATGACACGAGGGAAAATAGCAATGCATGCGAATATTGGAAACTTAAATACAAATCAAAGTTTAAATATATTCATATCATGATTTCTCTAAAGAGAAATAAAGGACTGCCATGTACTAAATGTTGAGTAATATATACACTTTACCCATATTGCCTAATATATACACTTACCCATATTGCCTCATGTAAACACGACTTACAACCTACGAGATGAAAGTTATTTTTGCCCTCATTTCCTCTCGAAGACACTGAGTCAAGGAAAGGAAACTGAGTCACCAAAGGAAACGGTGGAGCTATAAGCAGAGAGAGTCTGTAGCCCTGTTTTGTTAAGCAAGAGATCTCAGGAGGTCAGGAGGGCTATACCAAAGTAAGTGTGTTTACAGATCTACTCAGGAGGGTGGTAGATGCTGATAAATGATTCAGCAGACTGCAGGCCCATAGTACCTACTGTATTTAGGAGCCTAAGTCTAGTGTCAGAAAAATGAAAGGAATTCTTAATCTTACAGATCTGGGGAGAATTGGAAAGGTGGTGGAATATACAGGCAAAAGAGAGGCACAGAAAATGCACAGATCTAACCTCCTGAATGTGATGCAAGGTAGACACTGAGATTGAGTTGGTAGCAAGGGTGACTTGAGTGGTTAAAAAACCTAAGACTCGGGCCTCCCTGGTGCCACAACGGTTAAGTACTGCGCTGTGGCGCTGTTGGCAGTGGCGACGCGAGTTCAATGCCCAGCCGGGGAGATTCCCACATGGTGCAGCAGACCTCTCCTGCCTTACCCGTTGCTCCCCTCAGTAGTGTATTTCCGTTGATCTTCCTGTTCTGCTCCCCACTCTGTCTGGTGAACCCTCTCGCCGCCCCACACCTCTGGCCTGTACCCCAGCTTGTATGCATAAATAAATAAATCTTTAAAAAAAAAACAAACACAAAACAGATTCATGGTGCTCATGATAGTTTTCACTGATGAAGAATTACAATACTGTCGACCTAAAACTTGTGCAATGTTTTAAACCAGTGTTACCTTAATACATTTTTTTTTAAGTAATTTGAGCTAGGCTTGACAATGTTAGAGTGGTATTTCTTAATTTCAACCCACCTGTGGTAAAAATTGGTCCAGAGGTGTTGTGTAAGAGGGTCTGTTTATACCTGTAGATAGTGGTGAACAGCTCAGTGTCCAGGGTGAACTTGGCCAGCTGGCCTCATCATTTCTGGATGGGCAAGGTCAGAATCTCAGCCAGGATTAGTGTAAAGCCCAAACTAGATCCCAGGCTGCTTTGAGATTCATTATCTCATTTTCTGCAACGGATAATCAGGTCTCACTGGAATGGCCCAGGCTTGATTGTGAATCAGAGATAAAATGACTCAGGATACTCTCTTTGACATTGATGACTGATACAAACAACACACCCACATGTGGGAGCTTGGATTCTTCAAGTCTTCATTTGATTCGAAGGCACCTTTTATTTTTGGGCTCTTCTTGATCTCCCACATTTCATGGGCCTTCCTGATTGATTTTTTTTTTAACATCTTCATCTCTACCACTTATTCCTTTTCCTTTTTAAGTTTAGGTCACTATACTCTTCCGTGGATGTTAGCACTTGATAAATGATAAACATCTTTGAAACTTTGAGGACACTTTTGCTGTAAACACAATATGCCTACAATCTTCCACAAACTATATAGTGTTGAAAAATAGATCATAACTTTCTGCTTTTCTTCTTCTGTTTGTGTTTGAGGGAGCAGAATCGTTGGTAATAGCATGTCAGAGTGAGAGTCTAGAAAACATTTGATGCCATAAAAAATGACTCTACTTATCTGAATATTGCAGATTCAGTGGTGAGGCAAATAAAATTTTCTTATTCTTAACTAATGCCATAGCATAAGATCATGAAAGCAGTTTGTGCTAAAGCCAGTTCGGTACCAAACAGATCACCAAAACAGAGAAGATAACACTGTCTTTCAGCAGTGTTGTGAAGAATGGTATTTTGAACAGCAAAATGATAGTAAAATTCCATTATTATCACAACTACTACTGTCTATTAGAAAATTGCTGTGGATTTTAGAGGCTTAACGAGAGAAGTGTATGTTATTTACATTGAAGTTGCGGTGTGAAATTTCTGACAGTGAAGGTTGGTGTATAAACATTTCTATGAATTATCTGAAGAGTCTTTGAAACTGTATTTTGGTTTTTTTTTTTTTTGCACAGTGTCATGGTTCAACTAGTTGCTTATGAATATGATATTGCAGAGGTCCTCTCTGCCCTCCCAGTGTTAGGTAATGGATGAGCGAGAACTGGCACCAGTCACATCTGTCCTGAAGTCTCCTTGTTGGTCTTTGGAACTTACCTCTTATCTTCTCCAAATTGTGTTTGGGGGGAAAAAAATAGGGTGTTTGAGGACTATTCTTTCACCAAAAAAAAAAAAAAAAATACAAGGAAACTGATAAAAAGGATATGTAAGGTGAAGGAATTAAATATGAAAGCCCCCCAGTGGAATATCTGACAGTGTGATGACGAGTTCGTGCTATATAGCATGGGATTTGGAACCAGCCAGGAAGGCATCAATTCTATTTCTTGTTCCACCCCTTGCCATATGCCTCTGAGCAAGTTGCACAACTTCTTTACGCCCAAATCACCACATACTCAAAATGGAAATAATAACACCTGACTTTTGATAGAGTTGTGAGAGGATTAAAACAAGAACACATCTAGAAAGCACTTAGTGTACTACTTAGGATATGGTAAACAATTATTAAATGGTACCTACTTTATTGTTCTTATTTAAGAAAGATTCTTTTTCTGTAGGATCATAAATCAATTCTAATATTTCCTATGAGAATACATTTGTAGGGATAGTTTTAAGGCTGGACACCATGGAGACCTGGAAGAGAAAGATTCAGGTTTATGTGCTGTCTACTTTATAAAGTCCCTAAAAACATTATCCATAAGTGAGAAATATTATTCAGAGCACAGTATAAAATATTATAGGCACAAGTCATGCAGTCTCATGGTCTGGTGTCTGAACCTAGTTCCATACCATT
This sequence comes from Scalopus aquaticus, assembly GCA_004024925.1. Lineage (NCBI taxonomy): Eukaryota > Metazoa > Chordata > Mammalia > Eulipotyphla > Talpidae > Scalopus > Scalopus aquaticus. The sequence goes on along the minus strand of PVIJ01001058.1, from coordinate 156,780 downwards.
CCAGGTTCTTCATATGTAAAATGGGATAAATACTAGTAACTCATAAGTTAATTGAAAGGATTACATGAGATTACCTTTGAAAAGAGTTTAGCAAAGTGCCTGCCACAAGACTGTGTAAGCTTTTATAATTAGTGACTGACGTGACTTCATTCTTGGAAGCTGCTATCTTGGAGAAGGTTTCAAAAAATGTAATTGTTAGAGTTTTTTAAAGACAGTTAAAAATAGAACATATTTTTATCTCAAACTGCTACTGTCATAAAGTATGTTACATGTTTTTTTAGAGCGTCACATTTTAAACTTATATTTCTATATCCTTTCTTCTGTTGCATGTCACTTTACTTTTGACTCTCAGCAACTTAAAACTGAAACAATCTCAGTGTGAGGTTTACCCTCTAATCAAAGTGCCAGTTCTCTTCAAAAATCCTTTATGTATGAAGTTTAGAATCACAAAAGACTGGAACCCTTTCTGCCATTTAGATAGTAGGGAGAATGTTACAGAAATACTTTTATAAGACAATATTGAGATTTACTTTATCAAAAATTCAAAGATGCTTTTCTCAAAAGAAAAAAAAAAATCAAAGCTGCAGGCCATTCTAGACAGTAAGATGCAGCCAGCCAAGCTGGCCAGTGATGTTTCTGTGAATGACTTAGAGGAGGAATCACCCCCCAAGCAAAGGAGCCCTCAGAAGGGGGTCTGCCCTTCACAATTTAAGCCCTTTGAAGCTGCATTTCCTTCAAGCAATGAGAAGCCTTTGTGGTGATGGGAAACATACATTTATAATTATAGAAGAACATAGTGTACACTAGACATGGTAGAAAAGAATGCAAGATTTGAAGGAAAGTCTTGATATACATACAGCCTCACTTATGTGGCATCTTGCCTGCAGCAAGGTATCTCAGCGTGTACCTGCCTGAGTGGCCAGGAGGCAGCATTCCTGCTTGGCCTCTTCTCTTGTCAGCACCCTCTCTGGTCCTGCCCCACGCTAGTGTGCTCTTTGTAAGCCAAGGTGCCGAGATGAGATGTATAAAAGTCATAAAGTGATCTCAGAATATGAATATTTTTACTTACACAGATGTGAGAAAGTGAGCAAAATAGACTTGAAGGGTACCTCTATTTTCAACTCTTTTAATCAAAGCTGGAGCTAATTAATTCATCTTACCCGAATCATTACTCTAAACCACACACACAAAAAATTAACCCACTGTCCCTATTTATATATGCAAGTAGCCACAGGATATGGAGTAAGATGTACTTGTGTTTTACTGATGACAGGAAAAAAAAGGCAAAATGAGAAGCAGTATCAGAAGAAATGATACTAATTAACTAATGGCTTGTTAAAACTAGTTCTGTATTTCTCCATTCCTTTAATAGTTATTTTAAATAATTTAATATTTTGAAATCTTTGTGGAGAATTTGTAAAAAAAATTATTAAACAATAAAAAGTGCAAGTGAGGTTTCCACAGTGGATTTTAAATGGAAAATAAATGAAAAAGGAAACGTGCAAGTTTTTCCTCCAGTGGGAATGCCAAAAGTAAAAATGAAAAAGCCCAAGAGAATTTCCAAAGAAATTTCTTTTGAATGCCATGTTGTAGATGAACTAGTAGAGATTTGATGTAAGCTGTTTCCAAAGCCTTAGTTTCTAAATTGATAATCAATCCCAACCTGTTCAACAACAGAAGCCTCAATTTCAACCTAATAGTTGGTCTTCATTGCACAATATGGCATATAAGGGAAAACCATGAACTTTGGAGTCAGACAGAAGTGTGCATTCTGGATTATTACTCACTAGCTGCGTGTGTTTTAGCAACTACCTAACCGTCCTGAGCCTCTTAAACTCCCATGTACATAATGAATATAAGAGTACTGCAAAGTATACCAGAGGCTAAAAAAGTATCATGATCCATATAACAAGCCTAGTTTGGGAATAGAGTTGGCACTTCAATTTCTTTTTAAAAAAAATAAAAATTTATTTATTTATGCATACAAGAACTGGGTGTTAGCCAGAGGTGTTGGGTGCGGGGCAGGGGACGGGGATTGTGGGAGGGAAGTGAGAGGATTCACCAGAAACAGAGTGGGGGCAGAACAGGCAGATTGACTGAAATACACTGCTAGGGGAGCAGCAGATGAGGTCTGCTGCTCCAGGATTGAACTTGTGCTATAGTGGCTGCTGAGAGCTTCATAGTGCTGAGACTTAACCTCTTGTGAGACTTAACCCTTTGTGCCACCAGGGAGGCCCCTCTTTTTTCTCTCTTTCTCTCAGGTCATCTTCTTTTGAAATCTGAATATGCTCCAAAGAGAAAGGAGGTTCCTTTCACCAGGAGAGACAGTCTATGTCTTTTGAAAAGACTTTTTTTTTTAATCCCACTTCTTGTTTATCTCTTCTTTCATACACATATGTGCATTTGTGCATGAGAATATACATGTGAATGTGTTTATGTGTTTAAACAGTGACCTTTCTTTGTCCTTGCTGGAAGTGGGGAAATTTGGGGCAAATCGGTCTATTTCATGCACAACTTGTTCTAAAGTTCAGTAGGTGACTCATTATTTAATCCTGGCTTTTTAGCCTACGTAGGTCATAAGAGGTAGAACTGTAAGATACTGAAGTGGGTGATTCATGGAACTGACAACATTATTATATTTATATACTTTAATTTCATTATGATGAAGTAAATGGCACATTTGACTAGAAATCTTGACTAGATTCTCTCCTTGGTAACACTACTGATTTGTCATATGACTATGACTGGGGTGTGTCCACTTCTTATCTTCAAAATAGAAATCACAGAATTTCTCTCTTCCCCCCCAGTAGTATTTCATGTACAAATCCTAATTATACTGTAAGTAATTTGAAAACCCTAATGCCCATTCAAAATAATATTTTGGGCATTTCAAATGTGCTGTAAAGTCAATCATCAATCTCTCCCCCTCCTTCCCTTCTCTCTTAGTATTGCCCTCCAATACATTATTCTAGAATATGGTGAACATGTCTTTTTTTTCTGATAAAAGAAACAAACCAAAAGATTAATAACAATAGGGCCTCCCCGGTGGCGCAGCGGTTAAGTGCTGCGCTGTGGAGCTGTTGGCAGCGGTGACGCGAGTTCAGCGCCCGGCCGGGGAGAATCCCACATGACGCAGCAGACCTCTCCTGCCTTGCCCGCTGCTCCCCTCAGCAGTGTATTTCTGATCTGCCTGTTCTGCTCCCCGCTCTGTCTCTGGTGAACCCTCTTGCCACCCCATGCCTCTGGCCTGTACCCCAACTTGTATGTATAAATAAAAAATAACTCTTAAAAAAAAAAAGATTAATAACAGTAGTGTTAATGTGTAGCCAGAAGTTTGCGGGCTATAAATACAAAACAATCTTTGTGTGTGTGTGTGTGTGTGTGTGTGTGTGTGTGTGTGTGTGTGTGTGTGTGGAGGGGTGATATGTTTTGATTAATTGCTCCTGAAACTGGTGCTAGAAACTCCTGAAAATAAATGGCCATGTCACTTGGTGTTGGGAAGAGTTGACAACAAAACCAGACATCAAAATCAGTGTCATAAAAGTGCCAGGCCATTTTCCAGGTTATACCAAAGCTAGTGAAGACCAATAACCCAGAGTAGAAATGGCTCACATTGGAGATGATGAGATCTCAGTTGTATTCAACCTGAAACAGAAACAACCACTTATCTCTATATGACAAGCAAGTTTGTATTCTTTGATGAAAACTGATCATAAAATAGTTATAGGGATCATGTATGCAAACTTCTGAAAATGAAGGTCAGTTATAGCAAAGGACTAAGGAAAGACTTGATTGGAGGCCTTACAAGGACAAAGGATTGTTATTCTCCTTTGCACGATGGCATAACAGCTGATCTGTAATAGAGGATCAATGACTGTTTCGAATGAATAGCAGCATTAAAACAGGAGATAACCCTCAAATTCTTGATATGAAGTAGCTGGTGTTCCCACATCAATTGCAATATGCATAAATCATGGGAGATTAATTTCTAAGGCTTCAACTCTAACACAGTTACCCCAACTCTTATAACTAAGGAGATGACAGGATGATTAACCAATTTCAAATATCTCCCTTTCTCTCATGTCCATAATCTGCCAACTCTACCCCATTGCCATCTCACATTAGTGGACTCCAGTTGTAACACGCTCCCTAATGGACCTAACTTAACTGGAAGCTGCTCTTCCATTTAGCCAGAGAGCGATCACACACATGGGCCTAAACTGTAGCTGTATGTTATTTCACAGAAAAGAGTAAACTGACAGGACAAGCTTGTGCTTGTGTAGCTCTCTCAAAAGGTTAATCAATAACAGTGACTATCATTTATTTAGCATTTACCATATGCTAGACACTGTCCTGGAGCTGTACATAAATGGCATATTTAACCCTCAAAATTACTCTATAAATTGGATAGTATTTTTGTCTTGTTTATAGAATAAAAAAAGGAAATACAAAGGTCGTGTAACTTGCCCAAACCCAGTCGATCCTTAAAAGGCAGAACCAGAATTTGCCTTCTCACAACCAAAAATTTGTTCTTGTTGAATTTTGTCCAACACTAGATCAATTTCATGTTCGAAGTCACGTTTTTGTTTTTTTTTTTCTTAATTTGTGACAGTCACATCTCAGCGCAGTAAAAGTCCTCTTCATTTCAAAATATCACAGCTTTTCTATCACACCGAAAACTCTCTTGAACTGTTTCCAATTTTTTATTTTATTAAGAATACCATCATTGTAATGAAAACAAAGCATTTAGCTAATCAAAATTAAAAGAAAAATTAAATTCAAAGCGCCCCAGACTCTACCTTCTGTCATGACGAGTCATTGCTGACTCTCCTTTGCATGTGCTGTCATACTCTCTGGTCACGTGTGGTGTCTTAGGCTTTCCCTCCTTGTCTCAGGCACACTCAGAAGCAGGAGCACAAATACCACCAGGATTCTGTACTTTCATCTTCCTTTTTCTGTAGATAGTTCATTTCATTTTCAGACTGGCTCCCTCCACACTGCAAGGAACATGAACTCTGGAAGAAATTGCCTTTCTTTCCTTAGGTTCATTTGAAAAACACGACATGACCCAACCATCTCTGATTTAACCTCCACCTAAACCTGTCATCTGTGACCTAGATGACATTCTTATCAGAAGCACCTGGAGTGTGGGAGAAGAAACAGTTTCCAAGGGAAAAGGCAGCTAGGCTGTAAGCGGTAGCTCTTCGTCACAGTCTCAACAAGAAGACTTAGGTATAGAGATTTTTAGACACACTGAATGAAAGGAAGGGTGATAAGAAATATTTCACTGTCAAATTAGAAAGATACATGATAACCCTTTGTTATGTCTTTTGCAGTCATCCTTTTCAGGGAAAATTAGTTAATTGGTGGTGTTTTACTTCCTGGAATTAAAGAAAGGATCTTATAGTATTCCCTGGGCATTCTACCCTTACTTATTGCATAAGGAAGAAAAAAGAGAAGAGAAGAACAGAAGGGAGAGCTATGCAAAGAGGAAAAGGAAGACAATAGAAAAACAATGACAAAAGAGGGTTAGAAAGAAACTCCCATTGTCAATTATAAATCCACTGAAATTTGACAGAAAGTAAGACAAGAAAGATAGAGACATACAGAGATGGGAAATTTTAATCTATACTTACCTGTGTTGATTATATATTACATAATCATAGTTTTATTTTTTAAAGATTAAATTCCATGTCATTTGATAGCGTTTGGGAGCTTCCAGGGAGTCAATAATGAGTGTTAAATTGGATTACTTAGTTGCAACCCTTGCATTCTCACTTTGTTCAGCTCATCAGCTGGCAAACAATTACAAAATCCCTGCCAGGAGTCCAAGCTCTGAGCAGGAGTTGTCCTCATACTCTATATTTACCCTGCTTATTCTTCAGGTACAAAGTAAGAAGCAGAAAATGTTCTAGAAGTCCGAAGTTATCTGAACTTATATGAACCTAAAAAAAGTCTTGGGTTGGGCGTATGGTTTGAGGTTTGAATTAGAGCTTAGGTTATTCTTATTTTATCTGCACTAGGTTTCCATCAGTAATTATACTGTTTCTATATCTCTGTCTTTCAAAGGAAGACATTATCATGGGTTTGGATACAGCAAGAATAAACCAGCCAAATTTTCTGCCCATATGTCAAAATGAACCTGGGCTAAACACGTCTACAGGTTTAAATCCCTTTAACCACATGTATATTTGGTTCACTTTGGTTAGTTCCATTTCTTAGTTTTAGCAGGTTATGTTTATATACCAGAAAAGTACCAGTAAGATACCAGGATTATTCAAACCCCAATATTATATAAATAGCTAATCACAGCATAAGGCCAACAGCACATTTACTTTTTAAAAGAGTATCTTCTGTATTCTTCCATGGAGAATGAACTCAGTATGTCAGTAAGACTCTCATACAAAAAAAACTCCTTCTAAATGAGACATCCCTATCTGAGGTTTCTACAAAAAGGGAAAAGTTATAAGACCATATTTTGCATTAGTTATTTTATTTTAACCTTTACTTCCCTCCTACAAAAAAAAATATATACAAATTAGTGCTGAAAAGAAAATGAAGCTAAAGTAGAAAGTTTGTTATGTTAATTTAATGCTGGATCACTATAGCTTGAAAGTCCAAATTTTACTGCTTCTGCTATTGATGAAACTATAATCTATAGATGAAGGGTCTTTCTATGATTTTCATTTGTGGATTATGGTAAGAGTCCTTCCAGAATAGTTCAAGTTCCATCTTGAACTACAGTGTTCCTGACTGAAAGTAGCTAACTCAATCAAGAGACTATTACTTTAGCAAGTTCTTCTTATCCATATATTCATGTATGTTTGTTTATTGAGAAGAAATTTGATAATTATACACAGCACTATGTAGTAATAACAATTTCTCTTTTGAAGAAGTAGAAGAGGGATAGTCTACTTTTATAGAGATAGGATTTTGAGATACTTCACTAGTTAATGTAGTTTAGTCCTTCAGAGCTGCTTTTCTGTTTACACATTAGAGTGTAAGATCTAGGCATCACCGAAAAACAATGTCTTTAAACACACATAAGGACATTTTAAATACATTGCAAAGTATTTAAATAGGGAAAAAAATAAAATCAAGTAAGAAAAAAATATTTTATGCATTCATAATAGAAAAGAGAGATTCTTATAAATTAGTACATGGCTTGTACTGATCTCTGAAAGAATTACAGAATGTGAAAAACAAGGACAATGTAGCAAGCTTTTCATAAAAAAAGAAAATTGATTTATTTTTAGTGTAAAAGTATCTTTTGTTTTAGGAAAAATGATAATAGTTGTAGTTATTTTCATAAATGCAAATTTGGCGAAATAAAAGATTGCTTACCCTATGTTGGTTTCCAATTTTTATTTATTTATTGAAGTATTTTATTGTAGGGAAAAAGCCTGTAGGTAGTGCAGGAGTCACCGTTCTAAGAGGACTGTTTTAGCAACATCAGTGGGAAATTTTGGAAATGAAGAGAATCTGTAAATGAATGGGGAAAAATGACTTCTATTGGGGAATTGGAAACGTTGAAAAGTTAGAGGCCATCAACTTTTAAATTCAGAAACTATTCAAAATACACCTTAGCTTTGAGCTTCCATATCTATAATGGACTTTAAGATTTTTTTGAGGTTCCTCACTGTTAATTGTGTTTATATTTATCTGTTTTCCATGAGAATGAGTAACTGAGTGATTGATAAGGCACCACCCATAAAGTAAACTTTTAGAATCATTTTTCATTAAAATACAGAGCTAATCTCACCACAGAATTTCATTGGCAGAATAGGGAAATACTGCAACTCACCACAATAAAGTAAATACTTCAACAAGATAAATATCCATCTGAAAATGAAAAACTGCTCAGCAGTGGCATGTGGAAGCCACTAAACATTTTGATACCTGTTTCAGCCAGGTTCTAGCCAAACCATCCAATTGTGACGTCATGGACATCAAGTAGGTGCTCAGGGAGGCTGAAGGACAGGTCCTAGAAAGCAGGGGAGAATAGGAACTGGGTTAAATTTCAAAAGTAGCCCATAAGCGTTGTGGTTATTTCCTGATGCGAAGAGCACTTTTTCCCAATGCAAAAGGACACTCCTCCTCCACCTGTTTAAAGAGTATTGGGTTTCAGTTACTGTCGGGTAGCTCAGTTTTGCCCTCTCTTGTTTTCTTACTAGTTTCGAGCTGCATCCCTCATCGTATCTACTTTCCTTTCCCCCAGTCATCTTTTTTTTTTAATTTCTTTATTTATGCATACAAGCTGGGGTATAGGCCAGAGGCGTGGGGCGGCGAGAGGGTTCACCAGAGACAGAGGAGGGAGCACAACAGGCAGATGGACGGAAATACACTGCCTAGGGGAGCAGCGGGCGAGGCAGGAGCGGGCTGCCACTGCCACGCCACGTGGGAATCTCCCCAGGTGGGCGTTGAACTCGCCTCAGGGCTGCCGACAGCTGCACAGTGCAGCGCTTAACCACTGTGCCACCAGGCAGGCCCTCCCCCAGCCATCTTTCACTGACGGTTCAGTTTACACTTCCTATAACAGATCAAATAAAGGAAATGTCTGATCATCTTTAATGAGTCTCACAACATTATCTTTATTGAGAAACTACTATTATGAAATGACTCAAAATTGTACTGGAAAGAGTAACATGTATCGACTTGGAAATAGTGTTTAACCAAGTTCAGGTATGACTTTATTCTCAGTACAACTTTGTAATTCAGATAGGACTAAATCTGGAATTGATATAATTCTATCAGCATAGACCTAAAATTTATCTTCCACTATCTTCTGGGCAGGAGAATTCTAAAAAATTGTAAGTAAATCTTGGTAAAAGGAAGAGGATCATAAAATAATGTTTATCTTCAGAGAGAACAAATGTGAAGAACTAAAATTGGTAGTATATAAGTAATGCCTCAACTGATCACCTCTTCTTTTGAGGAAATGGGAAAGATGTTAGTTTTTATTTATCATGACTTAAGCTTGATGAAGTTGAATTTTATTTAAATATTCCTTAATTTGGGGGTTACTGAGCCAACTTAACATTTACTTTCAGTAGTTCAAAATTATGAATATTTGTTACCCAAAGTCATTCATTATCAAAGAAAATAATGGAAGATATTGCTTTGGCTCACAAAACATCTATTCACTTTGGGAATTTTATATATTTTGGGACACACTCTATGTTTATCGCAGCATTATTTATAATTGTGAAGATACAAAAATAACATGTCTGCCAATGCATGAGTAGATAAATGAAAATGTGGTGCATATTTAATACTCTGCTGTGTGAAGCTGAAGGGAACTCATAAGTTAAATAATCAGGCACATAAACAAATAATGTATGATATCTCTTACATATGATATCTAAAAGGAAAAGGTCAAGTTCATGGAAATGTAGACTTGTGGCTGCCAGGGGCTGCAGGGTAGAGGAAATGGGGAAAGATTGATCAAATGCTACAAACTTTCAGTTATAAGAATTTATGTTCTGAGGATTTAATGTACAGCAATATGACTATAGATAATAATGCTGTGTTATACACTTGAAAGTTGCTCACAGAATTGCACGTCTTAGGTTTTTTTTCTTTACCCAAAACAGGCAACATAATGTTATAAGTTGGTAGATATGTTAGATTGTGGTGATCGTTTTACAGTGTTTATCAAATCTTCACACTGTGCGTCTCATATATAGTCTTACTGAGATTGGAATATTAAATATACATGAAGTAGCTTTTTTTTTTCTTCTTTTACATGTAAGAACTCCCCCGTCATCCTCTGTACTGAACATTGTCCCAATACAAATTTGGGGGCCAGACTCTATCATCAGTCTATTTTAAAAAAATAAAAAGAGTTGACTAAGTCAACTTACATCCCATAGGAAAACTGAGAGAGGAGATGAACGAGTTGCTTGATAAAATACCGGGGAAACCTCTCTTTATTGTCCCTTGTCAGAGAAAGGCAGAGCATTTATTAATATTCTTTAAGATGTTTATGTGAAATAGCTTTAAGCAGGAGTCAGCTAAGGTGAAAAAAGTATTTCATAAGTCTGGAAATGTTAGCTTTGGGAAGAAAAAACTAGAAATCAGGCATATTTCTTCAAGCAAACCCCTTTCCTATGACTTTGGAGTGGGAACCAGTATACTAGGCAATGCATACAATGAAACAGGTTATCTTCTTTTTAGGTATAGTCTGGAAAAATGTGCTTACAGTGTGTAGACAATGAAGGTTATAGAAAGATTTTCATGTGGTAACTGAGGCAGCATTTGAGCTCAAGCATCATCTTTGAGAGGAAAGTGAAGTCTTAACTCTGGCCTGCCTTCTGAAGGGGTAAAAGCAGCATTGGAACAGGAACCAGATGGCCAATATAAGCAATTATAACATTTGACCCTGCACTCTTGTTTCCTTGAGGAAACACTTCCTCCAGTTAGCTTAACGTACATGTGATTAATAAAGGATGCTCTGGTGAAGAGATAACTGGACTGCCACCAAGACACAGATGTAGCTTTCGAAAATGAGAGGTGGAAGACTGAGTATTAAGGAGGAAGTTTGCTTTTCAGGTGTCTATCATGAGTAAAATTGTTACTAATTTAATAAATATATAATAAAGATAAGTTTACCGCATGAAAGGAGAATTAGAGTAATACTAAAGACAAAAAACAGATCTTGTGTGACTAAACTATCTAGACAGTTAATTTAACCAATAGATCTCATTCTTGAATACAGTGTCCCAGTAGATGAAATCAGTTTAAACTGCCAATAATTCATTCTCTAATCTTCTGTTATAGATCAACGAAGACATATTATAAGTTTTAGGAGTTTGAGCAAAAATTAATTTGAAATGGGCAGGATCCAATTTAGTGGGTAGAAAGATGATCCAAGAATATACACAATGAAACTTTTATAAGCAGAAGGACCATCAGATAGGCAGAAACCATATATTTTACACATACACAGAAAAACACACACCAGTGGACCTTAGGCAACATCTCTTTCACACATCTGTCTCCTGTAACCAAGTTATCATTAAACATTTTAATAATACTCCAGTGTACATAGCCTCATACTAGAAATACACCTCTGAATAGAAACAAACACAAATGTCAAGTCACAGAATTGAAAACTGTGATAAAAATTAACAATAACAAAATGAGATACATATATAATGCTATAGACCTGAGGATACTTTTGTATATAGACTCTGTACTAGACAAAGTGCTTTATTTGGTTTTTCACTACTTCATTGCTGGTGGCCCCCACAAGCAGGGCCTACAGCTCATTATCAAACTCGATATGTGCAGGACTTGTGCTCTGCCTGGTTGTGAGCATTTGTTTGACTAGGGTTTGCTATGTTGTTTTTTTCTAAATTAGAAAAAGTGTTAAAGGCCATATTGCTTATCCTCTTATTCCCTAATGAAGAAATGAAGGCTGGAGGTTCACGACCATGCAGATGTATAGATTTGAAGGTAGGCCAGTTTACTTATATAAAACACCAATGACAGTTCTCAAGTGAAAAGATAATTCCAAACCAATCCATCTCCCATACCACTTCCTGCACATGAAAACCGAAGAAAAGAAGAACCAGAACCAGGTGTCCTCTTTTCTGCTAATTTGAAAAACCTTCATTATAAAATACTTTAAAATGCTATAAAACACAAAAATTAATTTTCATCATTTTAGCAAGAGAAGACTTTATTTTTCAGTTGCATCATGAAGTTTAAAAAAGGCTATGGTCAATTCAGGAATCCTCATGAGTAGCAATTTGTGGGGGAACTTGACCACACTGGAAAATAATAACCAGTACCTGATTTTGCCCCACTAAATTCTTAAAGTGTTTTTATATGACCTAATTCCACCTCTGCCTTCATTAGCAGAAGAAATGGGTGAATAATTCAAATGCAACATTAGACTTCTGTATTTCAGATACTAGTGCAACATTTCATATGCCTAACTCAAATAAGGCCTTATACAGAATTATCCTTGCCCATGTATTCTTGGTCATGGGAGAGAAGATATAGCATGATAATTTACATTTATTTCAACATAAAGTGGTAAAATATAGGGAAAAATAAAATTTATTGCCACATTGTATGATAGGAGACAGCAATGGAAAAAATATCAGTATAATAAATCAAAATAATAAACCAAATATATATTTTATTGCTTTGTCGATTTGCATATATGAAAGCTTTGCTATTTAACATGTGTATCAAACTAACAATAATATTTCACTGCTTAATTTTTTAAAAAAGATTTATTTATGCATTCAAGAGCTGGGGTGTAGGCCAGAAGTGGGTGTGTGTATGAGAGAGGATTCACCAGAGACAAAATGGGGAGCAGAAAAGGCAGATTCACTGAAATACACTACTGAGGGGAGCAGCGGGCGAGACAGGAGAGGTCTGCTGCACCATGCGGGAAGCTCGCTGCCAATAGCTTCCAGGTGCTGAGACTTAACCCCTTGTGCTACCAGGGAGGCCCACTGCTTAAAATTTTATGAAAACATTTTTTTCTTCCAAACATTATTGTTTTGAACTTGAGAAGTTATCAAATAAAACGTCAGATTAACATCCCATACAGAAAAATTTAACTCTAAAAATGGAATGGCTGCTTTGATCTGTTTCACTTCTTAGTAAAGCCACAAATTCTTGAATCCCTGGATTATAGTCCATCCTACTAATACAGCATTCTCTTTCTAGAAGTTGACTTAATGTTCATAATTTTTACAAAGATGATAGGTAAAACTTGATATTATATGTAATCTTATATTTCTGGGGGGAGTGCTTAAGAATGTGCCATTATATATGCTTTGTATTGTGATTTTAAGAGATCCTTGTTCTTCCATCATTTTCCTTAACTCTGATTACCCAAAGGATCAAATGTGTGTGTGTGTGTGTGTGTGTGTGTGTATGTGTGTATCCATCCCTGTAGGCATTCATAGTTATATTTTACTCTGATTACAGAATTCTTCAGCAATATACTCTGAAACTTTCACTTTCTGAGATGAATGTTTTTGGGGTAGATTAAGGTGACAGCTATAACACTGGGTAGGACTTTGATGTGTTTAAAAATTCCTCCCCACAAGATAAGCCTGAAGCTGAATTTAAGCCAAGAGTCTGTAATTGCCTGGAAGTGTGATATTTTCCATTTGTTTCTTCAAAGTTTCTTCCATTTTATCCACAGAGGCATTTTCCTATTCCAATCCTCATCTTTTCCATAGAGTTTTCCCACCATCAGGAGATATTAGAGGGTCTCTCTCAGAGAAGGCGAATATGTTAAGACTGGGGATAGGCCAGCCAATCAGTATCTATTTATTAGAAGTGTGTATAATGCTTTTGAGACATCTGCTTGCTACAGGTTAGCCATCTCTCTATTTGATGAATCCCATGAAACTATTAGGGAACAATGCAAGTTTAATGTGTCTTTAAAAGCAAATTAAGAAATGAAACAAAGGCTGAAAATTGAAATTGTATCCAAAAATCAGTTGAAGGTCAGTTATAGTTTATAGTATTTTTTAAAATGCCTGCTGAGGTATATTTTTTATATTGTAAGAACCACTCATTTCAAGTATATGATTTTTAGTGACTTAGTGCTGTAACCACACTATGAATCTGTGGGGTGGTGGTGGGGGGTGTTTGTTTGTTTTTGTTTTTTGCATAGAAGAACTGGAGCTTAGGCCAGAGGTAGGGGTGAGAGGATTCACCAGAGACAGAGTGGGGAGCAGAACTGGTGGCTTTACTGAAATACACTGCAGAGGGGAGTGGTGGGTGAGACAAGAGAAGTCTGCTGCACCATGTGGGTCAGCTCCCTGGCTGGGGATGGAACTCAGGCCTCAGCAGTGATAGTGCTGAGACTTAACTGCTAGGTCACCAGGGAGGTCCTGTAAATCTGTTTTAGCATATTTTCAATCCATTGAGAAGAGCCTCATGACCATTACATTCAGTATCCACTCCCATCCCTAAACAGCCACTCTATCCAGAAACTTGCATTTTCTGAACATGTCATGTACATGGAATAATACAATATGGTCTGGTGTCTGGCTTCTTTCACTAGTCATATCATTGTCATTCATCCACAGTTAATGTCTGTATTTTTTTTTATTGATGACTAGCATTTCATTTTCTGGAATGATTTTTTTTTAAGATTTATTTATTTATACACACAAGCTGGGGTACAGGCCAGAGGCGTGGGGCGGCGAGAGGGTTCACCAGAGACAGAGTGGGGAGCAGAACAGGCAGATCAGAAATACACTGCTGAGGGGAGCGGCGGGCGAGGCAGGAGAGGTCTGCCGTGCCATGTGGGATTCTCCCTGGCTGGGTGTCGAACTCGCATCACTGCTGCCGACAGCTCCACAGCCCAGCGCTTAACCGCTGCACCACCAGGGAGGCCCCATTTTCTGGAATGATTTTAATGGTGATGACTTTTAAACCCAGTGCCCTTAGAAGCTATAACATTGGGGGGTGATGCATGAAACCTATCTTCCCAACAATCAGTTAGCATGAGATATGTTATGACTAAAAAAAGTTGGAAAATTATTCACCTCTGAGATTATGCACAATTCATTCATGCAGTAATTCAACAAATATTTATTAGATCTACTATGTACCAGGCACTGGACTGCCCACTGAGAAGAAAGAAGTAAACAAAGGAAACAGTCTCTGTCATTAGTGCCCCCTCTCCCCCATTATGTCCTTTAGGGTAGATGGGATTTTAACAAATAATTAAACAAATATGTTTGGGCTAAAGCGAGATAAGTGCTACTATATAAAACGACGGGATGTTATAAGAATGAGTAACGTAGGCGCGCAGCCTACTCTGAGGCTCAAGAGTTGTATTTAAGCTGAGATACGAAGGACAAAACACTTGGCTAGGTTAAAATAAGGAAGAGAAGTTTCTGCTCAAAGAACAGACTTGGGAAGGACTGATGCATTTAGGGAACTGAACAGGCACCAAGGTGGCAGATGGAAGGCACTGGAGGTAATAGAGGGGAGAGTGTGATGCAGGAGGGTCCTTGGGAAGTGGCAGAGTCTGTGCAGAGCTCCATGGCCACTGCAAAGATTTGGATTTTATCTTGAAGGCAAAGGATGCCATTCAAGTGTTTGAAGCAAGAGAATGAAGCAATTGCATTTGTGTTTTCAAAAAAGATACTACTCTGGCTGTTGTATGGAGTATGGATCTTTGAACACCACAGTAATGTAACAAATTGGTAGAATTAGTTCACTACTAAGGGATTTTGCATGTCATTTGTTTCTTGATAGCTGCTGTATCTTGATAGCTGGTGAACTGTCCCTGCCACATAAGAAGAGCTTTTCTGAATACTTAGTAAAAAGACTTGAAATCAGGATCTCATAGATATCCGAATTTATTGCATCACTATTCATAATAACTGAGATTTAGAAACAATCTAAATGCCCATCAGTAGATGAATACCAAAGAAAGGTAGTTAATACATACAGTGGAATATAGTCACTCTTAAAAACAAGGAAATCCTGCTAGATGTGAATTTATGAACGAACCCAGAGGAGGATTTTATGCTCAGTGAAATAAAGGAGTCACAAAAGACCAAATACTGCATGGTTCTGTTTAATGAAGTATCTGAACTAGTCAAACTCACAGAAGCAGAGGAGAATACTGAGTAACAGGGTTGGTGCAGGGAGGGAATGGAAAATAATCATAACGTTTTAGTAACAAAGATGAATTATTTCTAGAGATCTGCTGTTACAACATTGTGCTACAGTGAACAATAGTGTATTGTACACTTAAAAAAATGTTTAAAGGGTAGATCTCATGTTAAACGTTCTTCACAACAAAAGTAATTGTTGAATAAATGGGTAATTGATGATAAGCCACATCCCTGAATTTCAGAATAACTCATTTTTCTTACAAGTTAGAAGGGATTCTTGATTACCTTGATAGTAGTTTTTCTTGATCATCTGTGTGCTAATGTTTTACTGAGTGGGAGAGCAATAAGTACAGTGAACTAGCATCCCCAAAAGAAGGAATAGCTCTGAATTTGGGAAAGGAACATAACCTTCTTCTGTCATGTGTCACAGCAAGAGAAATAGTGAAGATTCTGAGGCCCTTCAAGGTAAATATATCCCTCACTTAGGATAATAATAACTTCTGTTCAGAACAAATGCAGACCTGTTCTAACAACACACACACACACACACACACACACACACACAGAGAGAGAGAGAGAGAGAGAGAGAGAGAGAGAGAGCAAAACAAACCATAAATTATTTGAGGATGAGTACTGAGAATCAGATCAACTTTTCCCGGTGTCAGAATCATTCTGGGCTTCTGTTTCTTGCTACTGGTAGAACTGCAGGGAGGAATGTTATTACATCATGGCTCTTCAGCACCTGCTGAGTGATGTCTTCCTTCAGCAACCTTGAAACTGGCTCTTTCGTCTCTAAACTGCAAAATGTGAAAACATTTTCCTCTGTTCTGGACTATCTGGTTGCTAGAAAAAGATTTTGAAACCCACTGCTGACATATTTACTGAGGAGGCTAGTGTATGCTGTCTTTTACAAAGCAGACAGCTAACATCTTAGGACAGCAAACCTGCGATGACCTTTATTAATCCTGCCAGTTTTCTTTTTTTTCAAAGTCTCCACTTTTGTAACATCAGTGAACTATTTGAGAATTTATTGTGTAAAAAAACCTTGGCTACCTACTTGCCTCCATTCATCAAAACCTTGGAATGTGTTTCTACTAGGCATGAAATGTCCCTTTGGATTTTTATTAATGGATTAATGATGCTAATAAACATTTGGGGCAAACCAAGAAGAAATGGTGGCATGTTTTTAGACTCACTTCTAAGAACCTGTTAAAAATAAATGGAATCATTTAATGATTGAACGTAGTTGTTTACATTTCAAAGCTGATTAACTTGAACTTATTCTTTGTTTTCTTTCATTAGATGCTATGGAAGTTCTCTGTCATTACTTTAATTAGATGCATTAATAAGATTTTAAGACACCTCTGCACAGAACTATATGCAAATTCAGGGAGATGAACTTGAATTTGGTGAGGTAGAAGTCCTGTTTCTAAATATGCTAATTTGAAGCTAGTTACTTTTTTTTTTTTTTGGTCTTTTTAATATTCTTTTTAAGGTGTGTTTACTAGAATCATTAAAATAGCATAATCTATTTCAGCTCTCATTTGGATCTCTAGATGCCCAGAAGCTCCTAAGAGAAACTTGAGGTCTTATCTGAATTTCATCAGTTAATCTAAGGTGGTGAAAATAAAGACAAAAAAATTAAGCAAGCATAGATTAGCTCCTACAGGAAAGAAAGAAAGCTGCATACATATCCATAACATGAATTTTCCTTTAAAGTAGGTTTCATTTCTTTTTTATCTCAAAGGAACATAAAGGAGAACTTGAAGTTCACATTGGAATCGGCTGTCTCTATTGAATGAGAAGAGTACTTAGAAGTTCTTAATTGTAGACCATGGTTGGCCCATCTGAGATTTGGAGAAACAGTAGATTCTTTGTCTTAAAATTTAAGATAGGTGTGAAAACATTGATTATAGCTACATTTGCTTCTGAATTATGTAATATTTGGCCATTCACAAATGCAAGAATTCACGTATTTACATTCATGTATTTATGTGAAAGGCATTTCATTATTTAGTGTTTAATTTTTGTCTTCAGCCTTAAAGAAGTTCCTGACTTTCTTTTTATTGGGGACAATTTTATATTCATTGATGTAATTTTTATTCATTTAGAAATTACCTTTTCCTTACACACCTCCATAACAGAACTGGAACACATAAATTAGGATTTATAAATATGTAATTGATAGCATATATCAGCATGAACTATAAGGTCCTTTCTTAAGAAGCATTATATAATAAATGACTCCTAGTAAGATGGTCTAATTAGTTTTAAGTATTTAACCAGCATTAACAGAGAGATTCAAAACCCAGCCTACCTAGACTGCATATTAGCTTATAATGACTTAGGAGTAATCAGCTTTCCCAGATGGCTTCACAAGGAAGAGAGGAAATAAAAATAAAACTGTTTTAGAATCAGGTAACTAATTATACACAGATTATTTGTAAACAGCTTCTCTCCTTTGAACAAAAGAAATAAGCTTAGCTGAACTGAACTGAAACTCTCATAGCCAAACCCACAACAGAACCATTTTCTTTGAAGAATAGTCCTATATTATGGATGTAGTGATGAGTAAGATACCAAGCTGGGCAGTGATCAAAAACAAGCTGATATTTGCTCAAGCTAATTTGAATGGCTGGGCTTTGGGGCAGCTGGGATGGAGTTTCTGTCTTCTTTATTTTTTTGAAAAACAGAGGCCTTTGTCTGAATTCCGAGTGAGATGCTGGACTGGGAAAAAAAAAAATAACAAACCTGCATTCCTCCCCACCTCCTTTCTAGTAGACACAGCTTTCCAAGGAGCTCTTTGCTGCTGTCATTCTTTCATGGTTTAAAGGGTTCTTGGAATTCATAGTAAATGCAAGTGAATAAACTATCTGAAAATTTTGTGCCATGCTTCATGTCTTCCTTGGCAATGGTCTTCATTTCAAAGTTATTTTTGGAGTAAAATCAGACCTAAGTTTGCTTTGAAACTGACTGTATATTTTGTGAATCAGTTTTGTTTCTCATATTAATTGGACTTCTGTTGTGGTCAGTAGTGACTGTTGTATCAGGTATTGAATTAGAACTCGACACTGGCTCTCACTTATTCACCCCAGCATCTCTATGAAATAGATATTATTAGCCATATTTGAGAGATAAGAAGATTCAGGCTTGCAGAAATTAAGGACTTATCTAAGTTAAACAGCTAATAAGTGGGGAGACTGGGATGGATCCTTGTCTGCCTGAGTCCTATGCTTTGTGCTCTTGATCATTGTGCAACTGACAAGAAAACATTTCCATGAACTTTACTTCCTAGTGAATGAAAAGTTGGTTGCTGAGATGACAAGAATTCTGAATATTGTGAAGGTATATATGAAGGGGTGTGTGTGTGTGTGTGTGTGTGTGTGTGTGTGTGTGTTTGTGTGTTGACCAAAATGCAGATGACCATAAAGAGTTCCTCAACTGTATACAGAAACTGCACTTTAATCATCAAGTTTGTCTTCCTCCAGAATTTGGTTATTAAAGTTGCTTTGCATCGATTATGGATTTGCTTATCTATATTGTGACTTTTAAGATTATATTATTTTTATTGAGATAATATTGGTATTATATTAGTTTATAATACTGTTTATGACTTAGAGATATAATTTCTTACCTCTTCAGATATGTTACCATGCCATGCCCACCACCAAAGCCCCACTAATTTTCTACCATAGTCCATTGGGTCCTCTGCCCACATTGCTCCCATTCCCCATCCTTCCCCTCTAGTACCCCCAATTCTGCCATCAAATTCTAGGAGTTGTTTTGATGTGATTTTTGCCTGCTCCTTTTGTTTTTTGTTTCTTTGTATTCCACATATGAATGAAATCATCTGATATATTCCTTTCTCCCTCTGATTGATTTCAATTAGTATAATCCCCTCCAGTTTCATCTTTGTGTTCCCAAGTGGCAAGGTATCATCTTTTTTGTAGCTGAGTAGTATTTCATTGTGTCCATATTATGATTCTTAAATATTATCTTATTCATTCTGAATTCTGTCAAAAGGAAATTTTTAAATGGTGTCTTGTCAGTAGTTACCTTTCTCAAAAATGATTCTACTGGACACTAAGTTTAGCAAAGTAAGCTATGAGAGTCCTGAAAAAGCAAAGACTTTTCAGCATACTTAACTGGCTGTGACACTGGGCAACTTATGTAACTGTGATTCAGTTTACTCCATCAGGAATATTTTAGGGAAAATTAAATTAGTTGTGAGTCATAATCAGGCATGGGAATGTTTCTTTTCTTTTATCAATTCTTTCTCTTCTTTATTCTTCACCCATAGAAAATTTTACTTCTTATTTTCCCTTTCTCCCTTGCCTCCTCTATTCTCATTGCTTTTTCATTCTTGTCTTTAATTTGATACAGGGAAAGGCAGGTAAAGAGGTTCCTTATTTCTCTGAAAGTAATTCTACTTTGCTAATAGTATTCATTTAGCTACTTAAAATGATCTCATTATATATCCTACCTTGAAATTTTTATCTCCACATATTTTAAAGAGGATAGATGAAAGATGAATGAATCTGTTGATGATAAAATTAACCTATTGAAAACAGGTTCCAATGGGTTAATGTTGAATTGCGTAGATTATTTTGTTATTTTTTACTCAACAAAATTGCTTGAAAGTTATAGTCATCACTTATGAATTTTTTTTATCACAGTGTTGATTAATTTTTCTAAAGTATTCTTTGTTTTCATTAATTTCCCCAAGGCATTCTTTAATGGCTTGCTGTACTAGCTGTATTCTTTTGAGTTACCCAACATGTGACTTCGTTTTTATCTTCTCTTTCTCAATCTGTAACTGGCAGGGTGGATCCAGGATTTGTGGGACACTTGAAGAATACAATATTATGAAAACAAAATGTTTCAAAAGTAAATATGGTACAAGGCAGTGGGTTACGGGAGCTCTCTGTTCTGTCCTGGCTGTTGTGCTTCAGTGACTGAATCACCCACTGTTCTTTCCAGCAGGGTTGGTAGGGAGCAACACTGGGTGACAAACTGGTCAGAAAATGTGGTTTTTCTGAAATGTGGATTTTTAAGTTATAGCACCAGATGGGCCAAAGTTATGCTCCCAAGGTTAATCAGGAATTAAAACAATTTGGACAGCCCAATAGCAGTTATAATTTTCTTTGGTGCCATGGGCAGAATACTAAAAACTGAGAATTCCAAGTAATATATCCCCCCCTGGATTTGGATTTGCATGTTGTGAATTTAAAGAACATGGCACAGTACCTAAAGTCTGTGGACATCCCTGAGAACAGGGTCCTTTTCATCACACTACCCTTTCTTTGTGAGATTGGTTGGGAAAAGGAGTGCCTGGTGCAAGGTTGCAAATAAAATCAAATAAATTCAGCTGTTGGTGACTCTGTCCATTCCTGTTTATAGGTAGCCCGGATATGGAATCATGCATGTGACCTATGGACCCAGTGCAAAAGAACAGTCAGGACATTTCATCTTATTTGTTAGATGGGCTAGATTTATCACCAAAGGGAAGTGAGATTTTATTTTTACATCTTTAGTCTTTTTTTTTTAAAGATTATTTATTTATTCATGTAAGAGCTGCGGTACAGGCCAGAGGTGTGGGGCATGAGCGCATTTACCAGAGACAGAGCGGGGAGCAGAACAGGCAGATCCACTGAAAGACACTGCTGAGGGGAGCAGCGGGAGAGGCAGGAGAGGTCTGCTGCGCCATGTGAGTTAGCTCCCTGGCCAGGGATCAAACTCATGCTGCAATGACTGCTGATGGCTCTGTAGTGCTGAGACTTAAACCCTTAGGCCACCAGGGAGGCCCCACATCTTTAGTCTTTAATACAGAAGAAAGGCTCTTCCCTGCCTTTGCCCACACCTGTAAGATAAGAGTAGAAACAAAACCAGAAGTAAGTCTTCTGGCTGACAGGGACCATTAACACCTGAAAAGAAGTCCAGTTGTTAATGTCCATAGCAAAAGTTGTCCATGCACAAAGATCCTGAGATAAGTTATCAGTAAATACTTATTTCTCAAACTTAAACTTTTGCTCTAACCCTTAACAAAAAGTAGTAACAGTTGCCACCAAGGTTAATATAAACATTAGATTTTTTTTCCCCCGGGAGACTTTGTACAGGTATGTTGTTTTGATTTGAAACATTTGTGATTGAAAAACAAGTAAATGCTTAGAAATGAGCGTCAACATATGCGATCAACGCTAACTTATAAATTGTAAAAATGTGTCAAGTATTTCAAACATCATGAAATTCCCAAAAATCACAAAATATTTTTGTTAAGTTACCGCTTAGTATACTTCTCTAACATTTTTCCCTACTTTATTCTGGCTGCATACTCTAATCACTTTATGTGATAATGATTTTAGGTTTTCTGTAGTGAATATAAATTTATTTTGAGTTTTCCTGTAGCATAACTGATTGTTTCCTGTTATTGATAATTTAGAATGTTTTGTATCAGTTTCACGCTTATTAATATCAGAATCTTTTTAGATATTTAAAATGTGAATACCTTTCAGAACACCATATATTAAATTTGGGAAAAACTTTTTTTTTTCATATATAGGCTGTGAGTTGTAATAATTTTCCATAGACTAACTTCTGGTTCCAGCCAATTCTTTTCATTTAGGACTCTTTCCACTGCTTTATCAAATTTATTAAAAGAACCCTGAAATTAATATTGTATATGAAATATCTGAATTTTTAAATGTTTGCATGGATGAATAAAGAAAGTTATCTGTTAGAGCTACATAAAGGAAGGTGAAGATGGCACATTTAAATTTTTATATGTTTAAAATTTGATTTATTTTCATTTTTGTTTTTATTCCTGGTATTTAGAGTCTGTTCTTTTTCATTTCTTGCAACTAACAATTTAAAGAAAGAAAATTGTATTACTTTGCACCAATATATAATTTATAGTGCTCAAATTTTCATTTTATACATTTACATTTATTTTGAAGGCCAAAAGCAAATGTAGAGGGAAGGTAGAGGAGTGAAGTGTTACTGTTCAAGTTGGTATACGGGCAGTATTCATCCACATGATAGGGTAATTGGAAGAGATCTAATGAAGCCCTATAAAGCTTGGGACAAGAGCTGGGGTCCTCTTTGCTTATGTCTAAGAATAGTGCTAGAATTTTATATTTACTTATGAAAAAATATTCTTAGTAAATCAAAAAGAGTGTCTTTAATATGATAGTGTCCAATCTAAAAAAAAAATAGCAAGCATCTTACTTAAAATATTGAAAGCTTCACCCAGATATTAGGAAACATGTAAGGATATTTTCTATCACTTATTGTAGTCATCATTACATGATAGATTTTTAGGTGGGAAGCCCATTCAATTCTCTTTTCCCCATTCTTTTTCAGTTTTTCTTCTCTTTGTTGTTATTGTTGTTGTTGTTGTTTTTTCTGAGACTACTAAATTTGGGACATATTAGCTGTGACTCTCTATCTCAGGTTCCACTAAAGATTTCATTTGAAAAAAGCTATTCTCAACCCAAAACATAAAAAATTCTACAAAACGACTGCTTTCCAATTGCCATTATCATAATACATGCTTTCTCCACTGGGACAAAAACAACATCCCCAGTTGTTTTTGTTTCCTTTGTCTGAATCATTTCCTCCCTTACTGCATTTTTTTTTATTTTAGTAATCAAATGGTCATTAAGACCCCAAATATTTCCATATAAAGCAAAATTCAAAAGCTATATATTTTAAAGTTACCTTTAAAATAATATTATTACATATGATTCACTGCAGGTTTCATCACTGTTTTTTTGGCTTTATGAAATGTCCACCTATCCTGCAGTACTAGTTATCTGCTTCTGCATAACAAATTACCCAAAAAATGTAGTGGCTAAAAACAATAAACATTTATTAGCTCATAGTTTCAATGGGTCAGGAATTCAGAAGCAGCTTAGCTGGGTGGTTCTCATGAGATTGCAGACAGGGTGTTGGCCAGGACTGCAGTCATCTAAAGGCTTGACTTGAGTTAAAGGATCTGCTTCCAGGATGACTCCCGTGGCCCTTGGCAAGAGGCTTCAGTTCTTTGTGGTTGATGAATGGAGGGCTCCCTTCAATACATGGCAGCTGATTCCCCCAAAACTACTCATCTAACAAAGAGCAAAATGGAAAACAAATAGAAAGCCACAGTGTCATTTATGATCTAGTCTTAGAAGTGACATACCATCATTGCTGATGTATTCCATCGGGCACACAGAGCAACCAATGATTTAGAGGAGAATTACACAAGAGGACTAACAGACTGGCTACTGCAACTGACAAAGGGAATGCATTTCATGTTTCATCTTAAATTCTCATTGTGATTTGGAAGTGATTAGTGAAATCAATTAAAATGAATGAACCCCAAAAAGTCTGTTACAATTTGTATCATAGCCAATTAGCCACTTCCATAAATTTTTAACAGTGGTTTTCTAATTGGCAAATTAAGCATTTTTACATTTAAACATATGTCGGGAAGTATCTAGCCAATTCTTTTAAATCTATTTTTTTAAATATGAAAGGATTTGATATTAGATTCCAAGTAATTGTTTTATATTGACATTGAAAGAGAAATGGGTGAAAGTTTTATGTTCTTTCAGGATAAGTGATGTTTGTTGTGGATGTGTGTCACATTTTGTCACTTTGCAATCCAAATGAAACAAACAAAACTCAGACTTATTTTGAGTGGGTTAACTCAACCTGAGCCCATGCTTAGCTACTGACTCGGCCATAATTAAGTGCTAATCGCATGGGTGTGCTGTTTTGTGAGGCAGTAAACCAGTTTCCTGAGTGGATAAACAAGGAGTTTGAAAGCCAGGGAGTTTAACCTATCAAGGAACTGCAATTTTCCTGTAGAAAAAGAGCAGACCTACCTGTTTTTGCTATTAGAATAAGAGTGAGAATTCCTAAAAAGTGAAAGAATGGAGCATTTTCAAAATTGGCTCAGGAGAAAGAGCAGCACTGAATATAGAAAAGTATTTCATATGCCCACTCTCTATGTTGAGTGTCTTAGATTCAGTAATAAATATATTTGTCCACTGTCAAATACTTTCTACCTATAAAACATCTTTTATACAAGCATTTAACCTCATAAATGTTAGAGCTGAAATTTGATTTCATCTGGTCTGCTACCAGTTCCCCTTCCCTATCATACTAAGAATTTTATAAATGAGCAAAACAAGAGTCCAGAGCTTAAGCAATTTGTCCAAAGTCATACGTGTAGTACAGAGGAGTGATTAAAATACAGATTCTGTGTCCCAATTCACTTGAAATTTAGCCCTAGTCACCTCCACACTGTTTGACTCTGGAACGTTTAAACTCTGTACAGTTAGACCTGTTCATTGGTAAAGCAAAATATAGGACCACTACTACATCCGTAAATTCTACAACTAAGAGGCAAGAATTTTTGTCTATGAAGGAGATAAAGGTAAATGCAGTGGGAACACAACCCCAAATGCATTTTAACTTAGGAAGTCACACATGCACTTTGAATAGCAATGGGAGAATAAAGAGGAAGGTGATGGTTTAAGTGGAGAGCACAGCATGGATAAGGCCCTAGAGATTATAGTGAGCATGTCAGAGAAGGAATGGTAATGCTGAGTGAGTCTTTAGTATAGGTGGGGGGCTGGGAAGCTGTAGGAACTAGGAAAATTAATGTACAAGATTATACATAGTGTCTAGTCCACAATAAACACTTTATAAATGAGAGAAGCTATCACTATTTTTTCTTACTATTAAGCATTAAAACTACAATTGGGAATTCAAATTCCCAGTTGTGCTTAAATCTGATTTTCAGTGTGTTTCTTGAATATATCTGGTTATTTGCTGTAATATTTTTTCTAGTGACAGATACCTGTGGCTGGCCTGCTCTTCACCCACCAGTTCTACTCCAGGAAATCTAATAAAGAAAGCAAACAAGGCCTTAGCCTTTCCAGAGTTGATATTACAGTATGAAGAAATGGATAAGAAAAGGAAAATAAATAATAAATGAAATAATTTCATTCAAGAAGGTGTTCTATAGAGAGAATAACAGAATATAACAGAGTGGCCAAAAATGTGGGCGAGAGAGGGCTTTGCAAGATTGCAGTATTTTAGCTGAGAGTTGAAGGATGGCATGAAGCCAGCCTTGCAGAAACCTAGGAGAAAAGCATTTCAGGTAGAGGCTCTGGTTAGGATTCAGCCAAACCAAAAAGGCAGACTGCCTGAATGAGAGTAAGACTAAAAGGAGTTGGGTATCAGGGAGATTGCATGTAGAACTGAGAGGATAGGTGGGGTAAGGTGATTGGGTTTTATTTTGGAGAGCTTTAACCAGAGACATGATGTCATCTGATTTATACCTTAATTTAAGGTTTATCAACTCTAGCACCTTTTGAATTTGGGGTAAATAATATTTTGTTGTTGGGGGACTATCATAAGGAAGTATAGGATGTTTTTTACAGCATCCCTGGTCTCTACCTTCTAGATGCCGGTATTAGCCCGTATATTGTAATAATCAAAACTGTCTTCAGACATTGCTAAATCTTTTAAGACAAGGAAAATTTCCCCCATTTGAAAAGTTCCTTAAAAGTATATATTTGATCCCTGTGGATCAAAATTGGCTGGGGAAATGGCATGGAAGAGGTGTGAGCAAGAAGACTACTCTGAGGCCATTGCATCAATTCAAGGGAAAACGGACCTTGATGGTGGAATAGTGGAGACTCAGAGGAAGACGGGATACAGTATGTATTTTGGATTGTTAGAAAGTATTTTAGAGGTGGGCCTTCCTGGTGGCACAACGGGTTGAGTGCAGCGCTTTGGAGCTGTTGGTGGCTACAGCGTGAGTTCCATGCCCAGCTTGGGAGATTCCCACATGGCACAGCAGACCTCTCCTGACTCACCTGCTGCTCCCCTCAGCAGTGTATTTCCATCAATCTCTCTGTTCTGCTCCCCACACTGTCTCTGGTGAGCCCTCTCACCACCCCACACCTCTGACCTGCACCCGGCTTGTATGCATGAATAAATAAATATTTTTTTAAAAATTAAAAAAAAAAGTATTTTAGAGGTTAAACTGGTATAACTATGGTCAGCCATACATCTTGATTGTCCAAGAGAGACATGATTTGTCCCTTTTTTTCTGGTATTATTATTAATAGAGTCCTCTTTATGTTTCAAATTTCCTCATTTGAATAGTAAATTACATGCTGACACTAAGCCTGAGTTACCTACTGTATTTTCTATATTATCTTGGCTATTTAAAACCTTTCTTGTCAGTTTTTTTCTCACCCCATGGAAGAGAATACAAGTAGGTATTTATATAAAGTAAGGAATGGAGTAATTCAAAGAAGGATAGAAGGGAAATGTTATCTACACTATCTACACTAGCCTAGTCATTTACAGTTTGTTGAATATAGCTTTGTAGTTTAAATTATCATTCATTCTGGGCTTTTTATAGATAATATCTGGGTGAAAATATGAGGTACATATAATAGCAATGTATATATTTGTTCATTCCAGTCAAAATATCTGAGAGGAAATTTTTGTTATTTTTCCATAAGTTATGTAAGATATACATATTATTAAAGACATTATCAAAACGTTAATTTGGACAACATATTTTTAAATCGCCAATTAAGATCACATGCAGTTTTCTTAATTTTTCTGACTATGACTAGTTACTCAAGCCCTCAGCTACTTTAAATAAGGTTGAAGAAGTTTAAGTCCTCACGTGGAATGGAAGGATTCTTGGCTAGAGTATTTTTTAAATAATGCATTTTTTTAGGCCACAAAAAAGAAAAAGGAGAAGAAGAAAGGAAGGTCAGGAGAAGGAAGTGACATTTTCCTCAGAAATCCATTTCCATTTGTTAGTAGAAACAAATGAATTGGACAAAAAGAAACAGCACATGTTCTTAAAGGACCATGTGTAGGAAACACATCTGCTGTATAACAGAAAATTACCACAATATTCAGAAACATGTCTAGTGATTTTTTTTCCATTTTTGTGTATATGTGAGGAAAATTCCCTAATTTAATCTACATTTTAGTCCCATAAAGTTGTTACTATTACTGTTCTCACTTTTCAGGCAAAGCACCTGAGACTCAGAAATTCTGAATGTGTGTGAAAGGTAATGTGACGCCTGACAAAATTCCCGTCTCTGTCCCTCTAGCTCCAGTGTCATTCCTGCTGCTTTTTTACGCCCTTGCACTACACTGATTGTAGTGAAGAAAGTTCTGTTTTGCAGTTGGGAAACTGAAGTTCAGAGTAATGGATTTGTTAAAGGTCCCAAAGGCAATTGGTGAAACAAAGGCTTGAATGAAAGTCCCCTAATTCTTAGCACAGTTTGTACCATAGAATTTGGATGTGGGGAGTATTAGAATCCAATGAATTACTCTAGTACTTTGAACAGAGTAGCATGGTTGATCATTCTTTTTCTCAAAATTGTCAGTAAATTAAGAAAAATATTTCATACAAACCAAAGGAAGAATAATGTTCAACTCCACAGCAGAGATACTCAGAGAACATTTATATGTAGATAGTGCGTATTCTGTAGCTGGAAGCACAAGTTGAAGATTTATGGCAAATTTAGTTTTATTATGTTGCCTGAACTATTAATAATCTGGGAAGAGTACTTATAATTGCATGATGGTTACACATATGAACTTGGGGACCAAACAGTCTGGGGCTCAATGCCGATTTGCCTCTTAGAAATTTCTACCTCTGTAACTCTGTGTCAGTTTATCTACAAAATGAGTGTAAAAGGTGATCTGTATCAAAGGATTGTGTTTGAGGACTAAGATTTTGAACAGTGAGTATTTATTAGATATTAGCAAATATTATTTACTAAGTGTTCCAACAAAACTTTACTTGACGACTTGACTTTTTGGTGGCTTTGATGATGAATAGTCTTTTTTGCAAAACTGACATTCTGAGTCTTTCCTTTTACGTGTAAATGAAACAATCATGGTAAGGTCCTTTCGAAATAATCCTGGTATAGATCTTTTTCACTTAAGAGTCACAGATGTTTTTGGATCTCAGAGAAACTTAAGGCAATAATCTATTGTTGTCCTTCATTTACAATCAAGTAGCTTATGAACTTTAGAATATAAGGACTTGCCCAAAGTCACCCAGAGCATGACAGAACTGGGTCAGAAACCTGGTTTATAGTTCCTTGTTCTTCATTCTCTCTCGACAGCACTGCGTTATCCCTGTATAATATGTCTAGTTTATTTATTTCTCCAATTTACTTTTGGTTTTAACAAAAATGCAATAGAGCAGAAAGAGCGTTTTTCATTGCTGCGGTGGATGGGATTTAAAGAGAACTTAGATTTTAGAATTATCATTTTTTGTTTTGGCTAGCCAGGTTTTCCCAGGTTACCTTTAAATATGTCAGGAGGCTAAATACATACCCATAGTAGCTTTGCCTAGAGGAGATTTAGTTGGTTCTAATTGGCCAAACACTTTCAATTTATTTCTACTAAACAGGCCTTTGATATGGAGAGATTTATTGCTCCTCTTTTTTCCATCTAAAAGATAAATACAGTCTGAGATCAGAAGGGACTTCTTGTAAACCTAAGAAGGTTTCCAGATTGATGGCTTTTTATTTGTCCTAACTTGTACTGAGCTTTAGCCCTGACCCATTCAGTGTGTTTCTAATATATTTTATTTTACTTTATTCTTACATCTTTCTTGGGTGACTGACCTGTGTCTTTGTTTGGTGTTTTTTTTTTTTTTTTTTTTTTTTTTTGCTAATTTGTGTTAACTGCATATTGTTTAAACCAGAGGATTAAGTGGAGAGTTTGTATTGCTTAATAAATTTGCCAGAAACTGGGTAGGCCGGCTTGCCTCTGTTCACGGAAAGCATGAGTATTTTACAATTCATTCTGGGAAAACTTACGAACCCATACAAAAGAACTACTTGCTGCCTTGGACTTTGGACACCACAAAGGACTATTCAATTAGAACTTCCATTCAGTCATAACTGAAAACAGTGTTGGGTGAGAATACACTCATTTGCAAATGAGTATTGAATAATAGTCTCTTGATAATCCCTGCTTGATCAGTTCTGTATGTCCCAAATTTTTTTCTTTCTTTCTTTATTATTTTGCTTTATTCATGAAGTCTAATTACAATTCAATCCCACACTAACAGAGATCTTTTGAAGAATCCCTTTCTCCCCAAGGGTCTTGACCAATTGGGTTTCCACTGTCTTCTAGACCCATTTCATGTTCAGTGCTGCATCTCTATAGCTGTTTCTTCATATTTCTCCATCTTCCTCCAAAGATGTGGCCTAAAAGACTACAGATAATGAGTTATTACCTGCACCCCATCCTAACAGTTCAATTCTAACATGAACTCAAATGAAGACAAGCATGACCACAACCATCTACCTCTGTCTCTCTACATCATAATCCTTACCCAGTGTAAATAAGTCTAATCTCTACTCAGTCCATGAAAGTGAGTCTGAAAATGTTATTCTTTCAACAAACCAAGCATTTGCTTTGTAAATAGAACCCTAAATGCAGTGATGAACAAGGAGTCATGCAGCATACTGGGATGGAGATTAAGCTAGGGGAATTTGGAAGACCACAGATGCTTATGATAGACATTGTAAATAAAGTTGTTTCACATGTATCACCTTCTTTGCTAAATGTCATGCCTTGTCAGTTTTAAATCTCCACTGGTGAAATGTGGAAAGGTACTCCTGTTATGTTCTCTAACAAAATTACTAACACATACTGGATTGCTAAAAATTTCTACATTTACCCTAGAAAAATCGTATTAGAAATGTCTGTAGATTTGCTCAGATTGTTCCAAATTATACTTACTATTCATTGGATGAAGTGAACTCTGATCAATATAAAAGAGGAGAAAGATTAATTTAAAGAACAATTAAAACAATTATGAGCACTGATTCTTCCTGTTGGTAGGTGCTTTGCACCTTCTCCCTCCTACATCTCGTAGCTTCAATTTTATAGTTCGATTCTCTTGTTTGTTTTTGCTTTGGTTTTGTAGATCTTTGAATGCTTTTTGGCATAGTAAGTTTTTAAAAGATGTTATATTTTACCGAAATTAATGAGGGACATAAAATGAAATATGGATTAAACCTTATAAGTTACTTTTTGAGTCTTTTCCTACTGAAAGAAAAAATAATAAATGAGTTCTGAATTGCTTCTAATTCCTCTAACATTGATGAACATTTTTTATTAAGTTTGTCATACATTTTACCTAGCATGAATAGGAATTTGAAAAGTAACATGAGTTTTGTTTATAAAATGACTGCAAAAGAGCTTTCTGATTAGTAATTGGGACATTGATTGATGTCTTTTAGTTGCAAATGATGAATGATTTGATCCAGTTTAGGCAGAAGGATTTATTGGTTCATCGTATCAAAATGCAGGCATGGCCTGTCTAGGTCTGAGACACAATTAGGGCCACAGGCAAAAATGTCTCCCAATTTCAGACTATTTTTTTTCTGAAAGTAGGGCAGGGAATGTTTAATATGGTTGTGGTGATAATTTTCCAGGTAAGTAAATATTTCAGAGCAGATCAAATCACATCAAATATGTGTAGTAAGTTCAGTAAACTTCAATAATATCTTAATATATTGTGAAATGAAAAGAAAACTAATGAAGTCGCCAAACATTTTGGCACAGTTTTGTCCCCAAAGGGACTGAGATCTGTATCTTTTGGCCCAAATCACAGGTGCCGTAACTAATACAGCTCCATTCAAGAGCCACTACTAGCTCATGCCTATGACCTCAAAGGTAATGTTCTAGAGAAGTTGACCTTCACCCAAACACAAATGGAAAATGTTATAACCAGAAAAAACAATATATGTGCCCTATATCTTAATCTCCAATTTTCATGGGCAAAATATGTAAGTAAATGTCAAATTAACAGAATTAGAGAAATTTTCCTTAGAGGAAGGTCAGCAAAAGTTACAATCTATACTTTTTTAACACCAAAGAATTAAAAGCCTATGGTCAGCTCTTTTTAAATATTGGGAAAGTTTGTTTTTTTTTTTTTAATGAAAAAACCATCATCCATTTTCTCAGGGCAAGGAAAGTTGTAAAAGGTGAGTGGTTGAAAAGTTGAAAGAGAATTATGAAAATATATTTTTCTCAAGATTCAGATTTGAGGATTCATTCATCTTTACTTCCTAGGGGTCTCAATAACTTTAAATAAATATTTCTATTTAGGCAGCAGATAAAACTTAGCTGGGAATCTGAGGAAGGAAAGTGGCTGAGCACCTATTTACATGTAGTTGGTAAATAATAGTAAACAACAGTGAACACTGTAATGGGCGGGACGTCACATGATGGCTTAATTAATATAATACCTTTTGGGTTTTTTCCCCCTTTAGGAGTGTTCTGAGTCATCTGCTAAAGAGAAAGGGAAAATGAAAAAAGATAAAAGAACCTTTTTTCTATTATGAGAGACACTTTAAGAGTTTATAAATGTCCTCATGTAATACTGGCAACCCTAAACCCTAAACCCTAAGTCTTATTGTAGCCATTGTAAGAACAAAAACTGAGGTTTAGAGAAATTAATCTAATTACCCATATTTAATCAACATGGTAAATGCTAAATCTCTCAAACTTCAAAGCTCATATTCTTAATTTTATACCAAGCTGTTCATCATTTACAATCTGGCTGAGTCAGGAAAAGAAAGAGAAAAGTTTAGGATCCTTATTTAATTTGAAACTGAGTATGGAAAAATGAATTCAAAAGATCCTGTTCTTTACTGATCGTCTCCTCTGTCCCTTTCCTCTCCTTTTTTCTTCTTTGTGTCCGTCTCCAAAAGCCAGACATTTCAGTAAGCAAACATCATCAGATTTTTGGGAAGTGGAACTCTCCTAAGTAATCTTTTTTATTGAACTCCCAGATCATTAATTGTAAAGATTTTTAGGACAAGGATAAAAACACCTACAAAAATTTCAGTGTTGTATGGTAAGGAGAATGAATATTTGATAATATTTAAATGAAATTTAAATAATATTTACATAAAATATTGTCATTGAACATTTCATCTACATGATCAAATTTCCTCTGCACATAATTATTGTTACCTAAGTTTCATATAAGAAACTCAAAATCTAGAGAATTTATGTACTCATGAATTGATGGATTTAGATCAAACTCTAAATAAAGCTTAGACCAGTTCCATCTAATAAACAAAGAATAATTACATGAGTCCCATGTATGAAGGATTGTTATTGTCAGAAAGCTTGATGCATAACCTACTGTAAAAGACTCAATTTAATAATTATATAGTGAGGTCATGATTTATGCCAGTCACTGATCAAGGTCCTTGAATAAAAGAAGGCTAAGACATTCCTCATTCTTCAGGAGCTCATAATCTCTTGCAAGAGGCAGATTGAGAATACTCTGGGTATATCAGAGGGTAACAGTCTTCTTAGAAATACAAACATAAAAATAAAAATGAATTAGCTCAGAATGTCTAAATTTGAGAAACACTTCTCTTATTGCAAAAATATATGTGTATGTACTGACTTTCTGCTTGTTTTGATTTTTAACATCCTGCTAAATAAATCTGCTTTCTGAGGGCCCAGATTTAGCAAATATCTTTGTACTATTCATTTCAGTAGTAATAGGTTTCCTTATAAACCCTTAGAAGTTATTATGAAATTTTTAAATGATTCAAATCTTTTTCCTAAATGTTTTGTCACTTCAGAGAAACCTCTGGTTCTGAAACATTCATGTTTCTTTAGTATTATATTAACTTACATATTTTTCTTGATTTTTTTCACATCATTTTAAACAAAAGCTAAGTCTTAAATGAAAACAAAAAAATATGGATTGCAAACAAACAGTATAACCAGAAATGTCTGCGCTATTAGACTTGTGACAAATCTGGTTAGGACATTGTAAGAATTACATAATTGGTTTCAGAATGGAAACAATTTTTCATTAATATAAACTGCCAAAAACATTTTTATGATCTGCCCCTGCCCTAACATGAAAATTAACTATAGGCAAAGCTAAGCTGACTTTACATGGTTCCCATGTTGAGAAGATTTCGTTGATACTCCAGATATCTCCTTGTCAGTTTCATTCCACAATTAGAGGTTTACCTTTATGGCTGAAGATTTCTTAACCTTGATTAAAGTGTACATATACCAGAGAAAAAGAGTATTTTAAACTTTGCCAGTTCAGTGTTTACGGTAACTATATTTATGCCTACCTTTTAATATTACAGTTGTTCTGATAGATGTGCAACAGAAATATATACTTATACTCACAGAACTACAATGACCTGACAGAACAAAAACTACTTAAGAAGTTATCTATAGATTAGGAGATAGATAAATTGCTGTTTATTCCACAATGGAAAATTCAGCAGTGAGAATGGACACACTGTAACTACTACAATATGGGTGTATCTCATAAACACAGTGTTGAATGAAAGAAGCTGGACACAAAGTCAGTGAAAACGACTCAACCTTAATGGTTGATGTTAAATTTCAAAGAGTTCAAAGTAATCACTGATGTTAGAAACAGAAGATTGCTCTTCATGGGGGTGGGGTGATTCCTGGAAGAGGGCAAAGGGGGACTTCTAGAGGGTGGTAATGTTGTATTTCTTGATCTGAGTTCTCATATGTATGTGTTCATTTGGAAAAAAAAAATTTGAGCTTTTTTTTTTTTATTTGTGGGCTTTGCGTATGTATGTCATAGATCAATATAAATACACACATAAAAATAAAAATGAAAACCACAAGCCTTTGCCTGTCATTAAGATTTAATACCAATGAGTGGAACACTTATTTTTGTTTTGACTGAGGTGTTACCCGGAATCAGAATACCTGAATGCAAGATTTAAACGCAGTGTAAGAGAAGGTATCAAAGAAGGGAAGCTACGGAGTACGGGAAGTATGTAGGCATACAGGTAAAGAGAGTAAATCAGATGAGCCAGAAAGCTTCATTTCACTGTGACTCAACTTTGATCCCATTTTTTTAAAGGAAATTATTGAAAATGCATGCATGTTTATTTTGCATTTAATTTTTTTTTAATTTATTTATGCAGCTGGGGTGTAGGCCAGAGGTACAGAGGGTGAGAGGATTCACCAGAGACAGAGTGGAAAGCAGAACAGACAAATCTACTAAAATACACTGCTGAGGGGAGCAGCGGGCCAAACAGGAGAGGTCTGCTGCGCCATGTGGGTCATCTCCCTGGCCAGGGATTGAACTCATGCCACAGTGGCTGGTGATAGCTTGATAGTGCTGTGACTTTAACCCCTGTGCCACCAGGGAGGCCTAACTTTGATATCTTGAAGACAATTTATTTCGAAGTAGGCACTCTCTTGAACACCCAGACATACTTTATTTGTATTTGTGTGTGTGTGTGTGTGTGTGTGTGTGTGTGTGTTTGAAAGAGAGAGAGAGAGAGAGAGAGAGAGAGAGAGAGAGAGAGAGAGAGAGAGAGAGAGGAGAGAGAGAGAGAGAACAGTACTTCTACTAGATGGTAAGTTCTTTGCCTCCAGTTTTTTGTGTTGCAGCTCCTACTCTGCAGCACTGATGTGAGGTTGCAAGTTGGCTGCTTTTTGGTGAAGGTTTGTCTTTTCAGATACTGTTCTTTTCAGTACCCCACTGGTGTCCTGGTTTCTAGCAGCTTTACACAAACCCTAAAGTACCCCTTACATAATCCTCACATGACTAACCTAAACAACCACACTGTGTAATCCCCATGCCTTAGTCCAAGCAGGACATAGCTAGGCCGTAGAGACAAATGCCTCCGCAAGCAAGTTACTCTCTATTTCAATTTATTTCTTTCAAAAATTGGGACAGGAAATGTTTAATGTCATGATTTTATTGATGATTCTGATTTTCTTTTGATTCTTGGTTTATTAGTTGTCTATTTCCTATGGATTAATATGCACATACACTTACTCAAGTTGTAGTTAATTCAGCTCCTTCATGAGAGACACCATTTGATAGAAGCAAAATGCCATACTTATCCCACTGATTGATGGATACAGCTCTTTGATCTCCTATAGTCAAATTTCTGTTGTGTCTACCCAAAACTTTTAGCTGAAGAGGCGCAAAAGAGATCTTGTTATTTGTTCACTTAATATAGCCATTTTTTCCTTGTCAGTAAATAGACTTAAAACTATTTTAATAGGTAAATTTTAGACTAGCTCCTATATTTGCCTGCTTCGTTTAGCTAACCCTCTACTGTCGGGTATTGAATATTTTTCATGTTACTTTTATATAATATTTTACATAGGTATGCTTTACACACATTCATGAATCTTCGTGGTTATTTCCTTAAGATAATTTTTTTTGATGTATTTATTTTTTTATACAAAAGCAGGGGTGTAGGCCAGTAGGCCAGAGGTGCAGGGGTGTGTGTGAAAAGATTCACCAGAAACCGAGTGGTGAGCAGAAAAGGCAGATTGACTGAAATACACTGCTGAGGGGAGCAGTAGACCAAACAGGAGCGGTCTGCTGTGCCATGTGGGTTAGCTCCCTGACTGGGGGTTGAACTAGTGCTGCAGTGGCTGCAGATAGCTTCATAGTGGTGAGACTTAACCATTTGTGCCACCAGGGAGGTCCAAGATAAATTTTTAGTGGTAGAATTACTGAGTCAAGAGTTACATTCATTTCAAGGCATTTAATACGTACTATTAAATTGATCAAGATCATTTTGATCTTCCTTCAAGTTTTCCGAAGAAATTAATTTGGCTTTAAAAGAACATTATCAGTCATTATTTAATTCCCCAGTGCTTCTCTATACTGAGCAGAAAAAAATTAGCAGAAACTTTTAAATAAAGATATAGACTATGGGGCCTCCCCGGTGGTGCAGCGGTTAGGCACTGCTCTGTGGAGCTGTCAGCAGCAGCGATGCAAGTTCGACACCTGGTGAGGGAGATTCCCACATGGCACAGCAGACCTCTCCTGCCTCGCCCCGTGCTCCCCTCAGCAGTGTGTTTCGGGCGATCTGCCTGTGCTGCTCCCCACTCTGTCTTTGGTGAACCCTCTCGCTGCCCCACACCTCTGGTCTGTACCCCAGCTTGTA
Source organism: Scalopus aquaticus (assembly GCA_004024925.1). NCBI lineage: Eukaryota > Metazoa > Chordata > Mammalia > Eulipotyphla > Talpidae > Scalopus > Scalopus aquaticus. Next base: position 120,161 of record PVIJ01001058.1, on the reverse strand, counting down.
CACATAAATAAATAAATCTTTTTTTTAAAAAAAAGATATAGACTATGGCATGGAAACATCACAAAGTAAGGTTCCTTAAGGACAAAATAGATATTAGTCCGTCTAGGTGGACTTATAAGTTAATGAACCATTGCATTCAGTGTGCATGAGTGAACAATAATCATTATCAATCTGTAAGTTTCTAGAGACATATATAGGCTATTGTCAGTTCTATCTTATCCAACAGTTTCCTTAATGATTTGGTTCATAGTATTGGCTAGTGTGTTTGTGTATTGTTTTCAAGTTTAATTGACATTGTTTTGGGAGAGAAACCTAAACTTTTGGAAGGTAAATTTCTTAAGAAACTAAAAAGTCAAGAATGGTGGATAAAGCTTAATAAGACAGCTAATTGTGATAAATTTGCAAATTATAAAGGAGAATGGAATTATATTAGTATGTATGAAAATTAATAAGGCATTTTATTTTACCAAAACTTCATAAGAGATCATCTGATATAAACAATGAAGTTATTATGATTTGAGACTTTATTACTACATATATAGCCTCTAGAATAAGGAAGGTGATATAGAAAGTCTACTCTATACCCCTCACACCAAGACACTGGTAGAGTTTACTTTATTCAGAAATTAGCGATTATCCTAGCATGAGTCCTTAGAAAATATTAATGTTTTATTAGTTAATACAATCTCTAGGCAATAAAAGTGACAGTAAATGAGAAGAGAGTCAGGGAAAGAGGAAAAGCTTACAGAGCTGTCCAGAAGAAAAAGAGCCACTTGGACAGTCATATGTAATGTTTTTAGAAATATACATAGAACTAAGGGTAAGGGAGAGAAGGTGAGTTTATCTGTGTGCTCTTTCACATCTTTTGACTGTTAATTGGGTTAAATATTGTCCTATAAATACTTCTACGTGTCCTTCATTAAAGACCTGGTCTGGATTACATACTAGGTGAAATGGCAGAAACTTTCATTTTTTCAGGGACCTACATTTACTCATTCAAATTTATTACTAGGCATAGAAACTAGTAAATATATTATGGATTCCAGAAATATTTTTTTTCTGGCCCCATCTTGTACTAGTCTATCTCTTATCTCTTGACAATCAAAATTATTTCTCTTAGTTCAGAAACTCCTGTATTTGTTCACTGGTTCTTTGGTATGAGGTGTACAAAGTGATAAGGTGGTAGTCTCGGTTTCTGCATCAATAAAATCTGGCTGTGTCCCCTTATGGAAGTATCTTCCCTGGGAACGGACTCCTAGTTATAGGAATGGGATGCACCAATTTCATAGCGGAGCCCTGAGAGTGATGGTAATGAGGACAAATTACCTCCCGTTTTCACCAGTTGGGTTCTAGAACCATATACTTTATTAATTTGGGACATAGCACCACACAAAAGTAAACATGGTCAGATGCTAGTCAGACATGACATCTTGAGGCTGACAGAGGGAGGGGTGAGTTCTTTCCCTTCCCTGCCTCTTAGTGGTTAGATTGCCTCATTGTATATTCATTCTTAGCATTTCTGGGCTTTATTACCAGGCAGGTGCCTCTGAGCATTCTGGAGCAAACTGAACCTCCATAGATCCTGCAGGATTGGACCTAGGCTTTGGAGCTAGTTACTCTGGGCCTCTCTGAGAAAGCTGATGGTCCTGGGTAGGAGGTGGAAGAATTGGATTGGGCAAATTTGGAAAGGCCTTAAACTCGTTACAGGAATGAAGATGAGGAGAAATAATATATGACCTATGAAGAAACTTTTGGAAGTACAGGTATCCCCTGCTTTTTAGAAGTTCACTGTGCTACTTAGCTTTTGCCAAACACTTACATTAATACCTCTTTTCACTAACCAAAAGAAGTCCTAAGAAAATTTCCACTTTTACAGCAAAAGTGAAAAAAGCAAAAATAGCTTTCAGTTTTAGTTTTGCAGCAGCTCTTCTAGAGGCAGAATGCACCCTGAGCTATGGTGAGAGCTGTGCTGCCAAGCTCCTTCCTCACTAGCTGTTTTCTGCAGGCTGTGTAGGTAGCATATCATTCTTGCTTTTACTATATGTTAGTGCTATGTTGGGTCTTACGTGTAGTAGTTGCTAATGATTTGGTAGGTTATTTTTTGGTTCTAAGAACACTCAAAAATTTTTAAGGGCCTCCCCGGTGGCGCAGAGGTTAAGCGCTGCGCTGTGGAGCTGTCGGCAGCAGCGACGCAAGTTCGACGCCCAGCCGGGGAGAATCCCACATGGCGCGGCAGACCTCTCCTGCCTCACCCGCTGCTCCCCTCAGCAGTGTATTTCTGATCTGCCTGTTCTGCTCCCCGCTCTGTCTCTGGTGAACCCTCTCGCCGCCCCACACCTCTCGCCTGTACCCCAGCTTGTATGTATAAATAAAAAATAAATATTTAAAAAAAAATTTTAAATAGGTGGTCATTGCTTCTTTGCTTTGCACCAATTTGGCTTCTGAAAGTTTTCATAAGAACACTCTACTTTTAGATAGCAGGGGGAAACCTGTACTAAGGTTATTAAACTCCAGGGAGAGAATACTTGAGTGTTTTCATATATTTAAGATGTTCAATCAGAAACTTGACGACTATATGCTGAAAAATCATACAGAAAAAAAAAATTCAGTTGTACCTTGATTCAAGTAGATGAGTGGTGATCTTTTGTGGAAATTTATGAGAATGTGATTCTTAGGATGGTAACAACTTTGTTATGTAAATTTTCAATAGTTTCAAACAACCTAGCAAACCTAAATAATACACAGAAGAGAGAAGGTCTGCAGAGAGTTAAAACTATTTTAAACTAAAATAGTTTAAATATAAAAGTTTAATATATAGTTTAAATATATATATAGTTTAAAATAGTTGAACTAAAATAGTTTAACTAAAATATATAGTTTAAAATAGTTTAACTATATTAAACTAAAATAGTTTAAGAAGATGGAATATCTAATTTTATTTTTCCCAGGACATAGTGCGGGGAAACATTATGAATGGAAACCTGACAGGGGCCATAGGCTGAGAAGTGTGAAAAGTACTGAGATGTGATGCTAGGTAAGCTCAGCTTTAGCACCCAGCAGTCTCTGGAGAGTTGGTGTGGAAGCAACCATTCCGTGACCTTTACAATATGACTCTAAAGCACCTCAGTCAAATAAAATTGATTTGGTTTATTCTGCTTCTATGTAATAGTGAAAATTGCTCTATGTTGTAGAAAAGACTTTTTACCATATTTAACGTAAAATTATTTTGTAGAAAATTCTAATTCAACTTAGCAGTTGTGTGTAGAAAACTTACTTTGAATGAGTCCCGGTTGTCATATGTAGAGCAAGAGATAGAAAGATGCCCCAGGTATATGGTAAATATTTGTTTAGTAACTGTGGGTTCATTTATGACAAGTTCTCCTCTATGGCACTATTCTTTTTTAAATGAAGATTAACTTACAAAATAAAATAGAAATACATTTTTGCTTGTATATGATCTAAAAAGTACTCTAAAATGGTATGATCCAATTCTTAAAAGTACCTAACTCTACTCTGTTTATCTAATTCTGTGTAACTCATCACACAAGAACTTAGTGCCTTAGAAGAAAAAAAACTTTTATTATCTCAGGGTTTCTGTGGCTCAGGGATTTGGGCAAGGCTCTCAGCTGGGCAGTTCTTGTTCAGTTTCTGTGTGGTTATAGTCAGACATTGGTTGGAATAAGAACAGAGGAATAGGAGGGGCGAGCACTGAAATATCTGGCAATTCTCTAGACATTCCTGTCTTCGTGTAATTTCAGGCCCTTCCCATGTAGTCCTTTTGCATGTGCTCATCTGGGCTTCTGTACAGCAAGAGGCTTTGGGGTAGTTGGATTAACTGACTTGTAGTAGAAGACTTGTGTGATGACTTGGCTTCAGGAGTTGCCTAAGTGATTTCTACCATAATATACTTGTCAAAATAGTCAGAAATGTCCACCCAGTTTTAAAAGCAGAGAGTTTATTCTGCCTCTTGATCAGAGGAATCAAAGTCACATCTTAAGAAGGGAACATGGGATGGGAGTTATTGCTGCAGATGACTTTGGAAAATGCCATCTACAAAAGCCATATTAAAAAATATGAAAACTGAAACTTGTCTGATGGGTCATAGGAAAATGTATCCATGAAAGTGTATTTGCACATCTTTTACAAAACACTATTACTCCTTTAAAAATCAGTCATGTTAAGCTAAATCGATCAGAAAGAGAACGACTAGTATCAGATCATTTCAGTCATATATGGAATATAAAGAAACAAAACAAAGGAACAGACAAAACTAAACCAAAAGATACCCTAGACCTGACTGTACAATTGAGGCTACCAAGGGAGAGCGTGGAAGGGAGGGAGCAAAAGAGGGAGCGGGGCCTAATGGACTATGGTTGAGGAATATGGTTGCCTCAGTGGTAGACATTATGTAGTAACATCGATCTGAAAAGGTAAACATATACCTTCAAATCACATACAGTGTTGTAAGCCAACAATGCCTCAAAAAAAATAAATCGATTTTTAAAAATTGAAATAACTTTTAAAATGACAGTACTGTATGCAGTCTACATATTTACTAAAGTTGTGTAATTCCAAAGGTGAAGATTAAAAAAGCAAAGGATAACTGCTATTTGATGATACCCTTTACTTTTCCTAGTTTGTTCCCGAGTAGAGAATCCAATAGACTTCCTTTTGTAGAAAATGGAACTTAATCACATATTTTGTTCATGACAAGTGAATCTGAAAAGCAGCAAAGAATTCTTGGCAACCTTTCATATTATATAGTCAGAGCGATGACAAGTGCCTCCAAAATGGGTGTCCTAATATACTATAAAATAAATTGTTCATGAACGAAAATCTGCATGATGCTGTATCAGAAGGCTCTGCGGGGTCCCCACAGCTGCTGAATTACAAATGCACCAAAGCAATCTCAGCAATTCCTCTGGGGGTACTTATATTAAAAATAAGAAGACAATGAAGAATTACTCAAAATGTAGATTATTTGGGAAACACTGTTGGGTCTTACCATCTCCAAGGATTCAGTTAACAGATCAAATCATTGCCTTGGTTTTAATATCTCATTTTTCTTTATAACATGCCCTGTCTTTAGGCAGTGCTTCTCAAATTTGAATCAGCATTTTGTTTTTTGGGTCACTTTAGACTTTTAGGGATCCAAATGTAAAAAAGTCGAAGAATCTCATTTCATTAAGTCCACTATTTTTGTGTTCACACTAACAGGTTTTTAATGATAGAATGTTTCATTTTCCTTTTCATCTATAAAGCAAGAGTAGTCTCCAGTTTGAGATCTTATCAGTTTTTCCCTTACGATAAAAACATATAAGCAAAAACAGTGCTTCTTTTAAGGGTAAAGATGCAAATAAAGCACAAAAAAATGGACAAATTACTGAATCACTTTAGACTGCCTTTTCTATAAATAAGACAATGTTGACTATGTGCAATTTTTTTTAAGATTAAGATAAAATTAGTTTTTGTTTTTTAAAGATTTATTTGTTTCTGCTTACAAAAGCAGGGATGTAGGCCAGAGCTGCAGGCCAGAGGTGCAGGGGTGAGAGGATTCACCAGAGACAGAGTAGGGGAGCAGAACAGGCAGATCTACTGAAATACACTGCTGACTGGAGTAGCAGGCCAGGCAAGAGAGGTCTGCTGTGCCATGTGGGTCAGCTCGCTGGCCTGGATTGAACTAGTGCTGAGTGGCTGCCTATGGCTTCATAGTAGTGAGACTTAACCCCTTGTGCTACCAGGGAGGCCCAAAAATTTTCTATTTTCAAAAACGTAAGTTGTTATTTGGGGGCCATCTCTACCTGTTATGTGGTGAGGATTTATATTGTAATAGTTATTTTGAAAATGTGATTTTTGTTCCACTTCAGTAAGTGACTCTCAGTCTTAGTATGAACCAGTAAATAAAAAAAAAAAAAATTCTAATGTAGATTGCTAAAATAAGCCTCTGAAAATTCATAGTGTCAGAGTGGGAGAAATATGTCTTTGTAATGTAGCCATAGCATTAAGGAATGATTCCTAAGACATTTTCAATCTTCAACACCTTTTTTAAAAATTAGTAAGAAAAATGACCTCGCTTCTAATTCATTTTCCCAACACTGATGTATTTGACTTAGCAGTGTCTGGGTCTAAATTAAGATTAGTCTCTAAAGTACCTTTTGGCGAAGGAAAACTATAATGATTTTATTACTCTTTTACATGAACCAGGAAAGGGGATTTTACAAGCATGAAGAGGTTCTTAAATAGAGTGGGTAATGGAGGAAAAAGAAAGAATAAAAAGCTAAAATCAAGATCTTTTCCCATTGCATTGTTTAACTTCCGACATCACAGAAAGAAGGGAGGCTGTTTGCTCACTTGGTTAATCTCATTTTTCCATTATCAATCCACAGGGTGCGTTTTCAACTAGTTTTAAGTTGGAGTTGTAAAATGGACTCTCGAGTAATGTGAGTGAGAACAAACAAAAGGGGCTATTCTCTCATCACTGCCTGCGTGTCACTCCCATTAATGTCAGCGGGGATTATATACTCACATGTAGGAAAATGTCTGTTTACAACTGGAGTGGGTGCGTGACTCTCCCTGTTACCACCATTTCAATTCATTAAAATGGAATGGATTCAGATGGGGTGTGTTTGTATTTGCTTTAAAAAGGCATTCTTTTTAGAATAGACCAGCAATGTAAACTTAATTATGTTCTTCCCCCCTCCCCCCACGTACACTAAAGTAATACAGCTGGCTTTCGGTGTTCTTCCTTCCTTTTCTTCTACCTAGATTTTTTTTTAAAAGGCAAAGCAACTGTCAACTTCTAGCTCATTTACATTATTTTTTAAAGCATGCAATATAGTTGAGTGATGTTAAACTCAACAGATTGTAAATGGAACCCAAAGTACCTTGTTAAGCCAAGATGTGTTTGCTGTCCACTTAAGCACTCCTTGTTACTGGTAGTTTTTCCAGGAACATCTGAGTGTAAGTGATGTTGCCCGTGGTACTTAAACCATAGAAATAGCTGTGCCCTATATTTTCATGCTTCAGGTTAATCCTTCTGCTGATATCCTCCACTTGCTCTTGCCTCATTCCTTCAAAGCAGGTACTGTTGGCATAAAACAAAGCCAGCTCTCAGCTTGCATAGAAGCTGCAGATTTGTAAACCTGCTGCAAAGATCTGCAACTTCTTTTTGATCAAAGAAAGGTCATTGTGATTAAAATAGTGTCAAATCTGTTGGATCCCTTTTGTGCTTCAGTTTCTATCAATGCACTAGTCAATAACACTAAAATTATACAGTCAGAGGTTGTTTACTTTAAAGCTACTTGCAAAATATCAGGAGACTTTCAAAGCATTAGCAACCAATTTGAGAGAAAATGAGTAGTAGAGGGGTCAGGGGGAAATATTTACTTCGGAAGGTCAATTGAATATTTGAAGAGAGTAACAGGTTTGACTTCCTGGGTCATGTTAATGTATCTCGTTGTCTATTTGATCCTAAATAATTAAGCTGTGGAAGAAGGAGGTCGCAAAGTTGCTGTAGATTAGGTCCCCAGCCGGGACCATGCCTTAATGTGGTTTGAACAAACGAAGAGCTGTGTCTCCCATGTGAAGTATGGTTTGCTGCTAGGGCAGGTCAGGGCCTGCTGTCCTGGATCCTTATTCTGGGCAATACACCAGAGATCAGGCCGGTCACTTACTCTTCTGGAAAGCCACATGGGGGACATTTGTCCAGTGATCAGTATTTTATCTATTCGTGCCACAAATGATACACATTCTACAAATGTGACTGCTTCAGGGAAATGTATAACCCAGTGGCTTTTGGAAGCTGAGTATCACTGATCTTTGAGTCACACACATTTCAACATGGTTGGCTTTCTTGAAATTGAAGTACAACCCTTAATTATGTTAGTTAATTACAATTGCTGCACTTGAATTATATCCATGATAAATGAGCACTGGCATCTATCAAATGAACTTTTTTTAAAATAAAAGAATTTGTGTCTTTTAAAGTGATTGTGTTATCTGCAAGAACATTTATGTTATAAAAATAAGGAGGTGGGAAGTGGGAAAGGGTTGTGCTTTTCCCGTGGCAGTTTTCCTGTGCTTATGGCAGGCATAATTCTCACAGATGGGCGGCTTAGTTTTTCCTTTTACACATCATGCTCAATGAAATGAGTGGTCACAGACTTAATAATGATGAAAATAAACACAATGTTGTACTTTCTATTTTAATATTAATTTAATTATGTTTTAAATGTACTAGATCCAAAATTTTCTTTTCTTGCATTATCCAATTTAAAATCAACTGTTCTCTTGGGAGTTAAATAATTTTTTTAGCCTCTATCCTCTGATTAAAGTAAACTGAAACCAAAGGTTCATTTAGTTCACAAATCTGATTTTTAGTTTTAAAATCATATTTTCTTGAAGGAATTTTTGTTGCTATTTCTATCATCTGTACTTTACTGCTTCTCTTGGGAAAAATACAGGTAGGAATTTAAGATTGCCCTCAGATACAAATCTTGCATATACTAACCATGAATCTTTCTTTAAAAAGTATATTTTGTTGGAAAATGATATTTATGCCTAAATTTTACATGTTAGAAAGCTTCAAATAAGGATTCATCTTGGATTTTGAGTACTTTTTGGTTAATAGAAATCAAACTATGCACAGTACAAATTTTCATTAATAGATATAATCACTGAAATGGGATGGTTTATGTAAAGCAGAAAACAAAGACTCTTACTAACCTCAATAAATTCACATAAACAAAAGGAATTATATAGAGTTGAATGGAATGATTTTATAATGTTCCGTCATAACCGCCTAGAAAATACCTTTGAAGGTGTTTCTGAGATAATACTTTAGGTATCATGCTTGCTCGAAAACATGTTGGTTTTGTAATACCAGTTACTGTCTTCACAAAATATAGAAGAAAAAAAAAGAATCGTCATCTAGCCTGGCTCTGGTATAATCATAATATAAAATATATTTTACATTTAATATAGGTAAATTATGTGTCGAAAGGTAAAGCAACCTATAATTAATAGTACCTTGGCTTGTGATAGCCAAAACACATCAAAGCAGTCTGTTTCTTATTGACTAATGTATGTGCTCTGGGCAATCCCTCCTCCCTTCACCCCCCTCAGTTGGGATCTTTTAAGTTTAATAGTATAAGATGTCCGTGGAAAGGTTTATTTTTTAATAAATGTCTGCTTGTCGTTAAATTTCGTGGGTGCTGGATGATTATTCTAATGGGATTTAACATATGAGAGAAGAGAGAAGTGTAAGTTTATGTGTGTGACAATTTAGCTCTCTTCGCTTATAAGATGAACAAGGGCACAGATGCCTTTTATTATCAGAGATTAAGCAAACACACACTTCTCCTTGGAGTTAAATTTTGTTTGTAAATGAAAATTATCCCCATGCACGATGCATTTGGCAGTTCTCCTACCAAATGGGATAAAAAGTAGAAGTATTTAAGATATTAAGAAGAAATACATTTTAATCTTGAGCATTCTCTCCTATTAAAATCAGGGATGGAGTGCTTCTTTAGCTTGAATTGGTTCTGTTTGTTTTTAAAGCATTTTAGAACAGTTTGCATTAAGGCGAGGTATTGAAAACCCTAAAAACAGGAAGAAAAAATGTATTCCTCCTATAGGAAACCATAAAGACGTTTTTAAAATTCTTTGTCTGCTTTGAAATATTTTCTAAAGGAGATTGGAGAACCAGACTAGAATTTTAGAATTTATAACAACTGTCTTTTATAAAAATGGAAGTCAGGCTGAAATTGCTCTTTTTATTGTTGTTCTAGCTGTAGTTGCTGCTGTTGTTTTGTTAGAGTGGAATTTTACCATAACTCAGCCTGGTAGAGAATTGCTTTTGCTGAGTGTCCTTGTTGCCTTTCAAAGGCACTGATTTGATGAGTTAGCACTGCTATGGGAGGTAGGGGAGGCTGTTGGGGAGGAGTTTCTCAGTTTGCACATATCCCCATTTTCAGAAAGGATGGACTAAGGGTTTGCATAATTAAAAGTTGCATCGGAAGTGCTCTTAGATCCCACGTCCTTCCTTACTTCCCTAAAACTATTTTGCTTTACAATCATTCTTTCTAGAAAACATTTTCCCTAATGTTTCTATTCAACTATTCTAGTTAGAGCTGTCCCATCTTTTTCTCTCTTTTTATATTTTGTAAAATGTCTTTCTTAAACTTTGCTTTATTACTCGAGGTAGCACAAATGAAGGCACGATGTTGTTAATGTTAAAATCATCTACATAATCTTCAATAGACTCATCACATTTGGTCACAGGCCTATTTGCTTTTTTTTTTTTTTCAAATTCTGTTTTCTTCAATATGATGATCTCACACATGTTTGAATAATGCCTTACTGCTCACTGAAGAACTTCAAAAAGCATTGGGAGCAAGGCTTCATTTTCTGTGTATCATCACAGAGCAAGGGATTATTGTAATCCCCATTTTATAGACGAACCATTTGAGGTTTAAGTAACTTAGCCAATGCCCGGGAGTAACTTGGACAGGAAACCAGAGTAAAACTCAGTTTATGATTTTGATCTCAGATGAACTTCTCTGTCTTTGAGCGAGTGAGCTTGTTTTCCAGTCAGTTTCTGACATGAAAGAATTTGGTTTTCTGGTGGTGTGACTTCTATCAGTAAAAGAGAGAACTGAACTCATAATATTAGATCATTTCCTGACCCAGTTTTAATTCTCCTGTAACCGCTGATATAATTAAAAGCTTCTCTTCTAGTACGTACTTTAGTTTTCTTATTAATCAAAAAACAGCTAAGTTAGACTTTTGCAAAAGCCAAACGTACTGTTGCCAAAAACTATCAGTGAAGAGTGCTGAGTATATAGTTTCTTTCTTGTTATTTAATTAAATCTATGGATATCAATACCTACATTACCATCCTCTCTAAAAGATAATATGTATAGTTTGGAATGCATTAAGATTTTTCATAAGCAATGGCTTCAGGATTTCTACATTAATAACATAAGTATGTCATCAAGACTTCAGGATTACGCTGCTGAAAACTGTCTCTACTACACTAGAAATAATTCATTTGTTAAAAACTTTGTTTGCTCTATTGTAGTAATAATAAATTTTCTAAGCCTGTGACATAAAGTGATTTTCTTTTGCATAATGAGGGCAGAGAAATCCATGCAGTTAAAGAAGTTGAAGAAGTAAAGCTTTTTATTAAAAAAAATCAGAGCCATTATTTTTTAGGAAAGTAGTCTGGGATTTCTGATGTCAGTCACAATAGTTTCCAAATTGTAAAATGGCTTCTTAAACAAAAAACAAATAATAGAAAACAGTAAAATTAAGGTAGCTCTGGAAAAAGTAAAGCATCTTTATTTTAAGCCACCTTGAAAATTAAGGTTGCAATTAAATAAGAGCTTATTTTCCTATGTGAAACTTGGGATGTTACATAGTTAACCTAAAGATGCTCATTTATAGCTCTGATTGCTTGCAACCTTCTGAATAATTTTCCTTTCAGTCTTAAACTTTCCATCGTTAGTGTCAGGCCAACAGTAACTTCTTGCATTTTAAAAAATATTTAAGGAAGAAATTAATAAAACCATTTTGGTGATTCTTGAAGGGGAATTGACATATCCTCTTACGTTAAAAATATTATCCAAATAATTTAAAAATACACTCAGAAAATGTCAAACTTTCCTAAGGTCTTTAATTCAACATAGAATTATTGCTCTTTGAAACTTAACCACCAAACAAACATATTTAGATGTTAGAAATATGTTTAATACATAAGTTACACAGTATTTCTATGAATCTATAATCTGTTGATTTTAGAAACATATACTTGAATACTGCACATTCCATAATTCCATAGCACCATTAAGAGGATGTTACAAACTCATTAGACAGCACTGCCTAAAGGTAACATAATTGGAGAAAATCGTACTTGTATTTCACCTACTTGATTTTTTCTGATTAAAAAGAAAACCTTAAAGCTATAGCAGTAAACATTAAAGGCAGTTTTACATTGCTAGCTTTTAGTGAATGATATGGAAATTAGAGTGAAAAAATCTTTAGTAATTTTGGCATATGTAATATTCTTAATATTATTGTAAGACAGCTAAATGAAAGACAGAAGGTAATAGTTGCTAATGTATTTGAGATTCAAATAAATCGCAGTTACTGTATTCATATTCACATTTTATGCAAATCCAGCTTGAAACAATACATATGTCCCATTTAAATAAAGCTCAATCAAGCACCTTAACTATTACACAGAAATAAAGCAGAAAAAATAATCAGTAATTAAAATGCAACTTCCAAGGGGAAATACCTTTCAGAAGAAAATCATTGAAGCACCTGATTCTAAAAATGTCAGGCAGGCTTTATAACTCTAAGTGCCATTTGTTAGCAGGTGTAGATACAAATTTTATAACAGCACTTGTCTGTCAATATCATCATTATAAAGCTGGTAATTTAATGAAAAATTTGAAGAATACTATTAGAATACTTTCTCATTCAATCTGAGAGGCACCATATTAATCGCTGCAAACTATATCCTTCTTTATTCATCTCTGCTAGCAGTTCTTCAGTTTTTTCAAAAATCAGTAACTTTTAAAATATTTTTCCTTCAAATCCTGAAATTAGTAGTCAGGTGGAAGTGATACGTACTTCTATAAATATAAAAAGACACTTCACATGAATGCACGTTACAAAGTGATGTAACAGAATTTATAACAATGGAACTATAACAAAATAGTCCATTTTGGTAAAAGTGGCCTTACAGTCTGTCTAGTACATATAATAAAAATTTAAACTATCCATTTGAAGGCAGTAAAATAGTTGAAAATAAGAGTCATTTCGTGGTTATTGTAAAACTGTCAAAAAGAGGGGCGTTCCTGGTGGCCTAGGGGTTGGTCTTAGCCATATCACCACCATGGCCTGTATTTGATCCCCTGCCAGGCAGATTCCCATGTGGCGCAGCAGACCTCTCCTGTCTCGCCCTTCCTCCCCTCAGTGCTGCATTTCAGTATATCCACCTGCTCTGCTCCCCACTTGTCTCTGGTGAATCCTCTCACCCTCCACACCTCTAGTCTACACCCTAGTTCTTCTGCACAAAAATAAATATATAAAATCTTAAAAGGAAAAATCCTGTTAAAAGAGGAAATAAAATGTCTACCTTCTGGTTTACTAAAGTCAGCATTTCTATATAATACTTTCTAAAGATTTATTTTTTATTTATGCATACAAGCTGGGGTACAGGCCAGAGGCGTGGGGCAGCGAGAGGGCTCACCAGAGACAGAGTGGGGAGCAGAACAGGCAGATCAGAAATACACTGCTGAGGGGAGCAGCGGGCGAGGCAGGAGAGGTCTGCTGCACCATGTGGGATTCTCCCTGGCCGGGCGTCGAACTCACATCGCTGCTGCCGACAGCTCCACAGCGCAGCGTTTAATCGCTGCGCCACCGGGGAGGCCCTCTATATAATACTTTCTAAACGAAGAATAATTTAATATTTAGCCTTCTTCACCTAAAATTTCCTTTTATATTTAGTGCTGCTCTTCTAGACTAATGCCTTTATTATTAGAAATCTCCAGATCAATATTAGTTCTTCCTAACCCAAAAATAAACCTTGAGAGCTTTGCCCATTGACCTCAACATCCTTCTCCCTCCATTCCATCCCCTCAACCTGCATTTGTTCTAGGAAACTGCCTTTTGACTCATCTTCCAATTTTCTCATATTTATAAAACCTATTTTTATTCCCTTCCAACCTAATGCTTCTAGCTTTCTCATTTTAGTGTTTTGGGGATTGCTATTAAGGTTCTGTAGGCATCAAATATATTTAGGAGTCTCCTTATTGTTAAAGGGGTCTAGTGTAAACTCTCCCCTCAGATCTTTAGTGAACATCTATTGTTACAAGAACTTAAATGTATAATCTGCTTTGCAGTTTGCATTCAGACTTAAACCACCACAAACCTATTCTACCAATAAAACCCTGGCCATTTATTGGATGAAAAAAATAAGATGTAGATGTTGAAACTTATAGGAGAACTTTCAGTTCTGTAGCACTCACTGTGTACTAAACGTTGTGACTCATACTTCACATGTGTGATCTCGTGTTCTGCACAATACCCCAAGTCTTTGCAGTCCTCTTTGAATCCTTTCTTTTCCATCTCAGAGGCACTCCCTCAGCAACACCTGGCTGTTTGACTTTCAAAGTGTATCCAGAATATGACTGTGTCTTACCACCGTCACTGCTGCCATCCTGATTCAAGCCACTGGTATCTCACCTGGAAGATTGCAGTAGCTGTCGCAGGGATGTCCCTGTTTATGTTTTCTCCTCCACACTCCATTCTACACACAGATACCAGTGCGAGGTTGTCAAAACATAGGTCAGGTTGTATCACCCACTGCCCTGCGATGGCTGTCCACTACAGTCAGAGCCAAAACCACAATAATTGCTTGCCTCCATCATCATCCCCCACTGGCCTTCGTACACCAGGCTCGCTCTCAATGCTCAGTCTCTGCCTCTGGTCTTTTTTTTCCTTCTTATAGATCTTTCCTCAGATATCCTGTCCTCATCAATGATGCCTAAACTGGACTTCCCATGTAAAATGCAGTAATTTCCCCACCTGATTATTAATGCTTTAGTTTTCTCTTCATAATACTAAACACTCTCTAACATATCTTATATTTTGCTATGCTATGTGTCAGTCGTGTTTGAGTTCTGACTATCCTAGTACAGTGTAAACTATATAAAGGCAGGGATTTTTTTAATGTTTCATTTTAGAGACAGCAATGATTTCAGTACATGGAAGACACTCAATAATTATTTGAAAAAAATGAATAAATTAGTTGAAAAAATGAATAAGCAAACTTGAATTAGGTAAGCAATATTATTATTATTACTTTTATTATATTTATTTTAGGAATAGATCAAATATGACATTTGGAATCATCAAATAACTTGCCTGGTGTCACAAAGTCAGGATGGTCTAACTCCCAAGTGGTACTTTTAACCACTACTTTGATCAGCTGTCAAATTGGAACACTAATTCTTGGGCCTGGTACTTTCCCAGTTTATCATGCAATTTCCTACGTGGCTTGTCACTGTAAGACATGAGTACAGACAAATGACAAATAAAGATAGCATTTAGCTGTGCCCACAATGACTTGTAGAGCATGGACATGTAATGCATATTTGAGGGCATGAAATAAATTGAAGGAATTCTTGAAGAATTATCACATTGACATTTGCAACTGTTTTAAAATTTAAGAGGTTTTATTGTTTACTAGAAAATAACTGTTTCTTACTAAGTGACTTCAGGACGGTTCCATTACTTCTCGGTGCTTCACTTTCCACTTTATAAAATGAGGATAGTGATAAGGATAGATGATGTGATGAGTATTGCTTAAAGAAGTGCCTCGTACATAGTAAGCGCCTGGTGAGTACATTCTTGCTATTAGCAGTATTTCCACTATTGCTTTTATTTAGGTTGAATAAAATCAGACTCCCTACTGTGAGCTAAGTGGCCCAACACACAGCTTTGCATTTATTCTCTCTCCACCTGTGTTGGATTCCAGCCACTAAGTTTTCTCAGTCTCTTTTGATCAACTCATTTCTTTTTTTTTTATTTTGTTTTTTAAAGATGTATTTATTTATGCATACAAGAACTAGAGTGTAGATCAGATGTGTGGGGGTGAGAGGATTCACTCGAGACAGAGTGGGAGCAGAGCAGGCAGATCTATTGAAAGACACTGCTGAGGGGAGCTGCGGTTGAGACAGGAGAGGTCTGCTGTGCCATGTGGGAAGCTCCCTGGCTGGGATCGAACTCATGCTACAGTGGCTGCCGATAGCTTCATAGTACTGAGACTTAACCCCTTGAACCACCGTGGAGGCCCTGATCAATTCATTTCTTTTTTTTTTTTTAGCTATGTATTTTTATTTTATTTCGGTTTTATTTATATCCTTTACATTACTGTGTATTCCCTGTACGTTTCCAGGGACTATGGTGATAATCAACTCTTTCCTAACTCAAGCTTTGCCCATCAATTTGCTAGACCACCAAGAGAAGAGAACACCATCACTCTTGAAATCTCAACACAGTGTCACCTATTTAGTGTGTTTTCTGTATGTGACCCAAATTGAAGAAACTCACATCTCCTGTATCAATCGCTATTGGTTGTATTTTTCTTTTCCTTCTCATATTTGGAGTTATTTTTTTTTGACTGCCCACAGAGAAAGAAAATACAAGAGACTTTATTTTTCTACTTTGTCACATTTCTATGTTACCTAAAGCAGTGTCTGGAACATCTACTGTAATTGCTCAATAAGTATTGGTAAAATAAATATATATTTGATATCGAATGGTTTCACTTATAACAGGACTATAGGGAAACCAAATAGGAAAGAGTCACTCAGTGGGGGCGCAGGAGGGGAGCTGAGGATAAGAGCACAAAATGGAGTAGAGGGCCTGCCCGGTGGCGCAGCGGTTTAGCGCTGCGTTGTGGAGCTGTCAGCAGCGGCGACGCGAGTTCGATGCCCGGCCGGGGAGAATCCCACATGGCGCGGCAGACCTCTCCTGCCTCACCCGCTGCTCCCCTCAGCATTGTATTTCTGATCTGCCTGTTCTGCTACCCGCTCTGTCTCTGGTGAACCCTCTCGCTGCCCCACGCCTCTGGCCTGTACCCCAGCTTGTATGCATAAATAAAAATCTTAAAAAAAAAATGGAGTAGAAAAGGACACAAGGGACCACGGAGATGGATCATGGGTGAATTGGTGGTGGTTTACCCAAGGGGAATACAAAATGTAAAAGATATAAATAACAATAAAAAATATATATTAAAAAAATATATATATATATTTGAGTGAGTGAGTGAGTGAATGAGTGAGTGGATGAATGAATGAATATGATGTCCGGTGCAGATCAGGACTTTTGGATGTGGCAGTACATGGTAACAAATCTGAAAAAGAATTGAGAGGTAGAAATGAGGACTTCAAAGATAGAGACAACCCTTCGGCAAAGACTTACTTTTTTATCTGACTTCAGGTATAAATATTGAATTAAACTCTTAAGATACAGCCCTTCTATTTCCTCATAGCTTTAATGTGTGGTATTCAAATATGGTACAATCCCAGAACATTTTGAGGCTTGAATCCCATCTGTCTTGAAGGGTATTATTTTGGTACATGGCTCACTTTCACAGGGCTCTTCTCTCGCATACAGCCAGCATATCATTTGACCCCTAATTACTGAAGAGAATCTGAATCCCAATGCTTTTGAAGTACCTACAGGTAATGTGAATCATTAGAAGCATATGTCATAAAAACTGAAGACATTTTTCAAATCACTTAAATTATAATAATTAATTTAATATGCTTCATATGTTTAACTATATTTAGTTTCAAGCCATATGCTTTCTTACGTGAAATGGAATTCCAGACTTTTCTATTGCTTTTCAAATATAGTATCCAAACTGGAATTTGTCCAGCACATCAAGAGTTAACATGCCCACACTAGAGAAACATGTCCTAGTGTCTGTAATAAGTATTAAGAATTAAATATAACTTGCCTTTCAAAAAAAGGGACCCACTTTGAGTAATACCATATCCTAGGTCATTGCTTCTATGTCGGCAAATACTTGCTATGTCCAGTAGTCTCAACTTTCTCTTCAGAGGCCTGAGAACCAACCCTAGTAAGAATATTGATGTCACAATGTTGATATCACAGGTTCTTAGCTCTACTCTGAAGATATATATATTTTTACTACCAAAGAATCTACTTTTTAAAATATTTTCAGATTTAAATTTTATTTTTCATTCTGAATTATTTCCAGTCTCCCTAGCATTTCATGACTTAGTTGTTCTAAAATATATCATTGTCTCTGTTTTATAATTTGCTTAGTTTACTTTTCAGATGTTACCATCACAAGACCATGTGACAGTTAATTCATGCCACTGTGGCTTTAATGATGAATCAGATATAGGAAAACATTGCTGACAATTTACACAGTGGCAAATAAAAGGTTTTATGACATAAATATAACTTGAAATGGAATTATTCATCAACCAGCACTGATTTCTGTTCTTAGATTGAAATGCTTTTTTCTTTTAAGAGAGCATTTAATTTGTGGCTACCTGGCAAATGCTCAGAAGTAGATTTATTTTAATTTGTTCTCCCTATTGCTTTCAGCAATTATTGGGTAACTGGGCTGATGATGGGATGAAATGAAGAAAGACTACTACTTTGTGACATGACAAGTCATGATTACAAGCATTATTAATTATTTAAATTCTACTGTGTCAGTCCTTTGACTTTTATAGGTTTAAATATAGAGAAAATGACATCATTTTAGGAAACACTTTTTGATGGGAATGGACTTTTTCACCCTGAGTCAAGATTCCAGTAATTCTTTAGTTTACTTAAAAGAAAAAGCCTCTTCGTTTCAATTTGTGTATGGGGTTACTTCACTGATGCAACAACGTTGCACTGTCTACTATCAAACAATTGTGTAAAAAATCACCCTGATACTAATCTAGGGAGATTCTGGCTGCCAGAATTTACCTACATGGCTACAGTTTGAAATGTTCTTATACCAAACACGCATGAATTTTTTCTAAAAAAATTACATATGTAGACAAGTAGTTTTGCCACATCTGCAAATCTCAGGGAATCTAGTTGACAACATATGATAGTCCCAATTTGATGTTTATAAACTCAAATTAGCTGCAGAAAGAGTGATTTCCAGACCTGTGTGTAATGCTGCTAACCAGCTGCATGGACAGCAATGGCTGTCTGCTCTGGACTTGCTTCAGCTAATGTCCACTGGAACATGAGAAGAAACATAAATAATTTTCTTCTTGCAAAGACTACTTCATTACAGACCAGCTGTAACCTTAATGATCAACAGCTGTAAGTACGCACTAGCCAAAAGCAGAGAATTAAAGCAAAACGGATATTTAGGAAAAGGATGAATTGACAGGTGTCAGAAGAATGCATTATTGCCTAGAGGAATAGATGATTTAAAGTAGAATATTCTGGTATAATATTTATAGAAAGAGTGTTTCTAATATTAAAAAAAACCTAGTTACTAACAGTATTAGCATTAAGAATTGGTTTTTGGGACAGTACCCTTTTATTTGCTAGATGGAGCACTGCCCGATGCATGAAAAGGTTGATAAAGCAAATAGAGCTCTTTAAAAAAGAATTGGTCCTTAGTTCTTACTGTTATATTCACACTGCTAACTCTTACGTGGTATTTTTTTATAAATGCTATGCCTACTTGGTTAGAGATTGACAATGGATAAGCACAGATTTTTATTTTATTGTAGGTGTGCTTGGGAGAAAATGTACATTTCTTACCTTTGAGTGATTTTATATATATATATATATATATATATATATATATATATATATATAAAATAGTTTCTGATACATTTTATTCTTAAAGTTTTATCTCAGCTCAGAAAATTAAACATAGGTTAAAGCTATAGCTTTTAAAACTGGTTTTTCTCAAATAAAAGCCAAATTAATAGTTTTATGGTATCCCTCAGGATAGTGAAGAGATCTGCTTCAGCAAATTTTGAATATTACTAAATATTTTTATGGCACAGTCAAAATTTTGCTGGGCATTTTTTCTCTTCTACTGATTATTTTAGGAATCGAGTCCCAAATATTAAATAATAAAGCACCATTCGGAAAAATTGATATCAACACTACAAAAGAATTTCTAATTTAAAAAATATGACCTACCCACAGGTTCTTCAAACCATTGTATTTTTTAAAAGATTGTTGTGTATGTGAACTTTTAGTATATTCTCTCTAAATTGTTGCTATTCAATAAATATTATTGTAGAGCTATTTTATATATAACTTATTCAGGTTTTAACAGTAAACAAAATCTGTGGTATAATTTCAAGTAGATGTTTGAATACAATTTTCAGTAGTTTGTACCTCCCTAAGGGTAATAGGTACAAAGTATTAGTATTTGGGGAGTTAGGAGGTCGGATGGAGGATAGCAGGAAAGAAGTCTATGGTTTTCTACTCACTCTCTGTTTTTATTTTTGGAAGTGCCAGGTGATGATTTATATGTTTTATTTTTTTGTAAAACCATAATGCATTAACTTCCCAGAGACTTGTAGTGCCTGAAATATAAGTTATGTTAAAACTGCAGCATCTGCTAGAATTTCTATACGTTCTTTGCTGGTGTCTCGGTCTTTTTGTATAGACCTTCTGCTGGCAGAAATGCCAACACTGCCTTCTGGCACTCTAGTGATGCCACACTACCATTTTATAGCATATTGAAAACATGGTGAGGACTTGAGCCTCAAAGTAGCAATAAGAGCAGACTACGAGATTCTTTACATTGAGGGTACCAATTATAGAATGCTGCAGCACTGCCACCTTCAAATACATCATTCTTTTCATCCAAATTGTGTTCTTCTTTCATTAAAAACCCTTTTCTCCCCACTTATTTGTGTTAACCAAATTTTACAATAACACAAGTGAAAAGTAGGCACACTGGACATAAATGAACATACGTTAAAAGCATACCCATTTACCTCCCCCCACCATCCTCCTCTATAGAACTATGAGGCTCATAATATCGTTCTTGTTCTTGTTATTAAAGAAAAAAAAACTTTACAATTCATACAGCAAAATATTCTGGTAAAGCCTCTGGCAAAGGCATACCGTAAATCAGCCCTGCCCTTGCCGAAGTTTTAATTTGCATGCCTGTGTCTCTGGAAACATTCCGGGTCTTCTAAGAAAGCATTCCAGTGTCTGCCTCTATAAGAGTCCATATGGCAAATGCCTCTGAGATCACAGAACTTTTCTTACTTAAGGCCAAACATATCCCCTTTATGTTTGGAGTTCTCAGTAGGAGCCTAACAAAGATTCTGGAAATTATGGGGAGAATAAAGGCAAAGTGGAGTCAAGAGAGTGAAGGAAAGTGTATTGAAAGACAAAAACCTATACGTGCTGATTAAGCGACACTCACAAATGCACGTTTTGGAACAAGGCACACTTCTCACTTTTTGCTTCAGGAAATGAGAACAGAGAGAGTATATATCAGATGATGGAGTCGATTAGGTTAGCAGTACAATTAAAATTTTTAAATGCCCCCTCTGATACATACTGATTTTATATTTATTTTACTCAAGGGATGCCTACTAGGAATGTTATTTAAAATGAAAGAACTACAGATTTTAAGAGCTTTTGATTTTTTGAGTGGGGTACTTTTAGATGTCACAAGTGTGCAAACAAAACTTACAAGTGTGTGCTCACCCAGCCCAGCCCAGGGCTAAATGTAAAAGGCAGTCCTGGCTCTGGAAAAATAAATCACAACATCAGCTCAGTCTCTGAAATGCAGAAGTATTGCTCAGCAATCACATTTAAGACCTGTACTAACTGTAAAAGAACAATAAGAAAAAGGAAGATATTTTACATGAGTTCTCCCTGAAAGGTTCTGGTGGTATCCATTCATTCTGTTCATCAAGTGAGTCCTTATCTGTGTTTGACACTCCACTTTGTGCTGGGTGGAAAGAGACTTGAGAATCCAAGTCCTTTGTGGGAGACAGATGTATATTAGATGATTATAAAGCTGTGAGGGGAACACTTGACAGAGAGCACTGAGGAGTTGACTTCCTCTCCCAGCCACCACTAATCTGATGAGGTCAACGGTCTCATAAAAAGAGAACTGCTGAAAAAAGGGGATACAAATAAAGGAAAGCATGAGCATGGTTAAAGGGTTTAGAAAGAATCTGAATACTCTCTTAAACATGCCTAGTTCTGGAAGGAGAAAGTGGAAAGGGGGAGGGATGAAGGGTGATGTTGGAGAGGTGATGTAGACTCTTGAATGCTTATTGAAGAGCTTGAATTGTTTTTATTAGTATTATTGTTAAGTGTGAGTTTTGCTGGCTTCACAATTTTTTACCATAATTCCTTATAGACATTCATTTTTAAATTTATTATTTTTACTTCAATAAATTTGTTGTCAAAGGAGACTATCTATGGTGATCTCATAATCATGGATTTGGAGGGGAGCAACTAGAAGTTAGTTAGTTCACAGCAATAAGGAGCAGTGGAGGTGGGCTAGAGCCGGGAGACTAAACAACAGAGAGGATGATAGCAACCCAGGGTGTTATTAAGCCCCACAATCCGGTGCTGGGGTCTGACTGAAAGAAGAGCCTCAACTACACAAGTCATAAGGACAATGTTTTCAAGGGAAAACTAGTTCCAGTTCGAGACAAAGGAAAAAGGAGTCCTCTGCCAACAGTGAGAGGATATCTTAAAAGTATTAAAAATAAATTAAGGCTTCCAGAGGCAAAGAAGCAAGGGGGATGGACAACAGTGAGGGGGTCCAGTTGAGGACATCTATGACAAGAATGACTTGAAGGGGCGAGACAGGATGGGGACTTTTGCATGGAGTAGGGGATGTCAGCAAGAGCCTGGAGGATGAAATCAGATCTTGAAGTTTTACCCAGTTGTTTCAATTCCAGAACTGCTGGAGCCATTAGATGCTCAGGATGGTATCAGAGTAGATTTATGATGGCAGTTTTTCATTGCCCTTTATAAATCTGCTTCCAGAGTCTAAGTTGTAAGACAACCTATTTCTATTAGCAGGATGACAATAGTTGGCTTCTTAATTCTTGTGTGACATTGTGCTACAATTGGCTCAGCAGAGAAAACGGTTATAATCATACTTTACTTCACTGAGTTGATCTGAATGTTAAATGAGATAATGCATATAAAATGCTTATCATTTTTTACTAGTGTTATACTTCAAAAACTCTAAATTGAATCTTTCATCCATCTTCACTATTAAAGTTTTAGAGGAATATTTTTATAGAGGAATATATGTAGGGACCTATATTATTTGGGGGCCATATACAGAATGCTTTATTCCAGTAATTTTCTTTTTTTTTCCCTTTGTTCCCAGGCACTTAAAATTACCTTTGTCTCTGAAAACTCAAAATCAATGGAACATGTCATCTTCATGACATATTATATAGCCAGTATACACACCCATGCCTGCTTGGTGAGAGCTCCAATTTGGTAAGTCAGCTCCTTTTGCTACCTCTACAGTGTGAATTTCACCTCTGGATAAATAGCAGTTGTTTCCCTGTTTGAGGGACTTTTGATTCCTATACAAAGTTGCACTCAAGGCATGTTCTCATATTATTTACATATATGGAAGGAATGCTTTTACTCACTCAGAAATACAGTAAAGTCCTCAATATCTTCCTGTGAACCAGCTCCTAGAGATGTCTTAATGGAAGCAAACAACTGGAAAAGGAATGAGGAATGATTAGTACAGAGAGGCAGAGGCAGACAGGACAAAAATTAATGATAGCCAATTCATAGCATAATATTAGAGGGAATTGTGGGAGCTAAAACTAGAAATATGTATTCTCCAGGCTTCCCTGCCCTCACATTCTGCATTTCCTTGCTTCTCTCTGTAAGTTTCTCTGCCTTCATCATTCCTATTACATTATCTGGCCAAGTGTGGAGAGATAGAAGAAAGAAAACATTTTATTAGACCACCAGGAAGCAATACTGTTGGCTCCCTGAGTTATCACTATGTGCTCTTAGCTACAGCCCAATGGATCTTCAAAGGAATGATTTGGGAATAGAGGGAACAGATTCATCTCAGTTCACCTGTGTTTCAACAGATACCCCCAAATACCCTGGTTCCCAGAAATTTTTACTTCCATGCAGATTCTCACTGTTCTCTGAAATGTCCCTTAGTAAATAGTAAAATCAATGGTCTTTGTTTCCACCATTTTCTTTTCAATTTCTGGTATCAAATACTTTAAAGCCTTCTAGAATTTTCTATGAGAAAAAAATGATTTGTCAGTTAATTCATATTGAAATGATTGTGAATAATGAGTTTATTCTCTTGGGTGTATTTAAGGTATTGTCTTAACTGGAAGAATGAATCTGTAATAATAAAAATTTACAGAAATTCTATTGAAATGAAAATCTTAACCATTATTAACTTTTCATACCATCTGCCTATCCATAACTATCCACATTTCAAAAGTTTTTTTCCCACATCGTTCTTCACCTATGTGTGGATAATCCTCAAAATCTAATTGTTTTCCCATTTTATTTGCTACTTAATATATGTGAAATTTATACTTAAAAATATTTATTCTTCATAGTAACATCATGAGCACAGTCTTGCCATATCATAGGTAAATTGTAACAGTTCACCTTAGGATAATTGTTCTTCATTTATTCTTTCTCTGAAGTGTATTTTCTCCATTTCTTCCTTGAAGTTGAATATCATCACAACACAACACAGAAAGGAAAAAGAAAATTTTCAACTGAACTTATTTGTCTCTGAAATATGAAATAGCAATATAAATTTTCTTTAATCTCTATAAAAATGTGACTATTTGTTCAACATTCGTAGAATTTTATGAGTACATGTTGATGTTCATGTCATGTCATGTCATGAAGTGATGTAGGCACTGTTTATCATGAAAATAGATCACAGGGTATTTTTATCTCATATGGAGAAATTGAAAGAACTTTTAGTGGAGAAATATATATCCATAATCTGTCCTTGCCAAATTATATCTGCCTTGTGAAAGATGTAGAAATGGCATCTCATTTTGGCTTAAACATTAACTGTTTAATTTTAGCTAAATTCTGGGGAATGTACACGCATGCAACAAGAAGGGGAAAAAAAGAAAGCAAATAAATCTTGTCAAGTGTCCTATCCTTCATTCACAATGATATTAAAGAGACATTTGGTGAGTTTTAGTTCCTAAATGCCGACATCATCAGAGCTCAGTGTTCTCAGCACATAAGCTGTCATGTTAATGCAAATGAAGCTCCCAACTACTTTATTTCTAAGTTTTCAGAGGATGCAGGACAGGTACATATTAGAAGATGAGATGGGGCACTAGCATCAGAATTTATACAAGAGAAAAAACATACAGATTTCTAAATCCCATAATTGTTCAACCAAATCATGATTTCTGGGAATGGAGGTCTAGGACATACATTGTAATAAGTGTTCCGAGGTGGTTCCGAGGTGTTCAGACTGGCCTCCTTGTTGCTTCTTCAGTTAGTCCCCTCTTAAGAGCCTTTGTATTGGCTATGCCTTCTGTGGGGAGCAGCATTGTCCAGTAGAACTTTCTGCACTGGTAGAAATGCCCATGTCTTTGCTGTCTAAAGTAGTATTCACATGACATGATGAACCGCGTTACTTGTGGACAACACGGGTGTAGAGTCATTTTCCCTTAGAGAAATGCATTACTCATTCCCTTGCCCCTTAGAGTCTTTAATGTCTCTGTACCTAAAAACATCACTGTATCCCTCTTCTCAGCATTTTCTATCCCCTTCCTTGGTTTATTTTTTTCTTGTTGGTAGTTGCGACTGTCTACTATACTGTAAATGTATCAATTATCTATTGTCTGTGTGCTTCATAGCATTAGTGTTAGTGACACTTGGTCAGAGGTGGTGTGTTGGGGGGAAATAATAGGATAACTCTATACCTCTAATATTCCCTACTCTTCTGAGTTCTGGAATAACCAAGTCCAAAGGAGGAGCTATGATAACTCTAAGCAGCAGGTATCCCTGATGCACTAAACTTATGTACAGATTTATGCAAAACTAGTGTGTAAATTTTGCTCTTGCTGGTAATGCAATGAATTCTTTCTTTCTCCAACTACTTGTCAGTAAAACAAAACAAAACAAAAAAATCTTTCAAGTTAGGTAAAAAAAGAAAATCCCATTACTAAAAACAAAGATGCATTCAAACACAAAGAAATTATTCCGTGATCATTTACTGTCTTAAAATAGCAAACTTACTCCCTCAGCTGCAGCCACCTGGAAGTTTGTTATCTAGTAGTATTATGTTTCCATATGTTAGGCTATATAAGAAGATACAAATCAAATTGAGGAAAACATATTTCTCTTACAAAAGTGCATAGAATTTTACTCTATCCAATAAAAACTCTGTATAATGAAAAGCCTGAAATAATATACAAATAAAAATTCCCAAATAAATCCTTTGGAGTGAACCATCTTAACCCTCAGATATTGGTTCTAAGAGGAAAGAAAAGTTACAAACTACAAATTTTACTAGAAGCTAGAATTTATCTTGCTAAAAAATTCTGAGGGAGCAGAATTACCTTTTGATTTTACTTTACTAAATACTGAATGCAATACCTTTTTCCTGGTTAGTCTTGGGAGAAAGTGCTCAAAAGTGTACTGAATTATGTCCGTGATTCCAGTAGAATTGGGAGGACAATTGTATGTCTTCACTGTCAACTACTCCCATGCTGCCCTGCCCCCTCCCAGGAAAAAATTAAAAGTCTGACACACATCATCAAGTTATTTCCCCATGATTACCTGCAGGTTAAACACCATCCTCTGAAGCAGATGGTCAATTGCCAGCGTAATAGATGGAATTGCTATCCTTCCTCTCATCACTGAATAGGCTTTGATACTCCTTGTGCCAGCAAATTGCTACAGGTTCAAATGGTACCCTGTGTATCATAGAGAAACTGGATAATTGAGACTGTCACACAGCCTCTCTTTTCCCATCCTTTCCCTTTGTGTAAGAAAATTGTTCTACTTTCATATAATTAACATTCAAGAACATGGCACCAGGGAATACCATGATGGAATCTTAAAATTCTATCAATTTTAAAATCATAACAATATGTAAGATAAAAAATTAACAATAGATGTAGGGATCCCTGAGTAAATCATTTCTATTCTCAAACTGCCAGGAACCAGAATCCTTTCTGTTAGCCAAAAAAATTAAAACATTAACTTAGACTTTTAAGTTCAACCTGTCATAAATGTGCAGTATCATCCACAGTGTTATTTTGTATTGAAACTTATTTAGGGAAATCTATTAAGAGAAGAAATGCTTGCAGATATAGCATTGTTTATTTCCCATATTGAAAGTTAAATATTGTCAGATTAAACGGACAGGTGTAATGATGTGAAAGGAGCACAGAAAAACATAACTGAATTTAGGTTCGGCTTTGCAATGCTTGGTCATCTTTGGCAAGTTCAGATCTTAGTATCTTCATTTTCCTAGCTCAAGTGGTTAATTTAGGTGTTTATATAAAGAGAAAATATTATTTCTGGCACAATATAGATGCTGGAGATATTCTGGACACCACCATTCTAATAAAAAAATAGTCATTATAAAATTACAACTAGAAAATATCTAGAAGATGACCTGATAGGGATAAAATGGAGAGAATTCACATGAAAGTGTCCACAGCAGTGATGTTTACATGTAGCAAAGACTTTTTTCTAGTTTCATAGATTTTTCTGAATTTTTTAAATAAATTTAATTTCCCCAGTAGTGAAAATAGTTGTTTCAGCTTTCACACTAAACATTTCTCCTATGCTTATCAATACTTGCCATTGGGAAAAGATAATCCAAATTACATATTGGTTTATAAAATCATGGGAGTATTTTTTGATCATTTTACATTGCATTAATATCCACCTTAATTTGCCAGCATAATTTTTACCTCAACACTTTAAATTCCTGCAAATGTGAAGGAATACTATTTACAAAGTAGCAAATAACTTTTTATAAGGATTATTTGATGAAGAAATATTCTGAGATTTATATAACTTTTTCGTCTTTTCAAATGGGAAGTTCCTTTTTACCAAGACTGAACAAATTGCCTGAAAGCCACAAGATTTAAACAGAAATTCTGGGCAAACCATTCTTTCTATTCAAGCTTCTGCCTCAAATCATAGCAACTTAACCTTCTCACAAATGGCAACTCCCTTTTCGCTGAAATGTGTGTAGCTAAACACACCTGGATAAACTTCAACCAGGGTTTAAGATTGCTTCATCTTTCTATGCTTAGAAATCAGGTGTGATATTCTAGTGGGAAACTTTCCATTGCATCTAGAAGTTTTCTTAAATGCACATTGTCTCTTAATGCAGTGGTCCTAGGGAAATGCCTGCCTAGATTTCTTTGCCTCTTTTGGGGGTAATTTTTCCTTATTCATTTCTCTAAACTCCTTTCTCTTTAAACTAGTGTATTTGCTTCCCTTTGTGTAAGATGGCAAAGAGTACCTTTAAGTTTGAAAGAAAGAGAAAGTAGAAAGAAAGGATGGAAGATAGAAAAGGAAGGAAGTGGGTAAAGAAGAGGTAAAAGAAGAAAGCAAGCTTGGATAAAACTTTTTCTAGTTCTTTCTGTTCATCATTATCTCAGCCTTCAATGACCACCCAACACAGAATCACACATCTACTAGAAAGCTTCAGTACAAAGATTAAGGGGAAAATTGCCAATAGATAAAGAAAAAGGACTACTCTCCTTTACCTACTCAGCAAAACAGAAACAAAAACAGAAAGCAGACCTTCTTCAAATGTAAATTCCCCCAACTCTACCATGAAGATGAGGTAGCAGTCTTCTTTTAAAGGATGTCTGCCCCTCATAGCATCCTGCCTCCCTTTCTGGCTTTCAACAAATGAGAAGACTTATTTGCCCATTTTTCAACCTTTGCTTCATACCAAGATACACGTTGTACTCTTACCCCATTCCCCAGAGAACGTAAGTTGCTCATTAAGCACACAGAAGGGGATATATTTTTTCCTGCACCACTCAATGCATCATATCTTTCCTGGGGAGGGGAATCTAAATGTCCCTAATCCCCCTGAGTCTTCTGCAGAATGGAAAGAGCTTTCCCTCTGACTTAATTCACAATGTGACTTAGAGCCAGAGTTGTGCTTTTTCTGTCATTAATCCTACCGCAACATGCAGCAGTCACTAAGGTGCTTACTTACCAGCTCCCTCACTGACGAATATACAGGAGGAAGGAGAGTTGGGAAGGTCCATGGCAAACAATAGCCACAACTGGGAAGAAAGACCCAGCCATTCTGTCTATCGGGGTGCCATTTCCCCATGTCAACACACAACCCACAGGGCAGAGGTAATTTTACCATTTTATGATCCACTGTACTTGGCATCTGTTCTGGCACTGGAGACTGTGTCTATTTTTGGGATCAGTTGTCTATTCCCAGATTGCCATTTTCCTCTGCCTTTCGCTCTGTTAAATATTCTACAGTATATTATCACTTCATTTTACTTCAGTTATTTCCTCTGACAGTGGCGCGGGGCAGTCTGGACTCAGAGTCACTTCCTCTCTCAAACTCAATCTGTCTAAATGTCAAAAAGATAAAAAAAAAAAAGTAGAACTCTTTAAAATCCCAGCAATCTGGCATTTCTGAGGAAATATTTGATAGGTGTTGAGTTTCTAAAGCTCTATTTGCTAGTGGCAGGGGCGGGGAGGAGGGACACTGAGGGTTGAAAATACTGTTACATTTATGTTTAGCTTTTTCTGAAAAGTGATAGTTTGTTCTTAAAAGCCCTAGTCACAAGAGCAGAAACTGTATTGACATACGTAAAGATTGTTTGTTTGTTTGCTTGCTCCCTTGTTTGGGATGGAAATTCTCCCAACCTTTGCTTACAGATCTGAGCTAACTGCTGACAAATTAGGCCAAATGAGTTGGTCCACAATTTGGTAACACTCACAAAACTAAGAGATTAATTCTTAATTCTCTCTCCCACCCCTCTTCCTTTCCTTTCTATTTTCCTTTTCCCTCCCTCCCCTCCTTTCTCACCCTTTTCTTCCTTCCTTTCCCTCCCCACTCCTTCCCCTCGCCTTCTCGCCTCTTCCCTCCCCTCTCTCTCTCATATGCTGAAAGATTGTCCCATCAAATACATAAAAGGAAAACTATCTCATAAAAGGCTTCATCGAAGGTTTCTCTTGCCTTTGGGGACAAGTGTTAGCATAGTATATTTGCAGCCTATTTCAGACTATCATAATAAAGACTATCATGAATAAGAGACTAGATCTCAGAACCAATGATAGCATATTACTCTGTGGTAGAGAATGTGGGATTGATGAAATGTTTCACCGAAAAGTGCTTGCATTGAGTAACATTCAGGAACCTTCCTCTGCTTGGATGCAGCAATGAATCTACCAATAATGCTGAATAACTCAGACACACAGAAACAGGATGTGTCTGTTGCACCACAGATTTCATAATTTTTAGAAGTCAGGGTGGCCTTTCTTTCCTTTATTTTTTTTTAAAGGCGGGGGTTGGGATTCAGTCTAACCCGAAAAGGAGGAGGGAAAGAATGTTGATTGAGAGCCCATTACATGTGTCAGGCACAAAACTAGGTGTTTAATATACAGTAACTCTTAATTGTCAGCCCATCTTTGGGAGGTATTCTTCTCTCCATCTTAGAAATGGAGAAACTAAGGCTTAGCCAAAAATAACAATTTGTCAAAGATTACAACACCAATAAATAGCAGAGCCAGGATTTTTTCCCCCTGTTTATTACTAAAGTCCATGCACTTTCCTGAATCTCAGATCAATGTGTATCAGGCAGTTATTTATCAACCTCCTCTTTCCCCTTTATTCTCCCCTTCTCCTCCCCTTATCTCCTCTTTCTCCTTCTCCTTCAGTTTTCCTGCTTTCTAAGACTTAGAGCAGATTGTCAGCCTTCTGATAATTGCCATTCATCTAATTAGAGTGCATGCAAAACAAAAGGAAAGTTTATTCAACATTAGGGAAATCTTTATTAGTTTCATTTTCTATACCCCAGGACAAAGGCATGTTTGCAAAAGATTTTTGTTAGTCTAATAAATATTTTCAATTCACTCATACTTTGAAAAAGTGACTATTTTTTAACTTTATTTTTCATTTAAGGCTGTTGTCATCACCAGAGTCATTTATTTCTAAGCAATGAAAAATATAGAAGCTATATAAAAATATCAACCAAAATTATGGTTAGGTTCCAGAAGCTAGAACCCTGGCTCTGAGACATAAAACCTTTTTTTCCATATTTTAAAATATCTGTTGTCTTGAAAATGCTTAGCATTACCTGAGCTCAATTCATGAAAGTTGTGTGCTTGATTTTTAGTAAGTCGTCGCAAATATATTTTGACACCAGTGAAAATGTACAAGTCAGGATTTCATAATTTTCAAGTTTGGCAGAGTTTTGATAAAGAATTCAGGGTCTTTTTCCATTCTTCCAACATGGGGTTATTGTCTAGAAGCACTGCTAATAATTCAGTTACCTCTTGGAAGAAAAAGAGTTGTCTGAGACTTGAACTCCCCTACCAGCTTATGCCTTAGTTCTTAGCTCACTGAGAGCAGCTGTTTTCCTGAGAACTGCTCAGCAAAAGTGACTATTTGAGCCTGATCTTTCGCTTGTGCATCAGTGCCTCCTCTCTGATGGCATTTCTGGATGGTTCCTCTCTTATCAGAGGGATTCTTTGCATGTTCATGGTTGATGTCTAAGCGTAGGACTCATGCAGACAAATGACCCTGGGGAGATCTGGCTCTTAAACACCATGTACTTTGTAGCCAAAGAGAAAAAAGTGGGGAGGCCTGCTAACAGGCATTTAGTCCAGTCTGACCACTATAGGCAGTGGTGAGGCAAGAGCTGTTGACCCATATTAATCTTCCTTTCACTTTGGTCAAAGGTGGTCTCTTTGAATACTCTTGAGATTTAATTTCTAGTATCACACCTAAATGTATTTTGATTTGAAAATACCTAAGAAACAAAACCTCGTAGGAGTTCTGACGAAATAATCCCAAAGGGCAAATGTTGTTCATCCCAATTGCTATCACCTAGTGAGACTGTACAAACCAAAAAGATGATCACTTTAGTGTGTTGAACTCTCCCTGATAACACAGTGTGATGTGTTTGGGATAATCTTAGAAGCAGATCTGGCTTGTATTCATGAAAATGCATTGTATACACACACAGACACACATACAGTTTTAGCCACCACAGACTCACATACACAAATACCATATGTTTGTGCATATTTTATATATACAATGTACTATTGTTAAGGCAAATGTAAGAACAGAATACTGAGTTTATTTAGGGGATATATATACTCAGAATATATATGGCACTATGTCAAATGTTAAGTTGGGATTATGTTTTCCTAAAGTCAGTGGTAAGAATGGTAAATCTGTTTTATCAAATCAGCTTCAGAGAATCTTCCTTCTTCATCTCTATGCCACTCAGTCAAAAAGTACTAAAGGGTTCTGTTTCTAATTGAAACACAGGAGTTTGTAAATAAACCAGGCAGGGGTACACCAACATTTCATTTTAAACCTTTATTTTTTAATTTGCATGTTGAAATGAAAGGACTGTAGAAATAGAATCTTATATTCTTGATATATATCTGATAGATATCATTTCAGTGGAATGTGTATTCTATTTCCACCATCACTAAGAATTCTGTGGGAAAGTCACTATGTGTGCATTAGATAGCATCCAGTGAAGAGAAGAAGGAAAAAGTCATACTTTTCTACAGATTCATAGAAGAGAAATGAACTCTAGAAGTATTTGCCAAAAATATGAAATTCCTGATCTATCAAGAATTTTAGTGTCTTCATGGTAATTCTAGTGGAGGGGAAAGAATTTCATTTATTTATTAAAAATAATTTATGTTCCAGGGAAGCTGGATGAGAAGCCGAGGGGGCACAATGACCCATGGAAAGCTTAGTGTTCCACCTAGGACTTGTAACTGATCTCATGTGTTTCCTGAAACCTGGGTTAGACCATTCCTCGTTGAAATCAAATTGAGTTTCAATCATCTCATTCATTCACCAGTATGTGCTAACTGCCACAAATTATACTGTACACTGGGATGTAGGAACACTATCTTTATCTCCCAAAGCTCATACTCTAATGGAAGAGAAAGCAATTGAAACATGACTAGAAGAGATAAATGATATGAATGAGGTACTGTGAATGTACTAAGACCAGTGGGGTCTGAAGGGGTTCCTCTGAGAACAGTTTCTGCGTGACGCAATGCCACCTCTGAATGTTTAAAGCTGAATATAGAAAAGACTGGGAGGGTTTACAAACACTGCCCTACACCTCATTGCAAGTAGAGGCTGCTTGCTGGGGGCAAAGTGAAAGGTGATCCTATGCAATGGATAGACCAGATGTATCACTCATGTACTGCAGTTCTGATTTAGGGTCTGTCCTCAGAGTTCCGAGAGTCTATTGAAGGATATTAAATAAGGGACTGTAGTGTTCAGGTCTTTATTTCCCTGTATGACTGTGGACAGCAATCTGAGGATTGAATATAATCATTTGTAAAGTGGCACTAGTTCTTCATGAGGGGAACATATACATTTTCATATTCATTGTTCAGGGCAGATTCACCAAAGACAGAGAGAGCCAAGCATAGTTTTTGTGTCAGAAGCGCTTATTATCAGACAGAAAAAAAAAAGAATTCTGCTCAGGAGTTCTTCTCAGGTGGCTGTGGAGGAATCCCATTTCCTCTGCGCACTTTCAGTGGAGTTGGCTGTTCAGCCTCATTGGTCATTTATCTCTGCCTCTATCTTGGAAACAAAGACCAGTTCCATTTCCTCTGAGTCTTGGATGACTCAGGACAAATGTCTCATCATCTTATGATACCTGGGTAAATCCCAAAACCAAAATGATTTTTCTGAAGAAAAAAAAAACTTTTAAGCTAAGTTTTTCTAATTAAATTTATCATTTTGTTAACAGAGTGAACATAATGACTCATCTTTTATCTATTGCTTTTCCTGTTTTGGGAAGTGAAGGTGGGACATATCTTACTTAAAAAAGCTTCAGGCAAAGATTTTTCATTTTTGGCAGTCTGCCTTCTATTCCTTTAATCAGGCACACTAACATTACTTTCCTTATCACTGCCAGTCTAAGCAAGCATTAGTTACTAATATGAATTAATATAATTTTTTTCCTGTATGCCTATATATATATTTTTTTTAGTCTGTGCAGTGGGTTCTGCTGGGTCTTAGAATGAAAACCTCAGTATAATCATTTGCCAAAGTAAAAGAATTCCCTTATAATTCACTAGAAAACAAGGTATTTTAAATTAATCTGTGAGGGTAGAATAAAGACTGACCTTTCATAGTGCACTTTTACTGAGAATATCACTGTTTTAGTTATGTTTATTTTTTGTCCAAGAAAACACATTTTCTTCATTAAAAAAATAATAATAATAACCAAACTCCATAGAGACTTTGCTGACCTGGGCAGTAAACCTCTGAAAGTATATTTTAGAAAGTAATTGGGAAGATGTGATTATGTTTAAAGGTAAAAGGTACTTATAAAATCAGGTATTTCCAGCAATCATCTTTTAAAGTTAACTTTACAGACCGTCGTGATTTGCATCATATTGCAAAATGTTGGTGTCCTGTTTGCTTCACTCCTTCACTGTTTTTTTAAAAGATTTATTTATTTATACATACAAGCCGGGGTGCAGGCCAGAGGTGTGGGACAGTGAGAGGGTTCACCAGAGACAGAGTGGGGAGCAGAACAGGCAGATCAGAAATACACTGCTGAGGGGAGCAGCGGGCAAGGCAGGAGAGGTCTGCTGCGCCATGTGGGAATCTCCCTGGCCGGGCTTCCAACTCCCTCTGCAGCCTCTGACAGCTCCACAGTGCTGCCCTTAACGCATTGCGCCACCAGGGAGGCCCTAGCTGTGATTTTTTTACAATTCCTGGCTGTTGGTTTTTTCCCTTTCTTCTTAAATTCTCTCTTGAGCGTAGCGCTACCCCCATCCTGTTCCAGGCTGCCTTCATTTCTATATTGATCACCTCTTCCCTCTTTCAACCAATTTGTGATATTATTGTCCCCCTAGTAAAAAGTAATAATTTATAAGACTCCATGCTAGGGCCTTGACACATACTATTTCACTTAATTCTCACATTAAACCTGAACACTGGATGTTACATCTCCCCTTTCTTACAAAGAAAAGGAGGTTCACAAAAGTTTAACTGTTGTGCGATGGTCATAAAAACAGACAGGTTCATCTGAATCCATAGTTAATGCACTTTCTGCTCCATTACTCAGTCTCCCGAAACATAATTGTTTATGCTGTAA
This sequence comes from Scalopus aquaticus, assembly GCA_004024925.1. Classification (NCBI taxonomy): domain Eukaryota; kingdom Metazoa; phylum Chordata; class Mammalia; order Eulipotyphla; family Talpidae; genus Scalopus; species Scalopus aquaticus. The sequence goes on along the minus strand of PVIJ01001058.1, from coordinate 85,287 downwards.
CATGTTCATGACAGAGAAATCTTCATTAATCTGTCATATCATACCTGAACTCCTCTGCTTGATTTTGAGACACCAGTTCTAATTTGCTTCAGTTGAACTCAACAAGCAATAATTGAGGGTGATGGTACCAGGCACTATATTAGGTACCAGGAAGAAAAGGAAGATTATGTGTCCAGCCTCAACATGCAAGTTCATCTGCTCATATACCCTCACCTCTTCGTGCTTTTGTCCAAGCAATATCCTTTCTGGTTCATCATTCATACCATGTTCCGTCTCACTCTCTCACGTTTATTGTCTGTGTCCTGTAGCAGGTTTCCTTTTGTATTTTTTTAAGTGCTATTCTTCTTTCAAGGCCTAATTTAACTCATTTTTCAGGAAGGCTTGCCTGATCCTCATTGAAATGGTGAAATACCACCTTATGGCTTACCTCTTACCTGGTATGTTCTTGTTTCCTATCTGTTCTTTTGATCTCATCAGCAAGATTGTAAGCTGTGTTGAACATAGGAACCAGGGACACTCCTTTTTCACTTCTCACATAGCACCAAGCCTTCAGTAATTACTGTGTTAATCATCCTGTCTATTCATCAGCAGTAGGGAGAGAAAGCAATAGGGACCAGTTGGACTCTGACTCATAGCTTAGAATTACGGGAACCTGCTCTCCAAATTGCCGAGTAGAGAACCTTGTTCAGTATCATGAATCACAGAATATCACCAAATAAATTATTTGCCAATATTAAAAATTAAAACTTTTGAAATACTACAAAGTATTATAAATCATAAGCATAGATCTCATGATACATGGACCACATTCCTAGCTATAACTTTTCCAGACCTGATAGAAGCCAGTAAATATTATTCACTTATAAAATGAATCAAAGTGTATATTGTCACTAAAGTTGGTACAGACAAGGCCAAGTGTTAAAATTCTTTTTAAGTTACCTTTATTTTTACAAACTTCTTTGAACCCTCATTATCAAAACTGTTAGGAATCAGGCCACTTTTTCTGAGAAATCCACTAAGAAGATAAGTTGAGATAAACATGGTACAGTAAGATTCAAGTTCAGCAAGCAAGGAGTGAGTGTCCACCATGGCAAATCCCCACACAAGGACTTCCTGTCTTATAGTAGTTACAGTTCCAATGCCTCCTGTTAACATTAGCTATTTTGTGATGAGTTATATAAGGGTAGAAAGAATTTTGGCACTTGTGCAATAGCCTATGGGAAGAAGTCTCCATATTCATTCCCACCAAACAACAGATCTCATGTAGAGCACTGTAGAAAACTTTAGGAATATTAAAACTTTGTGGAACAACTAAATTTACATTGTGAGACAGAGAATTTGATATAGATGCAATTATTTTCCTTTCAGTCTCTCATTACACTGGTCAACAAATTTTTACAACAGTCATATTACTGAAATAATATTAGTCATTTCCTATCAATTTGTATTTGCTCAACATGAATATGACAGTCAAATTCTAATTTTGGCTCTAGGTTTTTTTGTAATCTGCAATCAATCGATGTTTACATCACAAAATGCATGCCAATAGTAATAGGCCTATGCTTAATACCTGTAAAAAAATCAAGTGATAGACTGCTTCTTAGATTTCTTCGCTTCTCTTTTGTACAGCTGTTCAGGAATAGAATAGATGGAAGATGGTTTCCATTGTGCAAAAGCACAGCCTTAAGACTTAGTTTCGAAGAGTCTAGAAATAGTCTCCATTCTTGTGGGCCATGAGTGATTTCTAAGGCATTCATGAGGCTCTCAATATGGGAACAGAATACCAGAGTACTTTCCTTTCTGAAAAAAGGCTCCAACTGCTAGTGGTGCTTTCGATAGAAAGTAACTGTGACTTCTTCTAGAAGATTCCATTGTTGGAGTCTTGATTCTAGCAATTCTGCCTTGTTCTTGGATAAGTCCAAATCACGAACCAGGTCATTTAGTTCTTCCTGTGTTAGTCTGTGTGGGGTTGATGATGCACCACAGTGAAAATCTGGATCACTGCATGCTGATGGACCAGGAGAAGAACAGGTTGGCTCACCCTTGTCCTTATCAGATGAATCAAGAGAATATTCTGCTGGAGGTTCTGGAATGGGAAGTCCCTCACCATGTGGAACTGGTCTCAATGCAGACAGAATGTTTGGGTAGACTCTTCTTGACTTCTTTTGCTTCGTTATTCCGCCAGAAAGAGAAGGAACCAAGCAGAAGTCACAGTCTTTTTTGTGGTTGCTTGGCTCTCTCCACACCATGGTTACTGCAAACGGCATTGATGGTCTTTTGCCATTTAACCTCTGTGAGAAGTGATACTTTTCTTCTGGTTAGCAATTGTCACTTCCCCACAAAAAAAGCAGAAATTGCCCATGCTGTTAACTTACTTTCAAGGCATTACTGTTCTGTATTGTGCCTAAATGGATAAAATAATACAGTTCTATGTAACAGTAGCTTAATCTGTCTTGCACAAAGTCTGAAATATTTTCAATGCTCAACCTTTCTGACAGGGCTTTATATAGTGCACTGCTGACGTCAGCTTACTTCAGCAGCCGCCTAGCAATAGTGTCGGAGTCCGGCTCCAACAGATGTCTCCGGTCGGGTCCCGGGAGGGTGGAGAAGGCGTTGGCGCAATGGCGAGAAGAGAGGAGCGAGTGAGAGACAGCACACACCAGAAAGTGTGATCAGGCTTTTCCACTTTATTTCCCCAATAGTGGGTTTTTATTTCATCAAAAGTAGACTAATAAGCATAACTTTAAAGAAAAGTTTATTACAGACAATGGTAGGGTGGTTACAGATATTCAGATACATAATCAATTGCATACTTTGAGGAGAATCAAGGAACTTCTGGAAAAATGTCTATTGTTTGATGTAAATTCCAGTAAGGTACAGGACATAATCTAAATTCCAGTAAGGTTCAGGACATAATCTTCCACCTTTGCCCTAGGCCTCGGGTCGAGGCTGCTGTCTTAATACCTGTTGTCTGAAACTATAATAAAACTTAATAAAAGAAACCATCTTACGCTAATCTCTGGAGCAAATAATCTAAGGAACTATATGCTGATTTTTCGAGGCAAGGAGAAGCATAGGGGAAGGGAGTAAATGTTCTTTGTTTTAAACATTAACCCTTGACTGGGCAAGGACACTTCACAATCAGAAGGACATCTTGGTGCCTGGACCTAATCATATGGTCTTAGGCAATGAGAAAGGCTAGTGCATGCAGGCACAGTGGAGAAACTTAATTATTGTTCTCACCTGAAATTATAGGAATATTATATTTAAATTGTTTGCATGCAGAAATATTGCATCCTGACTTTTATAGGAACACTTCCTTGAAGGCCCTTAACCCATAAGGTGACCTTGTCAAACCAATATGGGCCAGTCTAGGCCACAACACAGTAGTAATGCATTGCATCAGAAAATGATGCAATCAACTCTGGATGATGTGTACATGATGGTATTATGCAATGCGATGCAATATTCCATCATTCCAGGCTGATTTAGGATGTTGTTGCAGTCCTACTGGATAAATTTACATGGTGAAATATAAAATCAATTATATGAAATATCTTCAAAATGAGAGCTAATAAAAAAATTTTCAGGTTTATATTCATGTTCAGCACACCAAGATACTACAGATTAGGGCCTTTTTAAGTCAGTAACTATTTCACTGTTGACCAGTGTTATCAGCATATTGAAAAAGTGTGCTTTTAAAGTGAAAGCTTATTCCTACAATAGATGTATACCTCTGTTGACAAAAAAAATCAAATCTCCAGGGGGTCAGAAAACATGGATTTCAGGTTTTCTGATAATAGTATCCACTGAAATAACAGTTCTAAGTACAGAATCAAATGTCATTCCAATATCCTGCCAGGGTTATCTTTCATAGAATAAGAGAAACAGCGATCATATACTTTAGCCTCAAGTTAGACCTAAATGGCCGCTAAGAATTTCTGTGTAGGCTATGAGAAGACCAGCAAGATCAGCCCTTCCTCTTTTGGTAGTACAGCCCCGAGGTGCCTGGGACGTTTCCTTTGTTAACCAACCGAAGATCCACAAGATGTCTATCCCTGGTTTCTTTGCACAGTACATCAAACAAGTTCTAGATTGTCAGGAGACATGGATTCAATGGACTCTAAAAGGGGCCAGAAATAAGCCTTTTTCTGAGCTCTAACCATATTTTGCCTGGAAAGGGAGATTATACACTTTCATGTGGCTGCAAAGTAGATGTTATGCTTGAGAACCTTCAGCCATTTCAAAACATGTCTTTTATTTTCCCAGTGACCCTTCTGCACTCTTCTGTTAAGATTCTGAAATAAGGAAGTTAACAGGCTCAGAGATCCCACTGTTTCCTATTTCTATTTCCAGTAATAGCTCTCAGGGCTACTTTGTCACCAAGACCCACAGAATTGAATGTGATTGCTGCAAAAGGTACTATGAGAAGAAAATGAATTCCTTATGTTGAAAAGAGAAAATATGTGGGTGCTTTAGGAATGCGACTATAGACAATAGTGGACTTTTCAACAACATATTACAAAGGAATAGCTAAATTGACAGATGATTAGGCAATTGGCATAATTTTTGAAAATAATAAAGCTGAGTTTTCCAATTTATTATGGCTTTCATACATTTTTCTTTTAAACCACTAGTTACAATGCTTACCAAAAATTTATATGTGCAATCTATTTTGAGGTGTTTTGTCAGCAAAAATTCATAAAGCAATATAAACTCATATAAAATCTACTTATCTTATAGTTTCCTTCCAGGAAATAAAAATCCTTGGCTCAGGTCTTAACCAATGATTCTTAAAAATAAAAGGTGCCCAGTTATCCATGACTATTGAATCAAAATTGAAAGGGAGATGTCATTTGAAATTTGGATGCTTAGTGAACTAATGAATTTAGAGAAAACATTTGGGAATTTGGACAATTACCTATCATAGCATGCCCTATCTTTTGTCCATAATATATATATAGGGGTACTCTTTCACCTTTCTGTCATAACCAATCTTTTCAATATTTAAAAAGTAGATTCAGTGGAATTGCATCCTACACAATAGTTATGTTATAGATTCAGCATGTAAAATCAATAATTACATATTGAAAAATTACCAGTTAAAACCTATTAAATGATCCATGATGTTTAAGTATATATTGTTTATATCAACAGCATTATTTAATAATTATATATGAATAGTACATATAGTAAAACACGACACTTAATAAAGAATGCATTATTTATAATTGTGGCAAAATATACATAACATTTACCGACCTTTAAATATATCGCTTACTGACATTACCACATTGTTATCAGCCATCAGCACCATCAAGACTTTTTTTTCATCTTCCAAAAACTATGTGCCTAATTAAACAGGCCCCTGAACCTCTGGCAACTAGTCTGTCCCTGCGAATTCAGATATTATGAATGTCTCTTGTGAGTGGCATCAAACAGTATTATTGTCTTTTTGAAACTACCTTCTTTCACTTTAGCGTAATTTCCTCAAGCTTCAGACATGTCATAGCATGTCTGAATTTCCTTCTTTTTAAGGCTGAATAATATTCTATTGTATGTGTATAGCACATTTTGTTTATCCATTTATCTATTGAAACCTTGGTTGCTTTTACCTTTTGGCTATTATCAGTTATGATGCTTTGAACCTGGGTATATAAATTGAGTCCCTGTTTTTAATTCTTTCAGGTTTATTTCCACAACTAAAATTATTGGATCATATGCTAATTCTATTTTTCAATTTGTTAAGGAACATTCTATTTTCCACAGTGGCTACACCATTCTCATTCCCATCAATAGTGCACAGGTGTTTCAATTACACTACATGTTCATCAAAACTGGTTATTTTCTGGGTTTGTTTCTTTCATGATAGTCTTTTGAATGGGTATGAAGTGGTGTCTCATGGTGATTTTGACCTGCATTTCCCTAATAATTTGTGATAGTGACCACCTTTTTACCTTATCCATTTGTATAGCTTTGAGAAAATAGTCAAGTCCTTTGCTCATTTTCCAATCAAGTTGTTTGTTTTTGTTGTTGAATTGTAGAAAAACGAATGCATTTTTAATTACATTATATGCATTTTAATAAGTTGAATGCATGACATGATTTCACTAAAATATATTGTGAGGGAAATTGATGCAGGAGGACTTGTTACGATTTATTATAAAACAACCAATGCTTCAACAATCTACAGGATGTTATCAATAGTAGAGAACATACGATGAGGAAAGAAGATTTGTAAGTAGAAGAGGAGTCAGGTAGAAACCACTACATGGTTCATTCAGGCAAATTTTGCCAATTAGTTTGTTAGTTTTGATGGGCAAAGTACAAATTCAGGAAGTGAATGCCTCATTTTCCCATCCCTGATGGTTGTATTACAAAAATGTATTTTGTGCACTCACCTACTTACCAGCAGTGAGCACCGAAACATAGTAGGTCAGCTTGGTGAGCGTGCTCCAAAGTTGTCAAGCAGGGCTGACTTCTCAGTCGCCAGGCTGTGCAGAAAAAGCTTGGGGTTGTCTTCACAGAGCAGGTTACTGTGACCTTCAGTGTTATGGCTCCACCTCTGAAGTCCCTCTTCTAGCCATGGAAGGTCTGCCAAAGTCTCAATATGGTAAAACCTAACACAGATCTGTCTGCCACCACCACCACCGCTGCTGCTGCTGCTGTTTCCTAGCTATGTCCTACTCACCTTTGTCCAGTCTCAACTTGTCTGTTAACATGTTTCCTCTGCCCACCTTGCCTATGCTCTCCTCACGTCAGCACCGCCGCTCAGCCCTGCTTGCAAGCCCAGCCGTCATCCATCCTGAGCACGTGTCCCAAGTCACTGGGACCTGTTGCAGCAGGCACTGTTGGGAGCTGGGCTGTCTTCCAGAGACTGGTTGTAAGGGTTCCTTCTTACTGTTTAAGATTAAATGAGGCTCGGGGATGATGCTGATGCAATTGTTTAGAAAGCTGCATGTGGTGCCTCTGTAGTAGGTCTACGTCCTACCATCATTAGGATTGGACATACTTGCCTTTCAAGTCTGGGCGGATGCACACTTGCAGGGATGCCCTGAGGACTTTCTGATTTAAACACATGCAGGGCAAATCCCGTTTTGAAAAACTCCGAGAGGTTGTTTATTTTGCCAACACTATGAAGGTTCCTCACTGATGCACAGACAGATTTTTTTGAACCAGATGGAAGTCCTACAAGTTTTTTCATATATCTTTTTATCGTATACTTGAAACACTTCATCAGGTTTTCCTTTCTTTATTCAACACGCAGTTCTTGAGCCCTTAGCATGTACCAGGCACTGAGCTAGGGAACGAGAAGCAGTGGCTACTATTACACACTGTGAAGTCATACTTCCTTCCACGGCTTCTCAGCTCTACCGCTCACTTATGGACCCTAGGGCGGTATCTTGACCCTATTAAAACAAGTGTACCCCCTTTATAAAATTGTGAAAGTAACAGTATACTTAATAACATACCACAGCCACGATCATCTGATGTATGTAAGTAAATGGCCTAGCCAAATGCCTGACATAGAATAGAAATTCAATAAATATTTAAAATTATACTGTTGCTATTGTTCTTGAATTGAGAGGTGGGACATGAGGTTCTTACCCTCAAGTAATGCATCAGCTATTATGGAGACAAGTATGTAATCAATTATAAGACAATCTAAGCACTATAAGGATGTTAGTGAGAGAGAAGTTCTAAGTGAAGGGAGGGGAGGGCTAATTCTGCCTGAAAGTGGGGAGTAAGGAAGGTGTGGTAGATAACATCTCAAAGGAGATTTTACTTGGGCTGGAACTTAATAAACTAAAAGGATTTTGCTGAATCTTTGAATGCTGTAAAAAAAATGTATTTTAATTTGTTTTTCAAAATTCCCCTTCAGCCCACAATATTCTTTCTCTCTTCCATTCCAGAGTCCAAACTTTATCAGTCCTCTAATACTTCAATGCCCTGCTCAAATGTCAACTCTTCTTTGATTCCTTCTCTGATGAGTGAATAAATTAAATACTACTTGAAAGTATTCTTATATTCTGAGGCCTGAAAATAATTTTTCTTATACAGAATTTTATTTTGGCAAGGGAATTGCTGTAATGGAATATAACCTGTATTAACTTGAGTGCCATCAATCATTCTCTGCGATGAGTATGATAAACATTTCCATTTTTGATCCAATTAAGGCTAGTGGAGCTAGAAAAAAACCATATGGACTCCCTTTCTTTTTTTAAGTAGTATAAATTTTCAAGGCATAACTACCCAACTGATTCAGAGACAATAATATGCCAGTAGAGTTTGGATACAATCTGCTGATATAACATAAAGGTCTTAGAACAATAAACAAAACCCATAATATAGGGAACTGATGGCATCAGGATAATTAGATCCATCAGTACATTTAGTAACAACCAAATGAAAGAAAACCACAGCCCAGCAAGCTAGAGGCTTAATGCTGGTCCCTTTTGGCTAAATTGCTCTAACTAGATAATATTCAGTGATAATGAAAATAATCAGTAAAGTTTACTGTGTAAATAACTAAGGCAAATTATACCTATAATAATTCCAGAAAAATAAAACCCAGGAGGCAGTATATAACATAGACCCAGATTTCTCTCTCCCACAAAATACTGCTCAAATCTTAAGAGTGAGAATCTAAATATCAGTTACAGTGATGACAGTACTATCATTTAGATTGTGATGATAAACATGTACCATACAGGTTCTAGTAAAAAGGCACGAGAATCTAATGTTCAGCAGCAAAGAGGAAGATGTGAAAGAGGGATGGAGTGTAGACTTTTGGGGCTAAAGTAACCATAAAATGCAGAATTGACCTATAAGCATTGAAAAAGAGTAATAAATGCATGAAGGGTTAAATTTTACAAAGTCACAGTTAGATTTATCTGATGCATAAATGTGAGCTGTTGACAAGTTTGGTTTAGCCCATCTCGTATTTAAAATAATTTTTAATTAGAAGATTCATGTGAATATCCAGATTTCTTTTTTCATTTCAAAACTGAACCCCTTGGGTCTTTGGCATGCAGCTGTGTGTAATGCCCTCTCCTTCTGCTCTTTTAAGTGCTCACCCACAGCTCTTTACACATTACGCTGCTTGTAACCTTCTGATGGTCCATTCAAAAATTGCACCCCACATGTTCCTTGTCACCCTTTTTTTCTTTGTTTGTTTTTCTCTATAGCACTTAGGATTTTCAGCCTTCAATTCTTCAATTATGCAAGCTCCGGATGGGCCTCGGTTTTGTTGGTTTGGTCATCGAGTTTTTCTCTATTTTGTTCGTTGTCTAAAATATGAAGAAAGTACGCACTCAAATATTTTTTCAAAAAGTTTGGCAACATTAGCTCTGTGAATTTGCATGTATAACCATCACAGTCTAAATAGAAACTGCCTTCATTGGGAAGGTCCCACACTCCAACTTACCATCAATCCCCAATCTTCACACCTTGGCTCTCTCCTCAGCACAGAGTTTAAAAACAGCAGCTGTATTCTCACTGCACAGAAATCCTACAAGAATAAATTAATACACAAATTAAGTTTAAATAGGAAATATGCAAGCCCCTGTGTTAAATACTTTTGTATCCATCAGTATCTATTTTTTACAAAAGAGCAATGGGAAGGCTCACAGGTAAGATCAGTTTCATAAACACGGAGACTTGAGATGAAAACCATGAGTTAGCTGATCACAAAGCTGTGCTCTCAACCTCTTTGCATCTTAGAATTTATTCAAACATGAGTAGTTTTATTGGTGACAAAAGGGAGATTTAAAACTTTATAAAACCAAAAAACAAAGATACTTGCTCCAAAAAGGGGGAAAAAATGTCTCAGGACATTACTCAAATATCCCTTTGTAAAATCAGAAGTAATGTTTGAGTTGACGAGTAGAGCACGTAATTATTTATTTAACATTTATATGAAATTTCCATTACCCCAAACTTTTCTTCTGGGGGAACATGCAGTCACTGGGACCACGTGCCGATACTTCCACTGGCAAATGATAAATCCTCCGGGCAGTCCTGTTTGGTTGATGCTGTGTGATCCTGAGGTCTGGTGGAATCAGCAGAGGTAGGGAGAGAAAAGATTATTTACTTTGATTTCTTAAAATAGTTAACTATTTTTTGTGTTTTTTTTTTAAGATTTGTTTTATTTATGCATACAAGCTGGGGTGCAGACCAGAGGTGTGGGGCAGTGAGAGGGTTCACCAGAGACAGAGTGGGGAGCAGAACAGGCAGACTGACTGAAATATACCGCTGAAGGGAGCAGCGGGCGAGGCAGGAGAGGTCTGCCACGTGTGCCATGTGGGGTTCTCCCCAGGGCATCAAACTCTCACCGCAGCTGCCGACAGCTCTACAGTGCTGTGCTTAACCCGTTGCGCCACCAGGGAGGTCAAAATAGTTAACTATTTGGTTGCATGACCAACTCACTGTGTACAGAGGCTGCAGCTGGGTGATTGAACATCAGTCATGACCTGATGGGTGTTCTCACCAGAGAAGCAGAATATGTCCTTTGTTGTGTCTCTGTTGATCATTCATGTGACTTTGGACATCACTCCTCATTTTTTATTCCTTCTGGACACAAGCTTTGCTATGAAAAAAGTTGCAGTTTGCCCACAGACATCATTAGTTATAAAGAGAGGGGGACAATAACACTTGGTAGAATCTTTGATTATAAATCCACAGGGTACAGCCCCCTTGTTCCACTACACAATAATAATACTTTCTGCTCGGTTCATCTTTGCTTTTCAAAACGTCACCCCAGATAACATAGCTATGATTATCCAAAAGAGAATTTTGAACCATCTTACCCTTTTGTTTAAGAATGATCTCGGGGCCTCCCCGGTGGCGCAGTGGTTGGGCGCTGCGCTGTGGAGCTGTCTGCAGCCCGCAATGTGGGTTCGACACCCAGCCGGGGAGAATCGCACATGGTGCGGCAGACCTCTCCTGCCTCGCCCGCTGCTCTCCTCAGCAGTGTATTTCTGATCTGCCTGTTCTGCTCCCCGCTCTGTCTCTGGTGAACCCTCTCGCCGCCCCACGCCTCTGGCCTGTACCCCAGCTTGTATGTATAAATAAATAAATCTTTAAAAAAAAAAAATGATCTTGGATATTCTGAACTAAACAAAACATACAGAAGCTAAAGACATCCACAACATTATTTTGTTGTGCTGTTGCCATCATTTAAAAGCTTGATTCAGATACTCTCAAGTATAATAAGTTAATAATCAGAGAAAACAGTCACCTCTCAAGAGATTTCCATTTTACTTCCTCAATTTACTCTCCATTTCCTTCCTCAATATGGCCCAACATAAGAACTACTTCCTCCTTATCATCTTCTTGCTTGACTACTCAACTTCACAAACCAACCTCTGTTTCCTGTTTCCTCTGTATGAGGGAAATATTCATATCTCTGCACCCTGTCCCCTTAGATGGGTGATATTTGTGTGAAAAGAACAAGGAAATCACCTTGCTGGTAACCCCCAAAAACCTCTTTCCGCTCGTATATTTGATTGGTTGGTTGGTTGATTAGTTGGCAGTATTGTTTTTTTAATTTTATTATATTTTTTTCCAAATGTCTCTAAATACCATGGTGGGATATATATTGGTGGCTTAAAGAGTTATACCAGTCTGGTGAGATAGAATTTGAAGGTAGCCCCTTGTTATTAAGCAGTTCGGGTCCTGGCATGAAATGCCCCAGGCCTGAGCCAAAGGAAGCCTGGCGAGACAGAACCTGTGATGCCTGACCGCGCTAGGAAGGATGTCCACGATGTGGTGTTTTGTGCAAACAAGTGGCACACTTCAGAGGATACTAAGCTGTCAGACTCTGAAACGGAGTTTTGGGAAACCTGTACTTCTTTTTGAAACCATTCAAATCTGTAGAGATTATACTTGTGTAAACCCAGTTAGCCTGATTTTAACATTTCAAAACATACAGAGGGAGGGAGAAGATTATTTACTTTGATTTCTTAAACAAAATAGTTAACTATTTGGTTGGATGGTCAAATTTAGGTAAACTATAAAATGCACTGGTGTTATGGACCCCTAAACTGAGATCTAAGTAAATTTAAAGCTGTAGGAGAGAGAATCAAAAGCTGGCATCCACAGTGTTAATGTAGCAATATTAAAAGGTGTTCTCTACTCTCCATAGTGCGGAGCATTTTTTTGTTCATTAATTGGTGAAAGAGCGAAGTGATTTTGATATGCGCCGTTTTCTGCCGATGAATAGAAAAAAGATGACTTTTCCAAGAGAAATATTTTTGTATGCAGTCTAAGTAGGTCTCCTCATGAAAATTTTCCTAAATTCTGGAGTGTCTGTGCCCTCACTGTGTTTGAAGGTTGCCGCCGAGTTCGAAATTTGTTTTTTGCCCCTCTCTCAGCTGCCGTGCACACTGAGATCATGAGGTACTCAGCTCCCTGGAAAGGAAAAGTAAATACTGGGTCGCTCTAACTGAGGTCATAGTTTCTCCATGTCTAGACGCCACTAGCAACCGGTGCTTTCTGGACCGGTGTGCTTTCCATGGATTTATAAATGTATGAATTGCTTTGTGTTTGGTTGCATAAAATGTGGTGCACTTCCAGACAAGTTTCAAAAGTGTAGCTCAGATCTTTCCGATAAGTCTCCACTGGTGCTTTTTTCCTACACCTAGAGCAAATGAATCTATGTCATGAATGAGTGACCAATACAATGATTGTTTTCCATGCTTTCAGACCTCCCAAATGATATCTTACTTTTTGTAAAACAAGCTATTTTTAATTCATTGGTGCTCTGTCTTTAACCACTTTGAGTTCAAGTGAAAAAGATAAAGGGGGGACAAAAGAAATATCTTCTAAAAGGGAGAAAACAATTGCTTGTTGTAGGAAAAAAGAGTGGATTTTTTTTTTCTTTTTACATATTTTTTTTTCTCCTTGTAGATAGACTATTTTGCTTTGGTTCTTTTATTGCCTTATTGTGTCACAATATATAAGAAAAGTGAAGTATGAGAAAAGACACACTCATACACATGTATTTTTAAAGATAGTCCAGGGAAATAAGTCTTTATGAATAGGCCTGAACAATTCTACAAACTGTATGACTTTCAAATTCTATATAGTAACTTTCTTAAATTCACCAAATAACCATGAATGCAGATCTATATATGTACTTGTACAAACAAAAAATAATTTATTACTTGTTATTCCAATGCCCAAATAAAATTTAGGCTCTGTGTGTGCCTGCTGGAGAAAAATATGCATTCTAAAAAATACCCTGTAGACCTCTGTGAATATTTTAGGACACAATATATTTTTTCAGCTTTTTTCTATATAAGCATATTCTATAAATTATAAATCTTCAATTGGTCCACCTTGTGTTCTTTAGAGAAACACATCATAATACATTTTCAAAATGTTACTTCTACTGATGTTTCAGTTATCTATGTTTCTAAATTGAAAATAAAATATTAAGACCTACAACAAAACCATAAAAAAAGAATCTACTCCTTATAGTTGCTGCATCCTTTAGTTAGCCTTGCTGTCTGAGGCTGGTTGTTCTGTGTAGAAATGTCTTACCTATGATTCTACTTTCTTGGTTCTGCTTTAGGGGAAGAGCAAAACTACCTGTAAGCACCAGTAACATGACCATAATAGTTATCATGTCAAATTTTAGTATTATTATAGTAAGTAAACATTAATAAGAGAGTATCACCTTTGCCTAAGTTTCAGAAAGTCCAAGCCCTCCCTGTGTAAGTAGCTCAAGTTGTCTTTCATCTTGATTTTTGCAGTGAGTTGTGATTTCTTGAAAGAACAGGGGTTATATTGAGTTGGTGCATTTACCCTTTTCATGTGCTTTTTCCTCTTGCTTGAAGTCTGCCCCACTTTCTCTTCTTCGTCACTTCCACTTGCCCTTCAGGTTGTCATCTTCTGAAGCCTCCCATATCCTCCAGTTACTATTAAATAACCTCAGGGTTTATTTAACTTTATTACAGTTCTGGTCCTATTTTATTATAGTGAATTATTTCTAAGTCTCTGTCCTCTGAGTTTTCAAAAAGCAGAGACCTCTAGGACATTGCTCAGCTGGTCAATAAATATAAGTTAATTACCCAATTGATAAGTATTTAATAAATGTTTTTAAACTAGTTAGCATTTGGAAAGCCATTGATTTAGCTCCACAAGTTATATAAAAATTAATTACAGTTGGAGCAAAGGATTAAATTTAAGAAACTACATATAAGAAAAATATCAATATAAGAGTTAGGGAAAAACTGTGTTTTTGTTAGCAGTTGAATTTGCCTTAAGAAGTGACCTTTTCTCTTGCATTAGCTGCATGGGGTAAGAGGTACAACCCCACAAGCAAGGTTGAACAGCAGTAATTACTTATTGAGTTTGAAGGATTCAAGTTCAGTTAAATGTAGAGCTATTGTTGTCCTAACTTAGATTGAGCTTGAAAATTGGAGCAAGCACAGAACTGTATCAGAAAACAGAAAGGATTTCTTAAACTGTGAAAAAAACTGAAAAAAAAAGAGAAGATGAAAGAAGAGGTTTTTGACATACACAAAGAAAATTTGGCAGGAAGAAAAGGAATATCAAATAGAAATAATTCCTTCCATGGCAAACTTACGTATGTTGCGATGTCCTTCTTTTTCTCCCCATGCAATCTTTACAAAAATCTGCATTTTTATGAACATATTGTAGATTAGAATCTGTATTTTGACGGCTCAAATTAATCATAAATATAGTTTCAAGTTTGGTTTATAATATACGACCCTAAAAGACAAGACCACACAGTATCTGTTTACAATCGTCAATCTGAAAATATGTTTAGTGGTTATATGAAGCATGGTAATGCTTTAGATTCTAAAATAATAGGAAAAATAACAAAGAATAATATTAGCAGATTCAATTATAAGGAGCTTAAATTTTCATGTCATAAGACAAGCATAAAATAAAAATACCCTGAGAAATATTTGTAGGACAGGGTTAATTCATCAGTTAGAGCTCATAAAAATTCATAAGAAAACATCAGGACACTAATATAGTAAAAAAGATGATGAAGAGGCAGTTGATAATTAGTAAACAAACATATGGGGAAAACTCAAGCTCACTGGTTATTAAAATGATGTAAATTAAAAAAATAACAACTTACCCTTTATACTATTAAATTAGTAAAATTTCAAAGTAACATTATAACCTCATGTAGAGATGTTAGTAAAGTAGTATGCATTCATTCTTTGCTATTGGCAATTTAAATTGAAGAACTCTTACTGGGAAAAAATGCTGCTTTTTGTTTCAAAAGCCATAAATCTGTTTATATTCTTTAACCTAGTATCCCTGAAATTTATTCCAAGGAAATAATCCAAAAGGCAGAATATCATCTAGATAAAATTGTTCATAACAGAACAAGTTAAAACTGTTGATATTTAAGATCAATGATGTTTCAAATGCTTTAAAATTTTTTATTATTCTAGCATTATGTTGGAACTTTTTAAAAAAAGGAATTAGCTCTACTTAGAACTTTTTAAGCAAAATTCTTCATTGCCCTATCAAAATAAAATCAAGGTCATCATTCCACTTGTACTTGTATTGTATTTTTGAGATTTAGCTCAAAAATAGAGAAAATAAATACTATACCAATTAAAATTTAGCTTATAACAGCGCTTTGTTTTCAAAATTGTCATCATATTGAAAAATACAATAATTGCTATTTTTTAGCTTAGTCCAAGCATGCTAATTTTTTGCTTTTAAATAAAACAAGTTTGGTTTTACAGTATAGAACTGGGCTATTTTTTTAGATCTCTAATAATATTGAGGTTTAACTAGCCTTATTTTTAATAATATGAATGATCAAAGAATGAAATACATTCATTGTAGTTAGTTTAGAGAACTTGAGAAAAGGCATGAAGAAAAATATAAAATCCTTGACTTCTCACTACCCAAAGATAACCTTTATTAATGTTTTGACCACTATTCATTTTATATCCACAAACAGCAATGAAATCATAATGCACAAATGCGTTTTGTAGATCATTTTTTACTTTATATAGTGTAATATATCATTAAATAACTTGCCACATCATAATTTTTAATCTGTGTTACATCTGAACCTGTTTTATTTAATTCACTCTGGAGTGGTGAATTAGATCTATTTCTCTTAAAAGAGGACCAAAACGATGTCATGCAACTGATTCATAAAGAAAAATAATAATACTGAAAAAATATTAGAGCACTTCTGTCCACCCAATTCTTTATGTCTTCTTTATGGAGCAGATGTCAAATGTTTTTTTTGTTTTATTGTATTTTTTACATAGCTCAAAATTTATTATTCTGCTTTTTCATGTGGACTTACAAGTGAAGGATAAGAAAGGAACTTAACTAGGAAGCATTGAGCTCAGGGAATTAAATTTGCATCTAATTAACTAAACATACATGTTTACATGACCTTTAGAAAAAGGAATTAAACCAGTTTTTGACTGGCTCTAGGCAATCCACGTAAAAGAGGTGATTGAATCAATAATCTAAAATACTCCTTACAAGATTGCCTGACAAAGAGAAAATTACTTTAATTCAAATATATTTCACTATTAAATTTATAGTGACATTAACATAGCACATTTATCCTAGTAAGAAACTGGAGGTGTGACTTAATTCTAGCTGAGTTGTTACATGAAACTCAGACTATTTTATTGAGCACCATAACAGTCTTACCTTTCTCAAAATATACAAAAATAATTTTTTCAAATCTCATTTTAAAGGACTGAGCTTTACTTTTGGCAATATTCTAAATAAGTTCCACATCTGTCATTAATGATAATGTCTAGTGTAAAACTGATATAAAATCAGGAAGCGTGTGCTAGGGCCAGCTAGTTCCATCATTAAATGCCTGTGTGAGCTTAAGCAAGTAACTTAAGCTTTCTAGGACTTCCTGTAAATAAAAATATCTTACAATCCATCTGACTAGAATGCTTTGATACTTTAGTCCAAATTACCTATCCTCTTTGAAAAGATATCAGAGTGGTCTCAATATATGACAGAAGACCTCCTGCATATTACATTTGCAAAGATAGAATAAAATCACTAAATCTCATCTCATTCTCTGGCTTACATACTAACCCGGAGGAACATATGACTCAATATTTACTGAATGAAAGGAATATATGAGTAAACTGCTATAAATATATATGTAGGGCAAGAAGAGGATTAGATTCATATGCCAATACAGTTTTATCTATTGCCAGGGTTGTGTAAAGCATGGCTATATTGAGCTCGCATGCAGTTCTATTTTCTTTACAGTATGGCTTCAATTTGTATATGCAAGATTCTAACTTAAAAGAAAAACAGCAAGGAGTACTAGAGTCCAAACAGATGAGAAGAGAATACATATTCCAATTGTTAAAAATGATTCTATTATCTGTCTTTAAAAAAAAATTCCTGGGCCTCCCTGGTGGCGCAAAAGGTTAAAGTCTCAGTGCTATGAAGCTATCAGCAGCCACTGCAGTACAAGTTCAATCCCTGGCCAGGGAGCTTCCCACATGGCACAGCAGACCTCTCCTGCCTCAACTGCTGCTCCCCTCAGCAGTGTATTTCAGTCGATCTGCCTCTTCTGCTCCCCAGTCTGTCTCTGGTGAATCCTATCACCACCGGACACCTCTGGCCTACACCCCAGCTCTTATATGCATAAGTAAATAAATCTTTAAAAAAAAATCCCATCCAAAACTGTACAATGTTGTGAGCCAATGTTACACACATACATACATATACATAAAATATTACCTTAATTTCTTTAGACATGGAACAGAATATTCCTTTCTCATGGACTTAGGAAGAAGAGCTGAGGAGAGAGGTAATTGGAAAGGAAAGGATCACCAATTTGGAGAGAATTCAGGAAAAAATAAAAGTGATTAACAAGATCCAGTGATTTCAGGAAAAAAAAATGATTAAAATAATCATATGTAACCTGACTGAGCAGAGACCAGGGAGAGTTGCTGTATTCATCTCATAGTAACTGAAGATTTAACGATGGCTTTACATAAGATTTATCTCTGTGCTCTTGAGTAAGAGTTTCTGTTAGGCAAGGCTGAGCAAAGGAAGTGGAATACCTTATGGAAAACAAACCAAGAATGTTTTATAATTAAAGGTTCATGTACATGTTCCCAAAAGTAGACTTTTTTGGATCAATAACTGCTGAGAAAATTCACAGAATCTTTTTCAATTAATTTTTTCCCTTTGATGTAAGCAAGAGTAGTCATCTTCAACTCATGGTCAATAAATATTTCAACAATTAATTGTTTTTTAATTATCTACCAAATACCTATCTACCAGGCACTACTCCAGATTCTGGGAATGCACCAGTAAATTCCCATTTTCTAGAAATGCAGAGTCCTGTTTTCCTCATGGGGAAGATAGAAAGAGACAAATAATAAGCAATAGTTGTTCCATATACCAGATGATAATTGTGAAAAGAAAACTGGGATAAAGAAGAGAGTAAGAGTGGCTGGGACGGGCACTATTTTATGTTGAGGTTCAGGAAAATTTTTTTGATATGATGAATTTGAATGGTTGAATTGAGGAAAAAAATTAGATAAGGAGTAAAAAAAAAAAAACAAACAGGACTCTTTAGGGGAAAAGCATTCCAGGAACAGTATCAAAAGCGAATGTAACAACCTTGGGACAGAAACATTTTGGAAAACTCAAGGATGGGTGAGATAGGTGGAGGTACCTGGTACCTGTACCAGGTGAATAAAATAGGGGATAAATTCAAAAGACAGAAGAGGACAGATCATGTGCATCCAAGTAAAAAATACTAGATTTTACTCGGAATGAGATGAAGGCTACTGAAGGACTTTGAGCAGAAAAGTAATATGTGTAACTTCTATTCCAAGGTAACCTTTCCAGTTACTGTAGGGAGAGGACGTTGGAGATGGACAAGGTTTAAAGCCTGGAAATCAGTGTGATTACTTACTAGTTCACCTGGAAGATGGAGGTATCCTGGACTCTAGTGGTGAGAATGGAATTGAGAGAAATGGTTGGGATATGCCTAATGTTTGAAGGGGAAAGTCAAAGGGATTTATGAATTGATTAGATGTAGGATGATGGAGAGGAGGATGGAAGAAAGGCAATATGAAACCTGTGACTACTGATCAACTGTAAATCCTACGAAGGAAAACATCTTTACCTGTTTTGTTCACTGATAGGTTCCACATACATAGAATAGTGCCTGAAACATGGTAAATGCTCAATAAATGCGTGTCAAATAGGTAATTTTTGGTCTGATATATCTGAAGAAATGAATTTTCTGTTTACTGAGAAAACATCAGGGTAAGAGGGGAATGGAGAAATAAATCAGGACTTTAGTCTTTTACATATTCATTAGAGATATTAACTAGATATCTAAGTAAAAATCTAGAATACATAGAACACATAAATCAGGTGTTCTAGAGATGAGCAGCACTAGAGAAATTAATTTGAAAGTCCTGCTATTTGAGTCCATAGAACTCGGTGAGATCATTTAGTAAATGACTCTCGATAGACTATGAATTTGCTTAAGAATCAAGCACTTCTATGTTCCAACATCTAATGATTGAAGAGATTTTTTTAAAAACAGATCCAGCAAAGGGCCAAGGAGAGCTCCTGAGATAGGGAGCAATGAAAGCGTAAATGCTTGATAGAAGTGAAGAAAATGTTTCAAGAAAGAAGGATCAATTGGCTGTGTCAGCTATTACTGAGAGACCAATTAGAATAGGAACTGAGAAATATAAGATTTATCATACTGACCCTGAGAGGAACTATTAACTTAGGACAAAAGTCTGACTGAATCCAATAAAATAAAATTCAATGAAACATGAGAGAATGGCAAATGAAGAGGCAATGAGTTTAGATAAAGCTTTTAAGTAGTTTACTGCTGAAAGCACCAGAAAAATGGACAGATGAAGAGAAATTGAGGGAGAAATTTTGCAAGGTAGGAGATACTGAAGCATTTTTATGTGTGTATATTGTAACAAAAAAAGGAAGCATTAGATATAGAGTAATTGTAGGAACAAAATCCATGAAAAGTCACAAGTGGCTGAAATTCCAGGTTTAAGAGAGATTAACCTTGGAGAATGCTTTAAATTCTTGAAATTTTCTTCATGAAAAATCCATTAGCTAATAATGAAGAATAAGAGCAGTTATAGGGAATTTGAATAGAGAGAAGGTGGGGAATTACCCTACATATGAACAGAAGAGAAACTGTATTAAAGAAATATCTATGAATAGAGTGACAGGTGACACTGGAAGCCACCTAAATAACATGAGGCTCATGAAATCTCTAACCTGTGGTTATGAACTTAAAACAAGAATAATCAATGTTATTGTGCTTTTCTAATCACATACTTCATCGTGGATGTGAGAATTGAGTGAGAGGAGTTTAGATTTAATCAGAGTTGAGACATTTTTCCCAGATTTAAAAAAAATATTTATTTATACATACAAGCTGGGGTACAGGCCAGAGGCATGGGGTGGCGAGAGGGTTTCACCAGAGACAGAGTGGGGAGCAGAACAGGCAGATCAGAAATACACTGCTGAGGGGAGCAACGGGCGAGGCAAGAGAGGTCTGCCACGCCATGTGTGAATCTCCCAGGCTGCGCATCAAACTCGCATCGTGCACTGCCTACAGCTCCACAGCGCAGTGCTCAACCGCTGCGCCACCAGGGAGGCCCTCCCAGATATTTTAACAGAGGTAAAGAAGGTCAACAGGTTGAAGGTATGACAGGGGAGTAATTATAATATTGGATCAAGATATTTGATCCAAATGAATAGGAAAGTGAAGTCATAGGGAAAGAATGAAAAACTCATAGTCAATGGATTAGAAAATTTCTGTGGGATTGTTGGATTCGAGGTACCAGTGGATTATACTAAAATTAGAAAAGCTTGGTGGTTAGGGCTCAGTAATCTCAAACCTGAGATGATAAGATTCACTTACCATAATGGACTATGCAAATGACTGACTGACCTGCAATGGGGTACAAAAACACTGGTTGATGTAAGGTCTGGTTGTGAAAAGATAGCCAGATCAATACTAAAATCAAACACAAGTAGGAGTATAGGAAATTAAGATGGGTAGTAAAATATTCAAGTAATGAGGTGGAAGAAAAAGTCGATTTAATGCAAAGACACTGATGTAGTTGACTCATTGAAGGAAGAGCTAGATAGACCACACTTACGAGCAGGCATTGAGCAACAGGAGCGGATGGACCTTTTTTTCAAGTAGCGGTCATCAGATTTCTCAGCTCCTACCCTCTTCCATCTTGGGTTATCTTTGCAGAGAATGAAAATGCTAGAAAGAGCTTCTGTTTGACTAGCCTGGAGAAGGAATTGTTACCTTAGACAGAATGAACGTGCGAGGCCCTCTCATTGGCCAAGGATGTGGGGATCTGATGCCAGAGAAGTGTAGGAATGGATGATAACACAAGGAGCAACCATTGTGGAGGTTATACCCAGAATGAGACTAACCTCAGATGGGTAACTGCTCCCTTAGGGCAAAAAGTACTCTTACTTAGTGTTAGATAAAGATACAGTAGTTACTGGGACTTTTGAGAACATCAACTTCTGAAATAAAATTGGAAAACAAAAATCTAACCATACTTCCAACTCTAAACTTACCAAGGAATCTGGTATCGTTGCTGTTGAAATTTGTGAAGATTCTTATTCATTTTGCTTCTATTTGTCTGCAGTGTTTATATGAGATCTTAAAGCCAAACACAAAAAAAAAAAACCCTACACTTTTAATATATTTTTAAAAGGACTTCATTGGGCATTAAACATGTTTCTGATACAGAGCAACATATGGGCAAAAAATAAAGTGAGAAACTGGGTAACTTCATTCCTCCCTACAAGTAATCTTGGAGAGAAAGGAATATCAGAGGCAGCAACTGATGGTATACACAATATAGATATAGAGATAGAGGTAGAGATATAACTTGTCACCATCAATTGTTGCCCTTGCTATTTAAATATATATATATATATATATATATATATATAATTATATATAAAATGCATTAATATGTGCTTACTTGAAAATAAACATAGATATTTATGGATTAAAAAGTAAAAAAATTACTCTTCGGTTCAACTTCTCATTACATTTGTCACTTCACTCTACCAAATCCTTTATTCTTATTATCCAAAACATTTTACTCATTCAGATGTATCACTCTCTCCCTGTGTAGCTTTGTTTTTTAGTCAGTTAATTAAGAAACTGCTGGTACCTCAACCTCATAAAAATATTCTCCAATATGTTTTTCCAATGTTTCTGCTTTGTTTCATCACTGTTGTTATTTTTGTGTTGCTGTTCAGATACCTTTTGTGTTTGTGTGTGGCATAGGATATGGGGTTAGCCTTTAGGTTATCTTTTATAAACCTGTCAAAAAGAAGATATAGTCTGTCTTTCACCACTATTTTAAAATGCTGTCTTAATATGTGAGAAAACTACTAATTTCATTTGGCTACATCACATCCACCCATCTTCTACTTAAAAGAGAAAATGGGGAATTACAGCTGAGGGGAGAAATCAAATACTGTCCAAAAATTAACAATGATGTAAGAAAATAAATTTTTCATTTTTAAAAAACCCCTTCTTTGGGAGGTCCTGCCAATTCTCTTTTTGCACTTCTTATGTTGTTGTTGATAATGTAATTCGGTAAAGGGGATGTTCAGGTCACTCTGATTGTGTCTGGAATTTGAATTCTAAAAGCTGGCACCATGCCATAGAACAGTGAATCGAGCCAATGACCTATATTTTACTAAAGTCAATGACCATTCTCCTTCTCTCGTTTGCTCTCTTGGTAGTTTGTGGTGTAGGTGACCACTCCCTTCCTAAGTCCTTTTCTCTAGGCTTGCAAGTCACCACGGCCATCTAGATTACCCCCTGTGAGGATAGCAGTCTCCCGTGCTCACTTTTCATCCTCTTTATCCCTCTGTGTTTTACCTGGTTCTCTGAACTGAGCCCTCCTCTCTGAAGTGACCTTTTGTAATTATTCAGGATTGTGTTTGCTCTGACTAAAGCATAACTTCTTAAAAGGCAGGATTTTGTGTGTTTTGTTTACTGTTGCTCTACCTGCAGCATCTAATACAGTGTCTGACACATGGGAGGTGGTAAATAAATGTTTTCAGAATACCCCAAAATGAATACATCTCATTGACAAGTTATATTCCAAGTATTATCCTTATGTTTCTATATACATTGCTTGTGTGCCTTCTGAGTATCGGGTATCATATTAGACTGGAGCTATGAAGTCCCACAGGGTATCATATCTGAACTTGAAGACCTTATGCTCTCCTCAGTCGTTTCCATAGAGAAAGAAATGTCCACTTTATGGGAGAAAGTCTGAATTTTGTGAGAAAAAAGGTAGGTGAGAAGTTTTTCAGTTAAATAGGGATAAGATAGATCTTAAGAGTATCATAGAAAGCAATATAATGTAAGTTTTTGCACCCAAATAAAAGGTAATATTGGAGGAAAAAACATCATCTAGAAAAATAGCCATAGATGGCAGTCTTTGATGCTAAGTTCAGTGACGAGAGTCTCACATGACCCGATTTTGGCAACCATTGACTAGAATGCTCCAAATGATCTAACTGGGAGGGAGAAAAAACATTTCTAATAACACCAAAATCACATAACACTTCATTACTCAAAGATAACATCTTCAGTCATACATTGAGCTGTAAATCAGCAAAATTATAGAAACAAGCTTGCAGTATATTCAGGAACTAAAGTACACTCTGTCTTGACTAAATTTTCATTCTAGACTTCAACATTTAATATATGACAATGTTCATACATCAAAATTTGGTCTCACGATCCTAATAAGTCATTTTAGGGACAATGAGAAGGGACTACGAACTATGCGGTACACCAGATGCTAGCAAAAAAAGGGGGGGCAGAAAATGAGGTAATAAATATGGACAACTGTTTGTAAGATTCCTGTAGTGAAGAGTTACAGAAAAATTGCATAGTAGCCAATAGATTAGACCAAGGGAAAATTTTTCTCCTTTTTCTGTTGTTGTTAAGATGTATAATGTTTTTTTTTTTTTTTTTTTTAAAGATTTATTTTTTATTCATACATACAAGCTGGGGTACAGGCCAGAGGCGTGGGGTGGCGAGAGGGTTCACCAGAGACAGAGTGGGGAGCAGAACAGGCAGATCAGAAATACACTGCTGGGGGGAGCAGTGGGCGAGGCAGGAGAGGTCTGCCACACCATGTGGGATTCTCCCTGGCCGGGCGTCGAACTCATGTCGCCGCTGCCGACAGCTCCACAGCGCAGCGCTTAACCGCTGCGCCACCGGGAAGGCCCGTATAATGTTAAGACATGTTTGTATGCCAGTTAAAATGAGCCAGCTCAGAGAGAGAAACTGATATTACTGGAGAGAAAGTATACTGTAGTAAGAAGCAATTTCTTGGGGAGGCAAGATGAAAGTCAATGCTCTTTAATAAGAGAGTGTATTTATTTATATGTATTCTAATAACAATGTAGAGAATTTGGATTCCAGTACAAAAACAATGGTAGAGGAAATAGTGGAAGGCTATGTAATTCCGGGTTCTCCTGTGGAAATATGCAGTGAATTTTCATCTGCAAGTGAATCAAGAATAGGAGATTAGAAACAGAGAGAGAGAGAGAATGAAATAGTCACCACACACTGGAAATGTGAAACCAAGTAAATGCAGCAAGTTCTGTATCAGAGCTGTAATGTGCAAAGTGAATCCCATCTGTCCAGGTACATTTTTGCCTCTAGTATTTAACTTCTCTAGTACAGGAATGAGAACATGGGGAGTTAGATTCGGCACATAAATAGGTTTGGATGTTGTCCAGCAAGATGAGACTTAGAGAGTGTGTAAAGGGTATGACGGTTATTTGCAAAGAGATGTTACATGTTAAGTAGAATTCAAGCTGCATAAAGTGATTAATGAGAACATAAAGAGAATAGTGCTGAGTGAAAAAATCATGCAGTCCATGAATTGGAGGTATCAAGGAGGTCTAAGACTTGCTGGAGAAGGAACACTGGAGAAAGTGAGATGGAAAAAGTAGTAATGAAAGCCAAAGGGTAGGATGTTTGATGGCGAGACTTTGAATTTGCTCCAGTTTTTGATGTTGTTAGGAAAAGGGCAGGGCAACTTGAGTGGGTGGCTGAGATCATTGGAACTAAAAGATCATTAATTAAAGAGGTCAGAGATGTAGGTGGGTCAGAGACTGAGTGTTCAAATCACCAGTTATAGTAAAAGTGGTAGAAATGCCGAGGGAATCAATGAGCTAGATACAGATGAAACTGATCAATGAATGAGGATGATGCAGCAGGGACCAAGGGTGACACATTTCAAAATAGTTTTGAAGGTGGGGCCTCCCCGGCGGCACAGTGGTTGAGCGCTGCACTGTGGAGCTGTCGTTCTCGCGTGATGCGAGTTCGACGCCCTGGCAGGGGAGCTTCCCACATGGTGCGGCAGACCTCTCCTGCCTCGCCCGCTGCTCCCCTCAGCAGTGTGCTTCTGATCTGCCTGTTCTGCTCCCCACTCTGTCTCTGGTGAACCCTCTCGCCGCCCCACGCCTCTGGCCTGTACCCCAGCTTGTATGTATAAATAAATAAATCTTAAAAAAATTAGTTTTGAAGGAATGAAACCAGTGAGCAGTGATAGGGAGGAATTAAGATACCCATCCACAACAGGCCTTGAGGGCTATAAGATAGGGAACAAAAACCAAACTCCACTTAAGAGCGAAGTAGTGAAAACAGCATGTATAATGCACAACTATGTTTCAGTTCATGCAACAGGTTGAATGGACTGTTGAGAAAATAAATACAAGTTTAAAGTGGTTTGTTGGTGCATCCCAGAAGCCAGCTGGAAGCGTGCTGGTAGAGGAGATAGGAATTCCAACTGGCCTACAGATAAGTATGAGGATGGGTGCCCCCACCAAGATAATGCACAGGAAATGAGATGAATGATAGCCTAAAACCCAAAACAAATCTCAGGGTAGCCTGGGACTCTGGAGATGAAGAATTAAAGGAGACTAGAACATGGAAAGACACTTTCATTTCATTTGCACTGGAACTTTAGTTTGAGATCTTTAGATTTATGTTGAATGAATTCATTCTAAATAGTACTTACTAATGTGTTTAGAGTTATTGTTTTTATTATAAAAATATTTATGGTTGTGATTTTAAAATCCAAGTAGCTTGGAAGATTATAAATTGAAATATAAATGTTGCTTTCATTTCAATTCACACTCAGATATACTACCTTGAAGTAACTCTCTTTAGTGATTCTTATATATTATTCCGAGGAACATTAAACCCAGAACACAAATATAGTAATATTATGCATATTATCCTTTCCTTGTTTTTCCCCATCAATCTAATAAGGTCATAGATAATTTTCTCTAATGGTTATGTGTCCACCTATAATACATTATTCACTTAAAAGCTGCACAGTATTTCTTTATGAGATACATCCTATAAAAGGGTATGTTTAATATTTCCAAACTGTCCTGAGACTTGGAAGCATCAGGACTAATACTGATTAAAAGTGTTAATCATATATCTTAATAAAGACTAGTAAAGAGCTAATTGAGTACAAATACATGGGTGATGAGATTGTAAGTACGGCCCTTCAGCAAGCATCTAACCTGGACCAGTGATTTGCCAAGTTTCCCTGCCACTGTCACATGTTAAACAAGCAGAGGGTCAAAACCTTTTCCAGGGACAGTGGCACTGTCACTCTGAAGGAAGCATTTGTTCTGATGTTAATGAAACTATTTTTTACTGAATTAACTGAGAATGGAAATGATGATTCATCTGTGAACTGTGAACATTCATTGATCTCCTAGTGCCCTAGGAAATGGTATACTATTATCCTCTCCCTGTGAAAAATTTCTATTTGTCTTATTTGGCTAGATTTATTTCCTTTATTTAAATATTCATTGCAGTGAAAAGCAATAACAAAAATAAAAACAGACATTTCACAGTAAAAGGCTCAGCATCTGGCACATTCTACAACCACCATTTCTGCAAACTACTTTGAATAGAGATATTCCTCAATTTATAGAATAGATGCATTCCTGAAAAACTGATATTAAAGTGAAAGTGAAACTTTTTTCCACTGAATTTTATATGAACTGCAAAGTATGTTGCCTCATAAAGTTCACAAATTTATTGAATTTTTCAAAAAATACTTTATTTTTAAAGGATTAGTTTAAAAGAAAAATTGAGAGGAAGGTAACCAATATTTTAATAAGCCCTCCACTCCCACACTCATATATGTCTCTCCCATTAGCAATATCTCCCTTGAGAATGATGTATTTGTTACAATTGATGAACCTATTTTGACACCTCATAGTCACCCCAAGTTCATAGTTTGCATTAAAGTTCATTCTTGGCTTTGTACATTCTATGGGTTTGCACAAATGCATCACGCTACTATTATACAGAGTACTTTCATTGATACACCAAATCTTTGGTGTATCATCTATTCATCCATGACTCCTCATTCCCAACCCCTGATAACACCGATCTTACTGTCTCCATAGTTTTGCCCTTTCTACAGTGATAGTTGGTATCATACAATATGTAGGCTTTTCAAATTGACTTCCTTCACTTAATAATATGTATTTTAATCTCCTCCATGTCTTTTAATGGCTTGATAGCTCCTTTCTTTTTCAGACTGAATAACATTCCATTGATTTGTATGCACCATGTTTTTTTTATCCTTCACCTACTGAAGGACATCCTGTTTTCTTCCAGATTTTGGACATTATGAAAATAACACTGCTTTAAACACCTAAGTGCAGTTTTTGTGTGGAAATAAGTTTTTAACTCCTTTGGTAAATACCAAGGAGTGCAGTTACTGGATCATAGGGTAAAAGTGTGTTTAGTTTTGAAAGAAACAGTCTGTCTTCCAAAGTGACTGCACCATTTTGCATTCCCACCAACAGTGAAAGAGCTTTCCCATTGTGCTACATCCTCGCCAGCATGTGGGAAAGTTTTATAAAAATCTTGAAAGCACACAATTGCGAATGATTGTGTAAATGATTTTGCTAAGGCTCTTAATAGGCCAGCTATTTTCTAGCTCTAGGATATCCCCCCTTTTCCTTTTGGGTTCTTCTGGATCTTTTTTTTCTTTTTTAATAATTTTTCAGATTTTTTTAGCTAGAAATCCTCAAACTCCATCGTTAGTTCTGAGAACTTGATTTCTCTCTTTCCTATAACAAATTATTTTTTTCTTGATTTTGACCATTTAACCATTGTGGTTTTTTTTGGCATTTTACCATAACACAAAAGGAGAAAGACAAATATCAGATGGTTTCACTTGTATGTGGAATATAATGAAATAAAGAAAAGGAACAGACAATACCAAACAACTAACCAAAAAAAAAAAAAATCAGAAATCTGACTGTAGAATCGAGGCTCCAAAGGGGTAGGGGAACGGTGGGCAGACAAAGTGTGGAAGGAACCCAGTGGATGATATTGGAGGACTCTGTATACTTTGGTGCTGAGAGCAGTGTGGTAACAGAATCTGAAGAGGAATGAATGAACCCAGACCTCTGAATTATACAGTGTTATATACCTAAGTCATCTCAGTTAACATAAAAAGTATTTTTGAAAGTTTCCTTAATGTCTTTTTTGAACCCCACGTACATTCTCACTCCACTCATTTGGATTAGTGTTCTGTACTGCTCTCAGTGGTGGGGTGTGTCCCTGCCCCAGCCAGTCAGCACTCTCAGGCCTTCTAACTATCGTTGCACATGGAGATAGCTTGAATCTGCCAGTCACCACAGGGAATCTGCCAAAAGGGCTACTATGAGGCAAGACAGATCTAGGAGATAGAGACCAGCCTACAAACATTTCATTTGATAGTCTGAACTGCCTCTATCTTAGTCCATCTGGGCTGCCATCACAAAATAGCACAGCTGGAGTAGCTTATAATCAACAAAAATGTATTTTTCACAGTTCTGAAGGGTGAAAGTTCAAGATCAGGTTGTCAGTATGGCCTGGTAAGGACTCTCTGTGGATCACTTTTATAAGGACACTAATCCTACTCATGAGGTCTCCACCCTTAAGACTTAAGCACCTCACAAAGTTCTCATCTCCTATTGCCAGCCTCTTAGGTATTAGGATTTCAACATATGAATTTGGGGCAAACACAAACGTTCAAATGTCAGCTTCCTTCCTGAACATGATGCAGATACTTTCCTGTTGGTGAGAAAAATTAATTTTTCTTTTAAAATCATCATTGTTTTTTTGTAGGGCTTTCTGACACTGGTAACTTAAATATTCCTGCATGAAAAAAGGCATACTGAGAAATGTAATTCCTTAGCACAAACCATAGCACAAGGCAATTAAAAAGCGTTGTGAAGAGGCATATGAAGACAGGCATGCAGGGCTTCAGGTTATGTTATTGATGCAGTAGGAATTTGTCCAAGAGTTGGGAATTGAGAAGTGAGGTAATTGGTGTAGAGATAGTAGAGAGAGAAAATTTTGCCTCTGTTCCCTAAATTAAGGCAGGTCAAGCTTTCAGTAATCCATGTGACAGATAGCAAAGGCTTGGACCAGTAGGTGGTAGTGAGATGGGGAAAGTGTATGTGGATTTGAAATATTTTGTAGAAACACAGGAGGCCGTAAATCACAGGCTTTTCCCATTTTAACATTCTGCCGTCTACTGACCACATTGCACAACTGCTCGTTTAATCCAACATGCTTCTTTGATGTTCTTAATTCAGTTGTTATGAGGCCCAAGACGTAGCAGTTGAATATCATGGATCGTTCTGTTCTTCCCTTCCATCCTCATTTCTGATCCTCTCTCACCTTCCCTTCTCCAAAGGAACAAAATACAGAAAATAATAATCAATAAAATTTGTACTCATTCTAATAGCCAAAAATTTTCCTTAATTGCTGCAGTGAATTTTTTTTATTCAGCAGTGTGTTTAAAAGATAAATTATTCTAGCTACCAAGATGACATGAAGGGAGATATAAAAGTGACTGCTTTGGGTGCTGCTTGAGGCAAACCTCTTTCATTTTTCTTTCACTGTCTCTAAATCTGTCGGAAAGGGGAAAAGGCTCTCTGTTGTTTGCTGGTCTCTTGCACTGTCTTAAGCAACTAACCAAGAAATAATATTTTTCTAGGTAATGTTCTTTCATGTTAGATTTGATGGAATTGTATGAAGTCTCGACATGGTTTTGAAGTTGTCTTTAAAGATCCGATGACTTTGCATTTACTGAATTCTGCTTTACAAAACCAGTCTTTTAAACTGGGGGAAAATATCTGCAGTGGCATTTATCACTTTACTTTTCCTAAACCTAAATAATCTTAAAAAGTAGAAGTGATCTGCTTGGAGAATTTGTAAAGTGTGGTAATATATGGATATGCCTCACTTTATAGAAATATGCATTTTTGAAACTTTAATCAGATTTTAAATAAATCCAATCCTGTTTTTAAAATTCTCGGAAGTGGACTATTTAAGGGAATTGTGCAGCTACTCTTTTTTTTTTTTTTGCATTTAAAGTGTATCCTTTTGTAATGCAAATATCCATGACTGAATTTATCTGCTTTATTATCTAAAAGATTTGTATTTGGTTTTTATGAATGGCACATTTATATTTTTAATTTCTAATGACCAGTAATTGTAGTGGTAATACTTTTTTCCTCAGTCAGACACACAAACTTAATACAAGGAGTAATATTTAATTCCCAAGAAAAGACCATTTCATATATGTTTTCGTTCTTTTTGAAAAATAAAAATGCATCTCTATGCTAAACTTTCTCTGGTGCTGAAACTGTCAATAATATTAACATCGATAGTAAAAATAAATGACCAGTTAGGGTCCTAGTTACATGGCTATTGGCAAATATACCTATTTGATTATCACTTTTGTGTTTCTCTCTATTAAACCATTATAATCTCTAAACCAAAGACATAATTTCATAAATTCAAATTTGTTTTTGTGTTGCTGACATTGGATTTTACTTTCATATCCTCTGTATTTGAGAGCAGAAATTCAGACTCTTGACAACACACCCATGTATATACAGCTCTAATCAAGGTATCATGCCACTATTTAGATACAAATGTCTAGAATGGAAAGAAAACAGACATATGGAAAAATGGCTTGTGCAATTATATGTGCCAGGAATATGTTTGTCATATCAAGGTTTCAGGCATTCCCTGGAGAGCAAATACCAAGGAAGGGCTGCCTAAGGTTCTCTGGAACCTAGGAGACAGCTTCTGCTTGACATACACAAAAAGCCCCTTTCAAAGCAAGAGGAAGAGCGGTCTTTGTGGGCTGGGCAAAGAAAAAATGTGAACAAAGGAACATGCTGTGAAACCATAATTTTGGAATTACTTAGATCAGGAAGAATGTGTTGAGTAACGTGGGTCTTATATCACAATAAATGAAAGGCTAGAAATGAACCTGCATGCTGATAACAATAATTCTTGAGCCTTCTATATAATGTGAGGTGGGCATTCTGAAGGTCTAGAACCAAACTTCAGAATGTGAAAGGGTGGGTTATTTAAGATAGTCCTTCTGAATACTATTTTCCTAGAGGGAAATGTCAGCATATTTGGACTAGAGTTAGCATAATAAAGATAAATTTAAGAAATAAATTCATTCTTGTAATATATACCTAATGAATCTAATACTCAACCCTATAAAATCATCATGTTTTCCTATAGAGACAGTATGGATTTTTTTCCTAACCAGAAGAAACCTATGGGATTTTAAGTTTTCTCATTCTGATTCTACATTCTGATATATATATACACACACATATATATAATGTATAGATACATATATAATGTTCATATACACATATATAATATATATATATATATACATGTATGTGTGTATGTATGTATGTATGTATGTATAATCAGCTTCTTCAGATGGGCTGTGTTGCCCCAGGAAGCATACTCAATGCAGGAAAAAGTTATAATACAAAGCAAATAACAACTAGATATTAAACTTGGTGTATTCATGTTCTTACTTTTATGTGTTTCTACTATATAGAACACATATATATTCTCATTCTATAAATGCTTCAAATGACTTTCAGAATTCCATAAACAGAAAACATTGTCAATGTGATGAAACTGATGTGTTTTGCATTAGATATACATAATTTGATTCATTGCTTGAGCATGATAGGGAAATTATTGATTATGAGTTAGTAGACAGAGTCAATAACCTCAATTATGCAAATAGATTAATATGAGAATATTGATTTAATTGTTAATACATACACATCAAACAAAAGTAGATGATCTTAACATTACTGTCCCAGTGACTTAAAAATTACATAAATCTGATTAGATACAGAATAGGTAACGTCTGTATAGAGTATGCATATAAATCACTAGTGAGATTGAGAACTTTCTTATTAGGAAAACTCTAGGGGAAATTTTTTGAGTCATTCTAGGAAACAAAAATGTTCATAAGTCAACTCTTCGATACTCTTTTTGCCTTTCATTCCATAACAGGTCCTGATGGGATGTAACACAATTTGTTAACTGACCTTTTTCTTTTGTCTTTATGCTACTTACATTATCTGGGCCTTTAATTATTTTTCTATAGTATGACTGCTGTTTTGACAGCAGACTGAGCTGACCATCCTATCTTTGTGTATGGTTTGACTGATTCTAGAATAATCCATACTTGATTCGCTAGAGGTGGGATACTATGATCCTTCCAGGCTCAACCCTCAGATTTACTTGCTGTCTAAAAGTGATGCTGTTCCCCCAGTGAAAAGGCTCCCCTAAAGGATGTCTGCAGCTTGGCACCCCTCCCCATGGAATGCTGTAATGTTAACTCACGCTTCCCTCAGAGGGAAAGCAATTCAAAGGTAAACAATCAGTTACCTCTCCCAGACATCCGACACTTATGTACAAAGTACCCTCAATCCTGGAGGCTATTTTGTCAGCCTCGATCTTTAAAGTATATAGCATAACGATTTAAAAGAGCCTCCCTACAAGGGCATGGACATGCCTCAACCTTCACTTGGCTACATTTCAAAGAAACCGCACTGGCCATTTTAGCAGCTCTGCTTTATATTCCACAGAAAAGACAAATCTTCTAAACAAGAAAAAAAAAAAATCTACCAGACTAGAAAACATTATGACCTGAGTGGTCTCGTTAACAAAGCACACACACCTCACTCACATAATGTGGAAGTGAGGTGTTAATCTGTTTCCCCTCCCCCTCCTTCCCATCACCCACCCCCCACCCCCTAAATTTGGTTTTTGCACTGAAGGAGAGAAATCGATACAGTTATGATCTATTTGAAAGATAGGGTGATACCAACGAACAGTGTATCCTTTGAACTCTTTGATAGAGATGTGCCCTTAGTAGGTTGGTAATTCTCATTTTCTTAAGTTGAAATGCAGTTTTATATTTTAAAATCATTTTTATTTGTGACAAATGCATTGTTAGTGTTTCTTTAAGTTTGTGCCATTCTGCCCAACCCCAGAAACTGGTTAAATATCTAGAAGATGGTTTCTTCTGGATGCTAAAACATTTTATTAGTGTGTCACTAGCTTTTTCATTTGTTTCCACTATGTAAATACAAATACCTGAGTGTCACTAATTTGACTCTATTTTCCTACATGGGCCTTCATGATCTTTTATGGAAGGTTTTACCTATTAAGGAATATATTGGTATTTTTCTCTTTGTTTCTGACTTGTTTTGCTGAGTATGATCCCCTCTAATTCCATCCATGTCGCTGCAAATTGCCTGTGTTTATCTTCTTTGAATGCTGAATAGTATTCCATTGTGTATATGTACCACATCTTCTTGAACCAATCACCTATTTTTGGACATCTGGGTTGCTTCCATACCTTTGCTATTGTGAACAGTGCCGCAATGAACATACGGGTGCATGTATCCTTTTGGATTAGTGTTTTTGTGTCCTTTGGGTAAATTCCCAAAAGTGGTATTGTTGGGTCGTATGGAAGCTCCATGTTTAGCAGTTTGAGGAATCGCCATACAGCTTTCCATAGTGGTTGGACCAGTTCACATTCCCACCAGCAGTGTAGAAGAGTTGCTTTTTCTCCACATCCTTTCCAGCATTTGTTGTTGCCTGTATTTTTAATGTGTGCCATCCTCACAGGTGTGAGGTGGTATCTCATAGTGGTTTTGCTTTGCATTTCCTTGATTATAAGTGATGTTGGTTTCACTTATAACAGGACTATAGGGAAACCAAATAGGAGAGACACACTTGGGGGGGTGGGGGGAGGGGGAGGATAAGGGCACAGAATGGAGTGGAAAAGGACACAAGGGACCACAGAGATGGATCACGGGTGAATTGGTGGTGGGTTACCCAAGGGGAATACAAAATGTAAATGATATAAAGAACAGTAACAATATATATTATTTAAAAAAACGAGAGATAAAAATGGCAGAAAAAAAAAAGGGAATGTATTGGAGTAAATTGTACTTGAATAGTACAATTTACAGATTCTGGTGTTGGTTCCTTTGTCTTCAACAAAGGGACCCTGCCAACCTCCATTAAGTACAACCAAGTAGATTTTGGTCCCACTAGAATTCTCTTGCATGTGTTAACTTAGTTCTTGTTCCAACTTAGTTCTTAGTTCTTGTTTGGTCTAGGCAACAATGATTACTTCTTGTTTTAAGGATTCTATGTACAAGTTTTGGTTTAAACACATGTACTAGTTTTAAAAATGAAAGTCTTTAAATATGGAGTTCCCAATGTCAGTAGAACACTAAACTGCCATCAGTATTCTGCAAAGCATTTTGAAAGTGAGCCTTATGATATGCACTTGTTTCTATTTTTTTTTCCTGTGAGCTCAGTGATTCCCTCCTTCAAGGCTGTATAATAATCCTTTGTACTATAGGCAATAGCATAGATGCTTTAGACTTCTTTTTCCCCAAGGATTATTTCTTATTTAATGCCTATGCTGAAAAGAGCCCCTCTGAAGGCCCAATTTCCACACTGCAAGCCCACAAAACTCACAGAAAGGCCAGCAGTAAATCAAGTAATAGCACAATTTCTTTATTAGATTTAGAGAAATGTTTTGAAAAAGATGTGGCTTTTCAGGGCTTAGCCCTGGTTCATATTGCTGTTCCTCACTAGCAAGTTATCTTATACATTGCATGTGTTAGATTTCTAGGCTCCTGTTTTATAGGGATTGTGAGATATAATGCAGGCCCAAGTGGCTAGCATATTAAGCAATTTTGAACACATGGCATTTGTGGTAGTGACTTGAGAATTGGCGAACTGTCAACAAGGGAAACATGAACTCTAACTTCTCGAGAAAGAAATAGGAGATGGAAATTCTGCTTAGACTTGCTGCTTAGCTAACAAGTTGCCTCACATAAAAGCATCTATCCTGGGTCAGTGATGTAACACAGGGTTGTTGGTCCTCAAATTCTTCAGAGTAGGTTGGAAATATTCTAGTTCTTGACCTGAGAGATTGTCTATAGCCATTGTACTTGAAATTGCACTCTACATCTGATCTCTTCCATCTGTAGCTGGGTGGAACTATATGTCTAAGGAAAATATGAGACACTTTATCTAAGGAAAAAAATTAAGAAATAAGTAGACTTTATCTTTGCTTAAGAGTTTGGTCTGTATGCAGTGACTGACAGCCACCACTTTGCTTTTGCCTATTCTCCTTGTCACACCTCTCCCCACTCTTTCCTTACCTCCCAATATTTCCTCCTCAAATACTGTTTTGTTTTGAGATCTTGTTTATTAACTCAAACATTTTGGCTTCCCAAGGAGAATAATTAACTGTAGTTCCTTATTATTCACCTCTTTCCCAACCCTTCTTCTTCTTCCTATGACTGCCCTTTCTTCACAACTTTTCTCGACTTTCAATTCCATTTTAGACTCATTGAACAGTTTGTATGTCAGTTGCTAAGACCTATAGACCAAGAAAAATTGCTCTTCAAAGTAGATCAAGAATGATTTTTCAGGCACAAGAACAGTAAAAAAAAAAAAAAAAGCATGAAAAATATCAGCAAAATAACTCACACAATTAAGAGTACCAACATATGTGTAATGAGAGAACTAGAAGTGAGAGAGAAAAGAGCGGAAAAATATTTAAATAGATAAGCAGTAATGTCTAACTTCAAGGAAATCACACTGATACTCCTCAGAGTAAAACTGCTGACATACAAAGAGGCAATTGAAACAGCAAGAGAAGAATACCTATCATGATTGAGGAACCCTAATAAGAATAACAATTGGCTTTTTATTATAAACAATGGAGTCAAAAGGCAGTAGGATGGTCTGTTCAAAGTGCTGAAAGAAAAGGTCTATTAGCCAAGAATCTTACATCTCGAAAAACTGTCTTTCAAAAAATAAAAATGAAATAGATATTCCCAGATAAATATAATCTGAGAGAATGAATTCCCAACCAACCAACCTTACAATAAATACTAAAGGAATTTCTAAAAGCAAGTGACCACAAATAACAATTCAAACATATACAATCACACACCCATCCCCCACCATTCTGTTAAAATTATGTCATAAAAAAGCAGAATGAAATCTATGTTCCTTTTCTTCTTTTATTAACTGGCTTAAAATAAAATTCTATGCAACATTTTTAATAATTTCATTGTCGATCCATAACATATAGAAATATATCATATTTCACAATAACAAATAACATGAGGAGAGGGGAGAGACTATGTTGGAGGTCATTTCCACCAGATGGTAAATCTACAGGAACAAATGAAGAGAACCAGAAATCAAAGATAAGAGCTTGTTATAACAAAATTAGACAAAATAGTGGATAGTTATTTTTAAATAGATATAGATTTTAAAGTACCAGGGAGGGAGCACAGTGGAGGACTGTGGGTGCCTGGGTATTGGGGGTGCTGTGTGTGAAGGGGGATCCTATATTTCTGAATCATAGCACTTTAAACCAATGTTACCTTAATAAAAAAAATGTTATAAAAATAGAAGTAAATAAAATAGCCACACAGGTTGCTAATGCTTAACCATTACACCATATACTTTTTCTACCCACATACTTCCAGCCCATCTGTATCTTTTTATTTATGTCTCAGACAGCAAATAGCTTACTCTGCTTTTTTTATACATCTGATTACCTCAGCCTTAAAATGTAGTTAAACTGTATTCACATTTAATATAATTGATGCATATTTTAATTAACTATTTTGTGAACAGTTTTCATTCTGTTCTTCTAAGCTTTGTTACCCTGTTTTCCTCTTGTATCTTTTATGAGATGATTTCAATACTTTTAAAAATTCTGATTTTTCAGTTGCATTTGTAGCTATGTCTCTTTGCATCTTTTTAGTTGCTCAAAGAATTTTAATGTATATCCTTACCTGTTCACACTCCAACTAGAGTAAATTTTGTGCTGCCCCATATAAAATACAGGATCTTGTTTATTCTATCCATTTAAAATATTTTATTCTACATGTTATATAGGATAAATTTAATATATACAATTCACTTTTTTTTTCTTTCGATAGTTAAAAGTGTTGATCCTTTGTCTTCTGAAATGAGAAGTCTTTAGATGTCTGAATCATTTTCCCCTGTATAAATGGTTCCTTCCTAGATGTTGTCAATAATTTCTCTTTACTTTTTAGTTTTATCAGGTTAGGTATGATGGGCTTAAGTTTCTTTTTTTTTTTTATTTATACATACAAGCTGGGGTACAGGCCAGAGGTGTGGAGCGGCGAGAGGGTTCACCGGAGACAGAGCGGGTAGCAGAACAGGCAGATCAGAAATACACCGCTAAGGGGAGCAGCGGGCAAGGCAGAAGAGGTCTGCAGCACCATGTGGGATTCTCCCCGGCTGGGCGTCGAACTCGCGTTGCCGCTGCCCACAGCTCCACAGTGCAGCGCTTAACCGCTGCGCCACCAAGGAGGCCCTGATGGGCTTAAGTTTCATTTCTTCATATTAATTCTGTTTGAGTTTGTAAAATTTTGTCTGTCACCAATTATTTAACTTTATCCTGCCCCTTGCTTTCTCTTCTTTTTCTCGCATGCCAGTTATACTCAGTACAATTTTTGATTTTTATTATTTCAATGTTTTTCCTTTTTATTTCAAATTACATAGCTTCTCTTGATCTCTTATCAAGTTCATTGATTCTTTCCTCTGCTACTTCATTATCTTATTAAGGCCATATTATATTTTTTTAATTTAAAATTTGATTTGGTTCTTTTTCACATTTCCTAGGCAGAGTTCCTAATATTTCATTCATTACCAATATATTGTGCTCATTTTAATTAATGGTCATAATATTAGTTGTTTCAAAGTCCTGATCTAATTGTAACTCCAACATCTGATTCATCTTGCATGTAGCTTCTGTTGATTGTCTCTTCCTTTCAGTACTCGTCTGAAGAAGTTTGACATTTTTGTTTTATGCACAATTTATTTGCTTATACTTAAGCTTCACATTTCCAACTCTCACCTCCAGTAAGGCAATCTCATATTTCTTGTGTCCTAATTTGAAATGTTTGAGGTCTGTCTTATACATAGGTCTGGTTCATGAAATAGCCCAAAGTTTGGACAGAATTTTATTTGAGCTGCCTTCCCAGTGATTTATACTTTTCAGAATCCTCCCTTTACATTTCCAGTGAGGATTTTGTCTTCTGGTTTCTCTGACCAGTATTGCAGAGGGTTTTTCTATGAAGTCTATAGGCACACTTAAACATTGGGATCACAGTATGCTATCAAACCAAAGGACTGTTGAATTCCCCTCAATTCGTCTATATTTTAATTTTCTCAAAAATATGTAATGTTTTCCCCTAATTTCTTTTAAAAATTCCTCTTTGGGCCTCCCCGGTGGTGCAGCGGTTTAGCGCTGCGCTGTGGAGCTGTTGGCAGCGGCGACGTGAGTTCGACGCCCAGCCGGGGAGAATCCCACATGCGCGCAGACCTCTCCTGCCTCGCCCGCTGCTCCCCTCAGCAGTGTGTTTCTGATCTGCCTGTTCTGCTCCTCGCTCTGTCTCTGGTGAACTCTCACGCCGCCCCACGCCTCTGGCCTGTACCCCAACTTGTATGTATAAATAAAAAATAAATCTTTAAAAAAATAAATAAATAAAACATAAATAAAAATAAAAATTCCTCTTTATCCCTGATTTTCAGCAATTCAGATATATCAGTTAACCTGGTTTTATTTATATTTACCTTCATTGAAATCACTGTTTCTTGAATCTGTGGGTATACATTTTAATCAACTATTGAAAATATCCAACCATTTCCTACTCAAAAGTTTTTTCTCTCCCTTCTTTCTAAGTCTCTCTAATTATACATATATTAGATTTCTTTATGTCTTCTCATAACTAACTGAGACTCAGTCCCTTTTTTAGTCTTTTTTATTTCTATCCATGTATCATTTTGAATAGTTTTCACTGAAATCATTTCATTAGTTTTCTCCCTTCTTCTAGCTCATAAACCATTAATTTTGTAGTTTTGATCCTATATTTAAACTAACCAGGAAATTTTTCACTTGAGCACTTATATTTTATATTTTTAAAAGTTCCGTTTGCTTCTTTGTATGTTTTCTAGTTCTCTACTTACTATGTTAATTTTCCTTAAAATATAGCAATATAATTGC
This sequence comes from Scalopus aquaticus, assembly GCA_004024925.1. Classification (NCBI taxonomy): domain Eukaryota; kingdom Metazoa; phylum Chordata; class Mammalia; order Eulipotyphla; family Talpidae; genus Scalopus; species Scalopus aquaticus. The sequence continues at coordinate 45,739 of PVIJ01001058.1, read as the reverse complement.
AATAACTTTTTAATGCTTTTGTCCACTAATCCTTTCTCAACTATTATTTATTATGTTTGTAAAGACTGATTTTTGCCATTATTTTCCTGATTCTTTGAAAGTCTCATATTTCATTGATGTTGAACACTGTAAATTTATAATGTTATTTTTCTGAGTTTTGTCTTTGATCATGATTGGCTTTGTTCTGGTAGATAGTTAAGTGCTCATAGTTCGAGTTGATCTTTTTCTTTTTTTTTTAAGAGAGCTGGGGTATAGGCCAGAGTTGTGGGATGGTGAGAAGATTCACCAGAGGCAGAGTGGGGAGCAGAACAGGTGACTTGACTGAAGTACACTGCTGACAGGAGCCATGGGGGAGACAGGAGAAGTCTGCTGGGTCTTGTGGGAACCTCCTAGCCGGGGATTGAACTCTTGCTACAGTGGCTGCCCATAGCTTCATAGGCTGAGACTTAACCCCTTGCGCCACCAGGTAGGTCCCTGAGTTGATCTTTTGAGACTCATTTCCAGGCTTTTTTTGTGTTTGTGGGCATCTCAAAGTAGCCTTTCTCTAGGCCTATATGTCACAAAATGACCCAGCCTTTCTGTAGTTTCCACTAAATTATCTAGTTGACCATCAAGAAATTTCCATTTTGACTGGTATGACCTTGAATTATTTGCCTATGTGAGCTCAGGTAGTTCAACTCAAAGAATACCAGTGATTATGATATTCAGTCTTAAGAATTTCTACTATACAAAAACACATGGGTATTCAGATTTATGGAATTTGTGTTTATCATTTACTTCTCCCCAGATCTATGCCATATAACTTACAACTGTCTTAGACTTGCTAACTGCTTCCTGATTTCCAGTCTTCTCAACTCAGCGAGACCTTTACTTGCTACTTAGAATTCCTCCTCTCTGCTTTATAGCAGTGTTACCAGTTAGAAGTCCAGAGCAGTCTTAAATTTTACTTGTTTCCTTTCTCTCAAAGATCAAGTTCTGTACTACCTGTGTTTGAAAGTGTGAAAATAGTTACTTTATATATATTGTCTAAGTTAAATACAGTCCTTGTCTCTCCATTATCTCTTTATGCCAAATTTGGTCATTAATATCACATGTAATTCAAATTGCAAGACAGAAAGATAATTTTTCACATCCGTTGACTATTTTCAGGGTATTTTTGTCTTTCCAAGATCACTAATAAAGAGTACAGATCCCAAGGATTTTTATGTTTAGGTAGGACATTGGTCTTATGTATGTATGATGCTGGAAGAAGAAACTTCAAGATACCAATCATCACACCTAATAAATAAAATAGGGTATATTCAACATATATCCTAAATTGCATAATAATGACTGAACTGATTTATCACTTGATTTCATTTTCTGCTTTATCTTAGCTCCAAATAGTAATTTAATCAGAGGGATAAACTTAATTTAATTAAGGAGAAATACAAGAATATTTATACCTAATATTTGAGTATCCTATTCTCCATTGTGCCCAAACATAAAACAGTTTTCTTCATTTCTTTTTCAATAGTCTCTATCAAGTTTTCTAAGATAAACTTGAACAAATGTAAACAGTTCCAATCACACATATAACTATAAAGGCAATGTGTATCTATGTAACTGTATTATAGTACCTTTATTTATTATAAAAAGATTACATTATAAATTTAGGGATAACATATATAAAAGGTGGTAAAAGGAAGTGATTAGGGAATGGGAAGGAATAGTGGGCAGTAAGCAGACCAAAAAAGTTTTTTGGGATCCCCATTGAAAGAAATGAAAGAAAGGGTGTGAAGAAAATCTCGTCTACCTCGTAACTATACATTATACTCTTTGATCTTGTGCTTCTTTTAAAATTATAAATTTAAATATAATTCTTAGCATCTGGAAGAGAATCTAGAGGTCATTTACTTTTAATAACCCCCCTCCCAAATCTACTGAGCTCCTGTTTTACCCATGTGAAATTGGATTGTAATTTTTTTTGCCAGATTAATATATGGCTAAAATGAAAAAGTGTATGTGAAAATGTTTGCTAATCCCAGGTGCCTACCTTTAGTAAGTTCTCAATATGTGTTATATGTATACAGTTATATGTATACAACTGTCTAGATCTCTCTTTTACAGAAGAGGAAACCAAGGAAGAAAGATTAGATGGGTTGAGCCAACCCATCATTAATTATTTTGTGGTGTATGTATGAATGGATCCACAGCTTGTATTTCCAATTGCAACACCACTTACCCTGGTACATTAGATTTCCTTCTTTCACCATTGCCTAGCTTTGAACCAAATAAAATTCCCTCAACCCTATTCAACCTTCCAATCAGGTCATAAGAATAAATATTTTCACATAGACATTTAATTTAAAACACAATTATGGCTCTGGGTTCTTTTTGTTTTGTTTTTTCTTGTGTCTTTTCATCAGATTTGGGTTGTTTATAGTTTCTTTTTTTTCTGCTTCTTTAGGTTCTAGAGTATGAAATGACTGGGAATCATACCCTATATTACCCACATCTTATGTATCATAATTAATATTTGAAACTCACACAAAGTAACAGTGGCATTTAGCTGAAATAGATATATATGCTTCTGTGTGGGCATATATATGTGTATATACATGTGTTTGCATAATAGATAGTTAAATAATATTTTGTCCTCACCCCTTACATTGAATATTCATTGGAGCTACCCCGAAATTACTCAAATCTTAGTATGACACTTTTCAACATATAAAAGAAAAACATAAGATCACATTCTGTTAAGCTAGAGTGTACTTACAGGTATATTTTTAATTATAAGAACCATGTGGAAAAATTCGATTGAAATACAAGATCATTTCACTACCACCCATACCATAGCAAGGGCCTCAACCTTCCTCCCAGTGAAAAAGGATATTTTAGTCATTGTATCCTTGACATCTATGATGCCCAGACTGCCTGGGGCTCAGAGTAGACACAATTGTTTAGTAGTGAATGATATTTTTCTGCCTTGAATGATTCCTTCACTTCAATCTCCTATAAAAAAAATATATTAGTGAACAAAGGACTTTAAAACTTACATCTTTCAAACGAACTCTTTTAAAATCTTTACGGAAGTTCAAAAACATTTTAAAGCACTTTAATTTGTTTTGTTCTTTCTGTACTTGATGCCAAAAGCACAGTGTTGCCTGCCTCTGCTTGCTCCCCAGAAGAGGCAACTTGAATCTATCTAGTGGAGGGGGCCAGGGGAGGTGAGAGAAAGCGTGAGATGGGGATGTCAGTTCAGAACCAAATTGTACTTCTGCTTGTCACGTGTCTCTGTTGGAGTGGCCTGGAAGCTCCGTTCCCACTCTCAGCTCGGATGGTAGCAATAATAAGAGAGAAGAATGTCTTGACAGTTTGTGGGTGGGTGGACTCCACCAGACCTGAGAACCCACAGTGTTCTCCTCCACTTGAGCCCAATTCTGTCTGAATCACTTTTGTTCCCAGAAGCAGCTGTCTTTCTATTAAAGATAGTCAGCACATCAATACTTATTGAACAATGAAAGCTTGCCGGGCCGGGCCACTCAAAAATTTTTCAGATTCCTATTCTTGGCATCAGTTAATAAGTATTTACCTATGTAAAATAGCCACTGGGATATATGTGTGTATTTGGGGTGTGTGTGTGTGTGTGTGTGTGTGTGTGTGTGTGTGTGTGTGTGTGTGTGTGTTTGGAGAAAGAGAGAGAGCGAGCACACTGATGAAAAGAAAATCTATAATAAGGAGGAAGTACCAGTGTTTGGCAGGGTTGTGGCTGGTTTTACTTTTAAAGTTTTCATACTCTGAAATTAAAGACAAAAATAAAGGGCACAGATAGATTGCAGAATGTGGAAAAGGCTTTGGAAGTGATGAAATATAACCAGGAACAAAATGGTAATAGAGCATCCATAAAACGGTACTTAAAAGCAAGAGGTTTTTTCTTAAGGAAAAATAAACTGATTTAATTTTCTTAATTTGGAAATATTTACTCTAAGAATATTCATATAATAAATTTGTTGTTGAATGAGTTACACTTATATTAAATTTTAATTTTATTAAAATAAAATATGACCAAACATTTTATTTTGGAAAAATATGTATTTATCGCAATCTACCAACCAACTTATTTTTGCATATCCATTCATATTCCATGTCTAGAAAAGTGCATATTCTTGTCAGTTATAATTATTAAATACAAATATACTGTAAAATTCTCCCTTATTTTTAATTCAGTATGAATTTAAACCTCAACTATTTTGATAAAAATAATTTCTGTATGACACTTGCTTAGGGCATGGAATGACAGCTGCATTTATCAAAATTTCTTTGACAGTGGATACTCCGTGTCTTTCTCTCTTTGCAACAAAATGTCTCTACACAGTCATTTCTTATTTTGACTTATCAGATATCAAGGGGGGAGGAATAAATGAGTGTGCTTCTTAAGGCCATCTCATAGGTAGATGTGGCTGGCATTCCCTGGCATGAATTTTCTAGTAGATGGCATGCCAAAGTCTTAAGGCTAAAAGTAATTATCCCCAATGTAAGCTAGTTATTCTTTGCCAGTTAAAATTGTCTTTTCAAAGAAGGATTTGAATCTACATACATATAAACTATTTCAAGAACAGAAGTACAAGAAGTACAAGTTAAATGATTTATTCAGCTTTCAAACACAATTGAAAGTCAAAAATCATTGAGTGCAACTAAGGGAAAAACACCTGGTGTCCTAATGGTGTTTTGAGGTCAGAGACTTACCTTGTTTATATTGAGAATCGATGGGCAAAGGAGTGGTTCTTGAACATACATTTTTCCTTTATTGTATTATCTTTTTCATCTACTGTGTTTATCACAACCTAAGCGGAGGGAGGGGGGGAGCACTGTATTTACAACTGTGAATTCAACTACATCTTTGTATAAAATTACTTAACTTAGCTAAGTGATAATATTTCCTAATGTTGAATAAAAACATTTCTCAAACTGGTTGTCATCCCTTTGGAGCAAAGTGGTATCTTTTCAGTTAAAGTATATGAAATGGGGTAATATATAAATAAAATACTCTCTATATAAAGACACAGAAATCTATTTTATTTTAAATCAGTATTACTTTGCTAGCACTGAGTTTCTTGCTAAGGACATTTTGACCTTCTCAAGGGTTTTGATTTAATCCAACCAAGATTTAACGACAAGTCTTTGAACCTTAACTTTTATTCATCTGCTTTTGAAGTATTTTGTTTTAAGTGTATTGGTAATGTTCTCTAAATCACAACAACTAGAATCTGGTTTCCAAAGTGTACTATGCCAGGGATGGCTCCCTCTCTGGGTCCTTAAAATTTGTGTAAGTTACATTTATTATGCCATTAATATGACACAATTATCGCTCTAATTAGATGCAGATGTGACTGACAATTATGTATATAGTTTCTCTTCCTTTCAGATCTAGTTTTAACATGTCCCCAATAATATGCTCCCCCCTCCAAAAAAAAAATCTGTAATTTTCTTCATTAAGAAATTCCTACCTAAATATTATAATACTGCGTAAGAGTCTTAATGCCAGTGGGATTACAAATAAAAGAGATAAACTGAACTCATGAATTGAGTTTTCTCTTTAAGACTACCAAACACTGCCCCCTTCTTTGTGTTCACACCCTTGAAAGACTTGCAGGCAGTTATCATGTTCCTAGTAAGTCATTCTTAGCCAAACTGTGCATGCTCTTTTAATCTTTTTTTCATGCAGTAAGTTAAACCCTTCTTTCTGATGTTCTCTGAACTCTTTCCAATACTTCCATATATTTTAAAAATAGCATTCTGGTGTTGACAATATGTCCATTGTTTCATGCAGCCAGAGCAACGTACTGGGTTCTTTAGATAGAGTTTATTTAGAGAGAATATGCAAATAATAACATAATTACTACAAGTTATCACTTCTTCAAGTGACAGTGGTGGGAGGTAGGAATCGATTGCACTAACTTTTCTACCTTTATGAGTTATAGGGATAGATGATTTAAAAAGTCACATTTATCTTTATAGTTCTTTTTTTCCCGCCAAATATGTGAGGATGGGTTCTATGATGTTTAATAATACCTTCCAAATGTCCCTTGGGTAAGTTTGTTTTTCATCCAGTTTTACAGACAAAAGTCTGGTTTCTAAGTTATACTTTCACATCCACTTACCTTTGCCTCCTCTTTTTTTGTGCGAACTTAACAATGTCATGGTTTTGCAGTGAAATCAATATACTGTACCTTGATCCTTCAAGAGGATCTGAAATTCTTTATCTTGCTTTGCTAAGGAAAGAAGAGTTTTATTTAGTGGATTTCACATTTTTTTAAATGGAAAATACAAGTTTCTCTATTTTCTGACCCTTCCCAGAATATGCCAAGTTTTTCAAGTAGTGCATATGTAACATACTATCTCAGTGCTATTTCAAAATATGGACTAAAGAAGTGTTGGTCCATTTTTATTTTTTTATTTTTTATTAATCACCCTCAGTAATTTGGTGCAATGAGAGATGAGTGAGGATCACTTGGAGACAAGAATGGGATCTCTCCCATGAATACAATGTAAGTGAGTAGGAGGCTGGGACTTTCCTCTTCCTGTAAGAATTAATTTCAGGGATATAAAAGACAGTGGCTCTACAAGCACTCTGCCTGAAGATGTATAATTATTATTATCATCATTACTACTCTATATTTCCCTAGAAAGAAGGCTAAACTAAGGAGTTTAAATCACTTGACAAAATCTCTGTTGATGAAAACAGTTGCCACAGAACTCTGCAAAAGGCACAAACATGTAGAGATCTCCTCTTACTATGATTCAAAGTTCCTTTAATACTATCAGAGTAAGATGAGGCCTGCATTACTAATCAAAGCATTAAAAAACAAAGAAAAATATGTATAGGCAAAATACAGCTAAATAGTGAGAGAAGAGTAAACAATCAAAGCATATAATTGGGAACATTAAAGATGTAGCTGGTGTGTAGCTACTACCATACTTGTGTGTGACGGTGTCTAGAGGAGTCACCTAACGACAGTTGTGTCATTAGGTACAAGAGAACAAGAGTATAGGCCCCAAATCAAGCCATTTTACTAAACCCCATGTCACTAAACTGAGACTTACTGTTTCAGCCTCTCCCAGAATTGGAATCTTAAACCAGTAGATCAGGAATCACTCAATCAACACCAGTTAGGTCATATCTCTGGTGGACATCTCCCATCTCCTAGAGGAAAGTGACCCTTCATCCTTCCCCCGCCATCCACTTTTTGATAGTGTGACTTACTGTCCCTGCTCCTTTCTTCCTATAAAAGTCTTCCATTGTATAGCTCCTTAGGCTTTTCCTCTCTGTTCTGTGGTTTATCATCTGATTCATGAATAGGTGAATAAAGTCAGTAAGATCTTTAAAATTTAGTCAGCTGAATTTTTTTTTAGCAGTTTATATCAAACTGCTATGTACAGTATTTGGGTGCAGGAAAATAGGACACTCAACTTACTATTGAAATTTTCAGATTTTATTGAAATGTTTTGGTTATGAGACTGTCAAAATCTTACTCCTTTTCCATGACTAACACTTAAAAAGCCTCTAAAAATATTTTATGAAGAAGATTTTCTGAAGGAAAATATAATTCCTTCAGAACTAAACAAATGAACAAAACTTTAAAATTGGAGACTGGATTAATTTCTGGATTTCTTCTCACCAGTGCACTTAAAGTTTTCACATGAATCCATAGAACTTTATGAAGGTAGGAACATTTCCTCCTACTTTCTAGAGTGAGTGTATGTGTGTTTAAAGATTATTTATGAAAAGAGCCCACATATTTTTCAGGAAAATATACTCTTGATGTGATTTTTTTTCCTCCTGTCTTTTTTACCCTCCCTCCCTCCTTCCTTCTCTCTCTCCTTTTTATCTTTCTCTTCCTTTCTTCCTTCCTTTATGTCTTAAGAAAGTAAATGCCATTTCTTAACCCATGGTGAACTTTTTAAGATATCTGATGCACGATGTACCAAAACATGAATTGTACACACGGAAAAGATCCAAGTGTGAGTTCAAAGTCAAGGAGGGGCGTTCTTGCCAAAATTGACTCTTATCCTGCTATTTGTTTGTTTGTTTTTCCTTTAAAGATATCAGAGCACTCTCAGAGCCAATTACAGTTCGTTTTACAAGTGTTAATACACGTTAAGAAATAAATACAGTAAAGACATAGGGAACAATGTGGAGTAAGTTTTCAAACCAAACAAGTAAATAGGAAGAAATATGAAAACTCAGGTTGCAGAGTGTAACTTTTTAAACACTACTGGACTCAGGCGCTTCTAGGACTTTGACAGGAGTTTAAAAAAAAAAACTGTTCTCAAAAATAAATGTGCCTTTTCTTTATTATATGTTCATGTTCTTCTTAAAGTCAGATTATTTGGTGTCAACTTTTCACTAAAAGCTGAAGCATTCCTGTTGTAGTAGAGATTAAACTCCAGTCATATTTCTGAATAAGGCAGATTTGTACCTTATGGATAAGAAAATCTTCAGTGGCTGTGATTTTCCACTAGGTCTTTCTTCAGTCCACCAGAAGCTGCTCTCTCCTTGAGCTGTGGCTAAAGGTGAGTGTGGTTCCTTCTGAGCCAGGAAACAGAGAGCTAGTTCCCCCATATAGCTGATCCCAGGTTTGGGGAAGTCTTAGGCAGAATGGCTCATTACTATTTCCATTCAGGTTGAGAGAACTGTTTTCCACATGTTAGAGATGAATAAGAGGAAGAATTCCAACTTACTAGGGAAGTTTTGCAGCTGAATGAAAGGACCATCAAAGAAACAAATTTTTAGTTTTCCTTCTTAGCCATTCTTTTTAAAGATCACCAGTCAGAGCAGCTAACATCCTCTGAGTGCTTAGAAGGGCCAGCAAAGGGCCCCAAATGGGTTCTAATGGATGTATTGGCAGAAGACAGAAGTGGGGAGACCCCCTTACTCTTGCACTTTCCATTTGTGGGATTTGCCATTTACTCCTCACTCTCACAGGACCAAATTGGATTCAGTAATCTTTAATATTAAAATGAATTAGTTAATAATATAATGATACTACTAACTACAATAAGCTTCAAGTTTAATTTTAAGATTTCCTCTTTTACTCAGGTTGCCAGAAACTGGAGTATGTAAATCACTTTTAAAAGAATAGTTTTTTCCCTACTATATAATGGATTCAAGTCATGTTAATATTTATAGTATCTCTGTAACTAGCTGATAATAAGTAAGAAATGGTTTTTAATGAACTGAGTAAATATATTTGGTGTTTCTTGCCCATCTTAATTCTACAAGCGGTACCTGACCTCAAAATTTGTAATGGAAAGGTTACTTTCATTTTGGTTTTCCTTCTTTATAGGAAAATGTTTTAACATTCGTGGTTTTTTTCTTTTTTTAGATGGTTCCTAAAGCAAAACCATACTCATTAAATGTGAATCTTTATCCATCACAAAATAAAACATGTACAAAAAAAAATGGGATGAGGTTTTCCTGATTCTTATGGGTGTGTATATTCTTAACTCTAGTAATCTTGTGGAAAGTGTTTGTTGGTCTTAGGAAAGTCAATTTCATAGACTCATAGACTGGAGAAACATCCTGAAAATCCATGTGTGCTTCTCAAAAAGATTCCTGTCTGGTATGTCCTTAACAGTTGGCAATGAATGAGGCTCCACACCCTTAGAAATACAATTCATAAGTTTCTAATCAGCAATTTTTATTAAAAGATCTACATAAAGAAAGTTCTCATAAAAATTCTAGTCTGTTGTCATTTGGCTGCCTTCAGTGGAAATACTAAGGTTGTTTAGCTTGATTTCTTCCAAGTATTTGGGTATTACTAAATGTCAACTGCCGGTGTTCTCCAGGTTACAAAACCAATGTTCTTTTTTGCTCATTTTGCCATTAGCACTCAGAGAATCTAGGAAAGGCTGAAATTACTTGTATTATAATATGTACTTTGAAAAGAAAAATTACATGGTTAAATTAATTTTTGGTAGAAATCAAACTTGCTGTGTTTATAGAATTTATAGTATGTTTAGCATACAGAGTACTTTCTATAATACCAGGCACTTTGCAAGGCTCTTGGCTACCCCAGAATCTGGAAAATTGTATAATAGAAGATTTTATATTGTGCTGTGAGAATATAAGGTAAGACTTCTGTGCAGGTGAGACTTCTGTGGAAATATTTTCACTCGGTAAATGACATTTGAAATTGTGTGGTAGCTCTCCTCAAGAAGAGGGGAGCTGTGGGGGAGGAAAGGAAATTACTCCCCACCCCCATGTTTCTTCTCAGGCTGGTGGAGCAATTAAATTAACATCAGACAGATTAGGAGAAGAAAAAAACAAATTTAATTATAATCATATGGGGAATCTACATAGATGTGGATTCCAAAGCCAGTGGGGTTAAATTGGGGGTGGGGGTGTAATAGATCTTGAGCTAAGGCATGGGATAGAGGTCTGGAGCTTCAAGGAGAGAGGAGGGGGACTCACATGTCAGGGAGAAGTTGACTCATATGACAAAAACCAGATGCTCTATAATTAGATGTTTGCCTTGCCATATAGATAGGTATTTCTGGTAAAAATCCAGGTTCTGGGAAAGACCCCCAATTTTCACTTTTCTAAGTAGTTAAGGGAGTGGTAAAAATTTCTCATGAGCCTGCAGGGTCTCCATTGACCTCAGCTTGAAATAATCCAAGAAACAGCTCTTGAGGAGGCCTATTCTGCACATCCTGGGGAGACCTATCATTCAGAGACTCATAGTAAAGGTATAGAGTTCTGAAATAGCATAGTCAATGAGTAGTAGTTCAATGCTCTAAGACGTAGGGGTATGTATAGAAGTTTGCAGAATTAGGACCCGAAGGTTCTAATGAAGCCTAAAGATGGAAATTATGTGATGAAGATACAATTGATGTCTTCCAGCAGCAGCAGATAGGAGGTGTATACTAAAAGGAAAGCTGTTACTTTGTTCTAGAAATCTGTTCCTCAGAAATATTCTCAATTAGAAAACCTCAGTTTGCTTTCATCACATCCTGACTACTACAACATAGTTTTCTCTATTCTTGCATTTTTCCCTTGCCCATTTTGTTATTATACATAAAATAACTGGTGTATATGTTCAGGCATATTGTATTTCTTTAATCTTTTTTTTAAAGATTTATTTATTTATATATACAAGCTGGGGTACAGGCCAGAGGCATGGGGCGGCGAGAAGGCTCACCAGAGACAGAGTGGGGAGCAGAACAGGCAGATCAGAAATACACTGCTGAGGGGAGCAGCGGGCAAGGCAGGAGAGGTCTGCCGCACCATGCGGGGGTTCTCCCTGGCCAGGCGTCAAACTCGCATCGACAGCTCCAGAGGGCAGCGCTCAACCACTGCGCCACCAGGGAGGCCCTGTATTTCTTTAATCCTAATGGCCAATGATATGTTCTGATCACCATCAAATTGAAGTGGGATGGGGAAAAATACTGGCTCTATGAAAATATCCCCTTTCTCCATTAGTGGCATGCTAATTCAGCTTACTTTTCTATTCCAGTAAGTTATTTTGCTCTCAACATTTAAAAACAATAAAAAAGGACAACAAAAATTCATGTGTACCTTGTTCCATTGCAAAATTTTATGTTTTTAAAATGAAAAAAAAATTAAAACACTGTAAGGGAAAAGAAAGTAATATGCAATGGAAAGAGTCGGAAATAGCAAAGATTCTCTAAGGAAGGTAATGTTTAAAACAAGAATCAGTTTATCAACTCGAAGGGACTTTTTAGTGTCTTATAAAGAATCTGATTAAAGAGTGTCCTGGACAGAGAGAAGAGCAAGTTTAGAGACTTTGAGGAATTAATTTCTTAGGTGATAAGAGCCCATCATTAAAATTTCAGTAGGATGGTCTTGAAGGTCTTGGCATCTATCCTGCATTTTCAGAAAGTCCATCTTAACAAGAGGATGAATGGAAATATATTTTTCATTATCAAGAAGAATAAAAGCTTTCCAGACAGAATTTAAATTCTTTTAAATTGTTAACTGTAGGGGCCTCCCTGGTGGCACAGCGGTTAAGCGCTGCGCTGTGCGCTGCGCTGTGGAGCTGTCGGCAGCGGCAACGCAAGTTCGATGCCTGGCCAGGGAGATTCCCACATGGTGCGGCAAACCTCTCCTGCCTCGCCCACTGCTCCCCTCAGCAGTGTATTTCCATCCATCTGCCTGTTCTGCTCCCCACTCTGTCTCTGGTGAACCCTCTCGCCGCACCACGCCTCTGGCCTGTACCCCAACTTGTACGCATAAATAAACAAATCTAAAAAAAAAATTAAATTGTTAACTGTAAACTCCTTTTAATTAATACTACCATTGCCTCTTACTTAGAAGACTTTTTAAAAAGACTGATTTTTTTCTAAGATTCAATAATGCTTTCTGATCCTGAAGAGGGCAGTCAGGATAGGAAATGATCAGTAAATTATGTCAGTCAAAGTTTCCCAAACAGCCGTGCATCAGCTGATCATTCCTTAAACTTGCCCATTGGTGATGTTTGTTCACATCTAAAATTGGAAGATTACCAGAAATAGGACTGGCGAATTTTATTGCATTTTAAATATGCTGCCTACAAGAATCATCACTTCTTGCATGGACCCACTTTCTTACTGCCCTCTCCTTCAGTATTCTCCTCAACACATTTTCTATGATTTTCGAAAGCTATTTTCCCAAGGATCTTGAGGAAATATTGAAGCCATCCTTTACTCTCCAGGTAGCACATGTATTTCTATAACTCAAGTCCCTTGCCTTCCATCAATATGAACATCCTAACATATTCTTGCAGCTTTCTTCACCAAGAAGATAGATAAATTTAAATATCAAAGGTGCCTATATTTTTAGATCTTAAAGTTTGCATTAAGATGTACTGAAAGATCATTTTATATATGATCATGTAACTGTTAATGGACAGTATGGGTGAATGTTATCCATTTTGATTTAAGAAATTTTAGTTCTAATTGAAATTATCCATGAGAAGAGTTGCAACAGTTAATAAAGTGAATAATAGCAGCTTGGAATTCAATAGGTCTTGGGTTTTACATGCTTTAGTTTTCCATAAAAAAATACTGCCCTCTTACTGTTATTATAGACATTTATTATTAAGTCTAGATGCTAGAACACAGAGTATTATTTGAAGGTTGAGCATATTTTTATTTTACTGAAGTAGCATTGTTTTATAATACACTATAGGATTCAGAGATGCATTCTTTTTGATATCTACGTATAATGCATTATGATTACCATCAACAGTCTACTTTCCATTCTCCACCACACAACTGATTCATTTTACCCAATTACCCACACCCTTCTAGTAACCACCATTTTGTTCTCATAGACTAACAGTTTTGTTTTGCTTGTTTGTTGAAGGTTTTGAAGGGTTATATTTGGCAGCAGTTTAAAGTTCACCTCTGTGCTACAAATTGGATTTAACTTCAATTTAAGCTCAAGCTAATGCATCTCTGGAGACATGACAAAGACAAATAAATGGACTAAAGGGACATTAGGGGGCCAGATGAGTTACCAAAGGAATTACCTTTAATTTCCCAGGATCAGTGCAAATTTTCAGTGTTTGAAGAGTGTAATCTGCTACTTTCTCATAACTTTCTTTTATAACAATGACACTTCCTTTTTCCATCCTGTGAAAGTCTTTTTTGTCTTGAAATACATGTGCAGGGAACAATATTTACCATGTTAAATGTCCTCAAATTTGCACCGCGTTTGATTTTATGACTAACCTTCTCTTCTGTCACCTGACATTTGCCAATGAATTTCTGTTCATAACTAAAGTCTTAGACAAAGACTTGGCAGATCCTCTCCACAGCAGCACCCTATCCTAAATAAAATAAGTGATGGGTTCCCATATGTTTTATGAAGCGGCACACAAGCTGTTTAATTACAATATGTCTTAGTAAAAGAATTCGAAACTTAAGATTCAAGGAAACTGCCTTTTCTAGAGTAAAGTGATTTCACAGAATTCCCATGACCTTCTCACACAGTCAAGGAGGGAGAGGAGTAACCTTGTGTCCTTTTGCATAGTCCTAGGTAGATAAAAAGAGCAGAGCCTGGTGTGTTAGAAACTGATTCCTAACGATTGGGCAAGGTGGCTGCAGCGGCATGTCAACTCTTATGTGTCAGTGTTGCACGTAAATTTATTCTGAGTTAAGCCAAACTTTTTCCTCCTCTATTCTCCCTCCAAGGTCAAGCAATAAATATAGTCTCAGCACCTCAGTTCTGTATCATGCTGCAAGTACTTTGTCAATAGGATGTAGGCAAATCTATTTTTGTGTTTTATGAGTTTTGAGTTTATATTGTCGTAAGAGAGTTATAGTCACTGATAGTTTAAAACATTTGCTTTGGAAATAGAAGAGTTTGGAGAACCCACATTCTCATTGACAAAGAACACAAGAGGAGGTTGGTGGATGAGTTACAGAGACAGTTTGCTCTGCTCCATATGCTTTGCTGCTTCTTATACTTCCCATGGTTCATCAGCCTGGAAAGGAGCTGCCTGACTGCAAAGGTTGGAACTTGTGATTTAAGATACGAAGTATTGCAAGAGCCATTTTGCTACACAGAGACTATGTTCACCCGCCTTTAAGAAATTTTCATTGGAAAAACTAAGAGGTAGATTGAATCAGTGTGGTAGGACGAAAGCATCCCCTAAAGATGTGTTAAAGCCTCTTTGACAATATTAGCATCAGAGGAAAACTGCAAAAGTACTCTTTTTTACACCTTCTGCTTAATTGTCCCATATTGAGATAATTTAAAGTCTGGTGATAACTAGTACAGTATTTAGCTCCTTCTCTCTTTAAACATATGTATTTAAACCACACTGTTAAGCCATTCACTCTCCAAATACGTACTGAGTACCTATGTGCCAAGCACTGTACTAGACATTGAGAATAGAAGATGAACTCTTATAGACATGGTCCCCATTCTGTTGTAGCTGATAAAAAAGAGGTGAATTATATACAATGATCAAATACTCTCTTCTTGAATCTGGAGGGGATGGAGATAGGAAAAAAGTGTATGTAAGGGAGGGGACAGAACATGAGAAAAAAATTTTGGTATAATAATGAATTTGAAAAATCGTGACATACATAAAATCTTGGAAAATAGACCTGGAAACTAATAAAAGTGATTAAAATTTTTGGTAAAATAAAGAGCTGTCCTCAAACATATTACCTACATGATATAAGTAAATTATATTTATGTGATCATAATAAACCCTGATTATTATTTTAAAATACTGATTATTTTAAAACACTTCTTATTATGCTAACAGAATGGGAAGAAAGGTGAGGGTTGCTATAACCAACCGATCTAAATCTTCATCTCTCAAAAATGAAGTCAGAGGGTCTCCCTGGTGGCGCAAGGGGTTAAGTCTCAGCACTATGAAGCTCTCACAGCCACTGCAGCACGGGTTTGATCCCAACCAGGGAGCTAACATGCATGGCACAGCAGACCTCTCCTGACTCATCCGCTGCTCCCCTCAGCAGTGGATTTTAGTCGATCCACCTGTTCTGCTCCCCACTCTGTCTCTGGTGAATCCTCTCACGCCAACCCCCACTTCTGGCCTACAGCCAAGCTCTTGTAAGCATAAGCAAATAAAATAATCTTTTTTAAACATTTAAAAAAGGAAATAAAAAAATAACAAAATTTATAAATCAAGAAATATAGTATATACACAAGTTGGTTTTCAGTGGTGTCTACCTAAGGCATACAATGTGATAATGCAATGTAACTTCAGTGACAAATAATCAAGTACTTTATTAACAACATTAATAACACAAAAAATGGATAGTGAAGCAACTGTAGAAATATCTTGATTATTGCTTATTATGTGTGGTGTGATGAGTCTTTAGACTTTTAGCTCTATTTGCACCTAAAAATTTTCACAATATATGTTAAACATCCAGTGGCATCTCATTATCTACCACATGTCAACCATATAGTTTGGAGTTCAGCATTTAAATCACAGTTATCTTGTCAAACTTATGTTTCTATTTTTAATTTCACCATTCTCTTTTTTTTAAGATTTATTTATTTATGCATACAAGCTGGGGTATAGGCCAGAGGCATGGGGCGGCGAGAGGGTTCACCAGAGACAGAGCGGGGAGCAGAACAGGCAGATCAGAAATACACTGCTGAGGGGAGCAGCGGGCAAAGCAGGAGAGGTCTGCCGCGCCATGTGGGAATCTCCCCTGCCAGGCGTTGAACTCGTGTTGCCACTGCCTATAGCTCCACAGTGCAGCGCTTAACCGCTGTGACACCAGGAAGGTCCTTAATTTCACCATTCTTTCTGCACAGTGTTTCTCTAGTTGTGTTCCAGGAATTATTTATCTGCATCAGACATCACTTGAAATATTTATTAAAAATGGAGATTCCTGGGCCACTACCAAATCTACCAAATCCTATTTGCAAATGGGCCTAGGACTTGTATTTTAAATAAGCATCCTAAGGAATTATTAGATGTGTCCCACTTGGGAACTGCTGTGCTAGAAGTTTCTCTGTGCTCTTTTTATTCACCTACTTTACAATTCTCAGAACATGTATTATAACTTTTAAAAAATGATAGGTACATTATTTTAAGATATGGACATAAGTTACAAAAAAAGAACATGTAAAGAGTTAAATGTTTTCTTGTATGATAGGACAGGACCAAATAGAGAGAAGTCAGGGGATATTATTTTAATAATTAAATATTTAGGAACAAATTGATTTTTTAAACATGTTCACATATTGCTTTCACTAAAATTAAAATGATATTAAAAGCATGCCATCTTTCTTAAACCTCTTTCATGTACTTTTTTTCTTTAAAGTATGATTTAGTTTATAAAGTTTAAAGTATTGAGCAGAGAAGTGGACACAATTTTTTAACTCTGTAGAATATTCCAAGTAGTATTTATCATCTTCTCTATACTACATTCTTTATCAATTTAGTCATTTATGATAAAACTGGAAGGAAGGCTACAAGATTTTTCTTATCTGTCAAGTGATTCACTTATAAATTAGCATCTCATAGGAGACATAAAAAGCAGATCATAAACGTTAGAGGTGATCTAGCCATGTGTGTGTCCTAGTGCTAGAGAGGAGATTTTAAGAAGGAAAATGGAGCAATAAATATTTCTACATCTTCCTACATAAATCATATATTACCTCATATTTCCTAGGGAAATATGTTTAGAACATTGGCAATAGTTCCACTGCTTCTCACTATGACTTTAACGATAACTTAGGCTAATAAATATTCAAAATTATAGAAAAAAATTGTATATATACATAAGTGGATTGAAAGTTGCCCTACATCTATCTTCCTGTTTAACCAAACACACTTAAACAAAAATGAGACAGTTCAATTTAGAATTAAGGCTTGTTACTAAGACTTTGAAACCTACAGATCTAAATTCAAGTCTGGTTCTACCTGTCACAAATAACTTTAATTCATTAAATTCATCCCTAATTTCCCACTTCTGGAAAATGGGTAATAAATGAAGTCACTCCAGTCATTTGAGAATGACATAAAACCATGTCTATAAATCATGTGGTAACCAACTGCAGCAAGTTGTCTATTTTTAAAGATTTATTTATTTATGTATACAAGAGCTGGGGTATAGACCAGAGGTGTGGGGATGAAAGGATTCACCAGAAACAGAGTGGGGAGCAAAACAGGTGGATCTACTGAAGTGTACTGCTGAGGGGAGCAGCGGACTAGACAGGAGAGGTCTGCTGGCCATATGGGTTAGCTCCCTGGCCAGGGCTTGATCTCAATGGCTGGCAATAGCTTGATAGTGCTGAGACTTAACCTCTGCACCTCCAGTGTGGCCCCTGCAGCAAGTTAACCCCTGCACCTCCATTGTGGCCCCTGCAGCAAGTTGTTGCTAAGTGTTGTTTTTTTTAAACATCAGTCTATGGTGTGCAGAGCTGTCTGCAGTAATAATGATAACTGCTCCTCAATGAGAATCCTATTTGCACCCAGTTTTTTTATGTGGAAGCCACTACCTAGGGAATCGTTGTGGGATTATTACTCACCTGACACAGAAAGAACATTGACCCACAGAGAAAAAAGAAAGTTGCTCTAGGCCACACAGTTAATATTTGGTACAGGGAGAATTTGAATACAGAAATATTTGACTCTAAACCCATGTTCATTACGTTATTACGTCACTAAGAATGATGCATTTCTATCGGGGTCAGAATTATTTTATTTTATTTTTTTTTTATACATACAACCTGGGGTGCAGGCCAGAGGCGTGGGGCGGCAAGAGGGTTCACCAGAGACAGAGCGGGTAGCAGAACAGGCAGATCAGAAATACACTGCTGAGGGTAGCAGCGGGCAAGGCAGGAGAGGTTTGCCGTGCCATGTGGGATTCTCCCCGGCCGGGCGTCGAACTCGCGTCGCTGCTGCCGACAGCTCCACAGCGCAGCGCTTAACCGCTGCGCCCCCGGGGAGGCCCCGGGATCAGAATTATTAAGAGTACTGCAAAACAGGTACATGTCTAGTGGAAATGAAAACAAGCTTCTAACTTTGTTTAATATTAGTAACATTAAAAAAAGCAATGCTTTCTTACAAGGATAATTTTAAATGTGTCCATTCAAATTAATTAAAACAGCACCTGTCTACTTAAAAAAAAAATCAGGGCCAATAACGTTGAACTATATATGGGAATTACTTATTTGAGCATTAAGATAAAATTTAAAGTCTGTTAATATGAGTTGTTAGCAGTGTAATATATTACACAGGTATGCAGGGCTTCTGACAGCAAAGTAATTTACATACATTATTTTAATAATCCTCATATTTTTTCTGCTGTGAAGGTAAGTAGCAATTATTTCTCAGATTTTTCAGATAGTGAAACAAAAGCAAAGGGAAGAAAAATCTTTTATATGAATCTCTCAATAGATTTCAAATTTTATTTTTAACTTTGGGAACATTTGCTGTATTTGAGGATAATTATAATAAAATATGTCTCTATTTTAAGTGGAAAAATAGTAATGATTAACTTTAGAGGGATACTCTGAGTTATAACAAAAATTGAAAAGAAGTAAATCAATTTTATAGTCTTTCTTCAACTACAGAACCTTTCCTGTGGTACTCTGGCAACTATTCCAAGAAAAGTAACAACTTCTCTTTTCATATAAGTCAATTTTGGGCATCACCCATCACAGTTAAAGTGGTTTGAAAAGGAAGTGATAGAACCACCCCATAAAAAAACAATCATTCACCAAATTCTTCATCTGCCTCCTAATGTAAGATGCGGTGAAAGAGTATTTCCTTGGCATGTTCATCTGTGATGCCAGGATCACAGCTATGAAGTAAAAATTCGTGCTATAGGAAGCAAAGCGTCAACATGGAACTAGCAACTAGTTTTATTCAAAAACTCATTATATGGTTTTTATGAGTTTTCAAGCAATGAGAAAGATGAAAACAAAATGGAAGCAAGGAAATCTGATATCCCTCATGAGTCACTTTCTGTTTGCCTGATTGTGCCAAGTTGTGCTTTATTGCATCTGTGATGAGCAAATGGCAATTTAAGAGCACTAATTGGCTGCAGAATTCTCCTATCAGTAGTTTATTTAACAATAAGATTCAAATTAGTTGTCTCCAAAGAATGAATGTTGTTACAGTTTGATGGAACAGTTGTCCTTTTGTTAATCTTGCTTTGGCGAGATACAGAAATTTTTAATTTTATGAGAGAAAAGCTATAAGTACTTACTGGTACATTACATATAGAAGAAAGCACAGATAAATGTAGAAGTAATCTGATTTTTTTTTCATGTAACAAATGAGTATTTAATGAGCACATACTACGTAACAAGCACTGTGTTGGATAAATAGACAAAGACATAGTCCTACTGCTCATTACAGTTTGCAGGAGGAAGCAGACAGGCATCAGTTTTACAGCTTAATGTAAAATTAGAGATGAGGTAAATGAAGACATGTTAGGAAAGTATAGAGCAGAGGATTTGGCAATTGAGGGACGTCAGAAAATGCTGCCACTGAAATGAGTGATGACTGCATTGTAATCTGAAGGATGAGTAGGAATTGAGCAGACAATAGGAGGAAAAAGCATTTTGAGGAAAGGGAAAACTATGTACAAGGGCCCTTTGAGAGTTATCTTAGTATATAAGAAGAACTGAATGAAGTTCACTGTGCCCGAAGCAGAAGCGGAGGGGAAAAGTTTTATTGTACAATTGTGTTACCTGTAATTCATGTGGAAAGCTGGAGTGGAGAATTCTGTTCCCAGACACAATGGAGTAATAGCAACTAGATTTAGCCACCTGCCTTAAACAACATTTAAAGGGAGATGGATCACAGGTGAATTGGTGGTGAGTTACCCACGGGGAATACAAAATGGAAAGATATAAATAACGATTTAAAAAAAAAACAGGTGAAAAAAACTTCTTAAAAAAAAGAAAAAAAAGGGAGAAAATATATGAAATCGATTTTTCAGATGCTGGTCAACAGACAGTGTTGTGCAGGCATCACTACAGGGGGAAACACAGTAGCTCAGGTTCAGTATCAGTGTTCTGCCTGGACCAAGTTTCCAGGAATTGATACAGGGAAGGAGAACCAGAACAGAGCCTGCAGAATCTCTGAGTTGAAGAGACAGAGTTGAAAATTGGGGAGGGCTGAGTACAAAGAAAGGAGAGCTGCATGGAAATGGGAGAGCCATAGACATAATTGAATAATCCATAGAAATCTGAAAGAAACTACCTAACCTAGGAGAGAACCACCAGAAAGAACCGGGCTGAACCCTACTGAAAATTCATTCGTGGGAATATCAGCCGCACAAAAATTGAAGCTCTGGCATGACATTGAAAAGAATATATTGAGAATGCCAAAGCTGTAATTTACACCCCCCAAAAGAACGCAAATTAAAGGCATTTTTTACAAGTCTAAACTTGTAGAGAGGCTGTATATCATAGGTTTGAATACTCAATATCGTTTAGCTGCTAACTTGATTGAACAAAATACCAATCTTTTAAAGTAATCTTATTATCTACATTTAAGTCTTCTGGACTTTTTTTTAGCAAAAGTCATTCTGATACCCATATTCAGAAATAACAACTTTGACACATGGTTTATACGTTACACAAATATTAATTGAAAATGCATCATATACCTAAATTTAAAACATAAAATGATAAAACTTTTAATGTATAACACCAATAGTACAGCTTGTAAAAGGAAGCATTACTCATAGGTAAAGGAAAAATCAGAATGGAAGTTAGAAAGCAATTTGGACTAAATGGAATGAAAATGAAAACATGACTTTAAAATTTGCAGGATGCTGTACTTAGCCATTTAGAGCACTAAACATCTATATGAGAAAGGAAAAAATGTTTCTAATTGATGATCTAATATTCTGCCTTTAAAAATCAGAAGCCTTTCTACCTAGGTATAAAGGCAGTTAGTAGTAAAATCACCTAATACAATACTCAATACAATACTGCTAACTCAGACTTATTAATTAGTATGGAAAATGTAGTACATGTAAAACATAGTTCAAGTAGAATGAACTCCAGCATTGGGGTCTATGATTTAATTTATAGCAACAGTTTTATTGTGAGATCAATGGAAATACAATAGAGTTTGGATATTAACCTTGTTGCTGAAGTTGCTATACTTAGTTCCTATTTCTAGTAGCCATTTTTTTTTTTTGCTAGATTCCTTAAGATAGTCCATATAAACAATCATGTCTTCTAAAAATAAAGACAATTTTATTTGTTTTACATTGCTGGTTAGAACTTGTGATAAGATGCTGAACTCTTCTACACTGCTGCTGGTGGGAATGTGAACTGGTCCAACCACTATGAAAAGCTGTATGGCGATTCCTCAAACTCCTAAACATGGAGCTCCCATATGACCCAGCAATACCACTTTTGGGAATTTACCCCAAAGACACAAAAACACTAATCCGAAAGGATACATGCACCCGTATGTTCATTGCAGCACTATTCACAATAGCAAAGGTATGGAAGCAGCCCAGATGTCCAAAAATAGATGATTGGATCAAGAAGATGTGGTACATACACACAATGGAATACTATTCAGTATTCAAAGAAGATAAACACATGCAATTTGCAGTGACATGGATGGAATTAGAGGGAATCATACTCAGTGAAATAAGCCAGAAAGAAAAAGAAAAATATCGAATGGTTTCACTTATAACAGGACTCTAGGGAAACCAAATAGGAGAGAGACACTGGGGCGGGGGGGAGGGGGTGTGGATGGAGGCGGGGGTAGGAGAGGATAAGGGCACGAAATGGAATAGAAAAGAATACAAGGGACCATGGAGATGGATCACGGGTGAATTGGTGGTGGGCTACCCAAGGGGAATACAAAATGTAAAAGACATAAATAACAATAAAAAAAATAAAATAAATAAATAAATAAACAAAAAGATGCTGAACACAGTGATAAAATTAAATATCTTCTATTTTTATTGATTTGGGAGAAAATATTTAGTCTCTCACCATTTAATATCATATTTAATATCTTTTATCCAGTTGAGAAAACTTATTTTTATTCCTAGTGTGTTTACAGTATTCATTATGGATGATACTGGATTATTTCAAATTATTTTTTCTGCATTTATTAAAACAATGTTTCTCCTTTCACCTTTAACTCTACTAATATAGAAACATTTAAATTTTTGAATTTTAAACCAACCTTGCATTTTTGGATGAAAAAACCATTAAAATACTAATATTAGAATCAATTTGGTAAAATGTTAGCAATTTTTCTATGCTCATAATGCGTATTGGTGTTAATACTTATCCTTGTAATTTCTTAGGTTTTGCTATTACTATAATGTTGACCTTTCAGAGGTTAGGAAATATTTCCTATTCCTTACTCTTCAAAGTTTGCAATAGTTTATTTAGAATTGTCATAAATCGTTCTTTAAACAGAATCAATTTAGAAGCCATCTGGGATTAGAATTTTCTTTGTGGGATGATTGTGGATAAGAAATTCAATTTATTTAGTAAATGCAGATTGTGTATTTTTCAGCAAATTGTTAATATCAGTTAATGAAATATTTCATTAAGTTGTGAAATTTATTGGTATAAAATTATTCTTTATATCTATCATTATCCTTATGTCCACAGTATTTATTATAATGTCTCCTCTTATTCTTGATACTGGGTATTTGTGTATTCTATTTTTGATCGGTATAGTTAGAAATTCAAATTTTTCTTTAATCTTTTCAAAGAGTAACTTTGGTTTTTTTTATTTATTTTCTATTGGTTTCATATTTTCTACTTTGGCTTTCTGCTCTTACTTTATTATTTCTCTTTACTTCTCACTTTCTCCTTTTCTGCTTACTTTAATTACCTTTTATTTTCCTAGTTTGTTAAGGTGGAATATTAGATCACTAATTTGGAACATTTTTTTCTTATAAATGTTTACTGCTGTAAACCTCTCTCTCTGTGTATGCCATCCAGCAAATTCAAAAGTCATGTTGTCCCTTTCATTTCATTTAGTCCAAATTACATTTTATCTTCCCTTTTGATTTTTTCTTTGACCTATGAGCATTGCTTCCTTTTATAAACTATACTTTTGGTGTCAGACCCAAAAAGTTTTATAGTTTTATGTTTTAAATGTAGGTATATGTTGCATTTTGAGTTAATATTTATATAATATGTGAGTTATGCATTGAGGCTACAACTGGATGTCCAGTTGCTCCAGTACTATTTGTTGTTACTATGTCTTCCCACAGTGTGGAAGAAAGAGGACTTGCCCTCTGGAGCCCTTGTTCCCAGTTCTAGGCTGCACTCTGGGTATTTATGATCTCAGAACTCCCTTACCGAAATGATCACTGAGTAGGCCTTGTCCCTTTGTCTTTCAAAGTACAGACAATGCCCTGGTATAAATACACCAGAACCAATTGGTTGGTTATAGACTCTTTTTTACTATAAGCTGTTCATATGTTGGACCTCGAGATTGGAGTGTTTCCATGCACAGGTACAAGGTCCCTCATGGTGTGGGAAGAAACCAAACAATTAAGAGAGATAGTGAGAAAAGAATGGTTGAGCCAGGGGTCAGCTCGCTACATTGAGTCATAGGTCTCCAAAGCTTATGAGAATTCTACATTTGAACCCAGCCTTCTGTGGTGAAGAAGTACACCTGTTGGTGGATGTGGTTTGAGCATATTCTATTTTAATAGTTTCTTAATTTAAAACATTTAAATGTCCTTAGACCACTGACAAGTAGGCCACCATATTTTACTCTTGTTCCAGGCTCTGCCAATATGAGCAGTGCCTAGTTTTTAGCAATGAAGCCTTATTTGATTAACTACTATGTACCTAACACTCTACTAGAAATTTTTGGTTATGTCCATTCTTTTGACATTTCTGGATTCATAATTTAGATTTCTCAGCTACAACATAATCGCAGGTTATGCAATTCACTGCATTATAGTCAAATAGCTCATTCTTCTTTGTCTGCTTCCATCAACAGCTATTGTTTTCTAAGTCATCTTCTTTAATTGTGGATTATGTCACAGTTGTTGATCTGGCAGATATGTATTTATTCCTCTGTATGTTGTTTTCCATTTTGTTTCTTAACAGCTGCCTATCTTTGTAAGTGAATTA
The DNA here is from genome assembly GCA_004024925.1 of Scalopus aquaticus. Classification (NCBI taxonomy): domain Eukaryota; kingdom Metazoa; phylum Chordata; class Mammalia; order Eulipotyphla; family Talpidae; genus Scalopus; species Scalopus aquaticus. The sequence goes on along the minus strand of PVIJ01001058.1, from coordinate 21,159 downwards.
TGGATTTTTTTTCTTAATTCAATCTTCCATCTAAATCATTAAGTTCTTTATAATAGAAGGAAGACTATAGATTTTGTTTTAATAAAAAATAGTTCAGAATTTTTATTTTTTTATTTTTTAAAAGATTTATTTTTATTTATACATACAAGTTGGGGTACAGGCAGAGGCGTGGGGCGGTGAGAGGGTTCAACAGAGACAGAGCGGGGAGCAGAACAGGCAGATCAGAAATACACTGCTGAGGGGAGCAGCGGGCAAGGCAGGAGAGGTCTGCTGCGCCATGTGGGATTCTCCCCGGCCGGGCGTCGAACTCACGTCGCCGCTGCCAACAGCTCCACAGCGCAGCGCTTAACCGCTACGCCACCAGGGAGGCCCAATAGTTCAGAATTTTAAAAGAAGCACAGGCTGATCATATTTTCCAAATATTTACACCTGTTGCACTGATGAATTACCTGCCTTCTAGTGAATTATAATTTATGTTGTATATTAAAAGTGGCTTAACAGTGAAGAAAAACATTTTAACACATTGAATCCAAGATGAACCTGTTCTGTCACATATTGTAGGTGTTAACTTCTCAGAAAAGCAATTACTAATAGCTCCTTAGGTGTTCATTTCAAATGTCACTTTTTCCTTTGCTCTTCTCTGTCTTCTTAGTGATACCTTTGCTTAACTTTGACTTCCTTTGCCATTGACAGATGAAGAAAACCATCCTAATTAAAAAGTTTGACTTCTGAGCTATCTCTTGTATTCATTGCATATCTTTTCATTGAAAAGGTAAATATTTAAGGCGATGCATTTTGTTTCTGTTTTTAGTATTTGCTTAAATTTATGTCTGCATGTACCATGGTGATGATAGTAAACATACTCTGGCTTTAAAAGTTCTTATTAATGTCTCCACAAAGCTACAAAAAGCAGCTGCTACCTTCGTATCATTTTATCTTATTAAATTCCTCTACTTAGCATATGTGTAAAGGGCATTATTACAAAATCCCAGTCATTTTTAATTTCCTTACAACTCATGCTGTGGATGTGACAGGGTTTTTTAGTGATTTAGAATTTACCATTTAAGATCATTTACTTTTGTTTTATGTTTGCTTTGAGACTAAAAATTATGCATAAAAAATACATTTAACAATGATTAATAATCATTTACCAAATTTCTCCCATCGAATTGCGGAAGGAACACTATATGGCATATAGATACACACACGCATATGTATGTGCATATATATGATCATTAGTATAATATTTAGTTTGTAAATATTGTAAATTATTCATAAAAGACATCTGTTTCACAGAACAAGGATCAGATAGGGATCAATAATGTGGGAGAGGAATCAGACCAAAAAACATATAAATCAGCCTGAGGGCTGTAGAATCTACACTTTGTAAATATTCTGCCTCTAGACAATTTTGTGGAAATGAGCAACAGTCCAGTCTTAAGTCTCTGAAAGTCCAAAGAGTATGTTTTAACTCAGAAAATCTGTATTGTTCCACCTGGTTAGGGTATATTTTTACTTAAACAGGACAGCATGTATTTTCAGGAGAGAGTGATGTGTTGCCGCTTTATGCTTCCATATGTTCTTCTCTGTGCCCAGGCACAATCCAGTTGACTGGAAAAGGAGAATGTGACCAACACTCCTACCTCACTATTCACTCACTGGCAGAGCCCAAGGCCTTTTGCCAAGGCTCTGGCAGTTTTAAGACTATTTCCTGGCAGCCATTGGCTTTGAGAGGCCATATGACTCTGCTTCTGTCCGTCTGGATTTTGTTCTGAATTTCTTAAGAGCTTGCTTCTGAGCAGCATCTCAGCAGCAGCAGGAGCCCTGGGATTCAGTGAAGCCATGTTAGCCAGGAACTTTGGATCCCTGAGCTGTCCCAGGCTCCTGCCAGCCGCTTGCTTTAGGGCTTCAAAGAAGGGCTCGGCTGGAGTACCCATGATGCTTTGCAGCAGCTGCCACAGCCCCTCTTTTGAAGCACCATGGTAGCCAACAGAGAGGATTCTGTGTTACGTACAGTATGACCCTGGAGGTGCCAGCCAGCTGCTGTGACTCAGCTAAAAACAGGGAACTCGCTGTAAGAGAGAGGGCGTAAAGGGGAGAGATTACTGAAGGGGAGGGAAAAGAGGAAAAGCAGCAGGAGTTTATGATCCCCAGTTTGTCAATGGGCTCAAAACACATTTCTGAAAGAGCTTTCTTGATAGGCTAAAAGAAGCCCATCTCTGTGAGTCTGAAATCTGCTTCGGCCACATAATGCTTAATGGCCTTAGTATCTAGTGAAAACAAGCTACAGAAGGATAAGGAAAATTCAAGGAAATAAATGCTCTCTCCTCTTACTCCCAGGTCCCCTGAGGAAATGTGTACTAATTGACTTTCCAGATTTCATTTGTGATCAAACACTCGATGTAAAGAAATAGAATCACTTGCACATAAACTTTTTTTTCTTATTGCATTTTCCTGTGGTGTACTGAGAACAGGAGTGGTTACTGTCTGAATACAGGTGAAACTGATAATCTCAGAAGCATCTCAGGATCTAAACTGTCATGGAAATAGTACAAGATAGAGAAAAATTATTTATGAAACCCTCTATTATGCCACTGTCCTTGACACTGGGCAATTTCTTAAGGAGAATATCTGTTGCTTGGCTGAAAGTAGATCTTAAGCAGTCTGTCTTCCTTTGTGAAGGATTTGCTAATGTAAATTGGTCAGTCCAAAGAAGAAATGTATAAGCAGAAAGAGCATAAGATACAAGATGCACCTTGACTCAAAAACAAAGGTGGGCTTGGGAAGGGGAAGTGATGTCACGGGAAGAGGGGAGTAAGACTTGATTAAATCGGCAGTTTGAAGCATGTTTGAGGTCAAAGTACTCTCTCTTTAAGATCCCATTTGAAGAAAGTTTCTGAGATGATGCAATGATCATTCTGGTCAGACAGAGAAGAAATTCAAGCTCATGTCTTTTATCCATCAGACTTAAAGTAGTGAGTAAGAAAGAAGCTTAGGGTTAAGAGCACTGGAAGGATCAAGTTTGCTCATGACATGCAAGAAGGCTAGGGCAGCCCATCAGCTCAGACCTGGGTGTGTCCTATCCTGGCAGAGGTTTTAAGGTGATAAAACCTTGAACAAGTGGTGACAGCTACTCTCTGGGAAAAAAACTGAGTCTCTAGAATTTCCCCAACTATTTCTTGTGACTGGTTCAGCTGCCACGAAATGTGTTGTATTGATTGGCAAAGGAGGAACGATTCCACCTCAGAACAGCAGCCCAGGCTTGGATTTGCTATTTAATTTTTTTTGTTTGTTTTACTTGTCAGTGACTCGTGGGCAAATAAGCAGACAGATGTTATTAACGAAGAATCATTTCTCTCTTGTACCACTTCGCACACAAGTTTATTCAAATCTGACCCTCAAAAGAAACTTACTGGGCTTTCTCAGCAACATTATTTTTTATTCTAGAATATATATTTTTGATAAGGGCATCGATCAGGAAAAGGAATTTTTTTTTTCTTTCTAGCAAGGGTTCTAATTAGAAATTCTGTTTTCACATAAGTAGGAACTAGTATCTTCTTAATACACATTCTGGTGAGTGCACAAAGCATAGAGATTAAGAAAGGACATGTTGGAAGTAGAGGGAAGCCTCATGTTTTGCTTAATCCTAAAAGACTATGAATAGCTTCAACAGGGAAAAATACATATGAAAAGAAAGATAAGATCAGAACATTAGAGGGGAGAACACAAACAGTGGATTTAGGAATTCCTCTACTTCAAAAAGGAAAAGAAAATACCAGGTGATATCTTCCAAGTGCTAACCCTCTTGCCATTGAAATAAGAAAGCCAAGAGAATAAACATTTAAAAAAAAAAAAAAGGGCTGGAAGATTTGACTTACAAAAGAAAAACTGGATTGGTTGTCACCCTGGGTGAGAAGGGGAGGATCAGTGACTGGATTTCAATACTTATTCAGATGATTTCCATGACTCATTCATTCCAAGTTCTACTTGACCCCACCATAGTCCCTGCCTGATTCTGGATTTCACTCTGTAGTGTAGTAGGCAATTACCACTCCTGTTTATTCACTTGAAATCATAGGACCCTGGATGGGGTTGAATTGTGGCCCTTCAAAAGAGGGGTGGCTCCTCCCCCCAAGCTGTGAATATGATCTAATTTGGAAAAAGGTCTTTGTCCTTGTAATTATGAAGATTAACCTGTGTTAGGATGGAAATTGAGTGACACGTGTCCTCATGACAGAAGAAAAGGGAAGAAGGCACACAGAGGGGAAGGCCAGGTGAAGTCTGAGGCAGGGATTGAAGTTATACAACTGGAGGCCAAAGAATGCAAGGGCCATCTGCAGCACAGAAGACAGACTAGAGACGGGAGAGAGATTCTTCTCAGCGCCTCCGGAAGGAACCAACACTGCCAATAACTTAACTTTGGACTTCTGGCCACCAGACCTTGGGAGAATATGTTGCTATTGTCTCGAGTCACCCAGTTTGTCGTCATTTGTATGGCAGTCCTAGGAAACTACGGCACTCTTCAAATTCAGCATTGCCAGGCTGGCTGTGCTGAAGATGAGACGGAGCAAGAAAAAAGCAAAATGGACATTTTTTTCTCTGAACTCTAATATATGCCTATGTGAATTCCCCCCAGAAATCAAAAAATGAACTAGGAAATCAACTCAGCTTATGTGACAATTGATCACTAAGTGCCAAGCACCATGGTGCGAAGTAGGGCATACAATCCCCTGTGCCATTAGGAAGTTGATGGTACAACTATATACAAAAAAGTTTTTGCAGGTCGTCATATTTCCCTGGGGGGAGAAAACTCTTCTTTAGGGACCACTGTTAACATGTGGGAATTACTAATTCTCCTTTTCAACATTGATTAGTCAAGAGTGATGTCTCTTTTCTTATAGTTCTATCCAGAGGACCCTGCAGAGTGTTCTGGGGTGGAGAGGGTAGGAGATGCACGAATTAGAGAAAGGAATAAGTGGTTGCAACTCCTTTTGCTCAGAAGGGAAGGGACCCAGGTGAGATACCAATAGCAGAAGGTAAATAGTAGGAGGGACCTGTCTGTGCGACAAAATGCAGGGGAGTTTTGCAGTCCCTTTGAGGATTCCTCCTCCCGGGTCTCTTGATTGGCACTCAGCGCTGTTCTGGAGTTTGTGGCTCTTCAACCGCTCCATCCACACTTGCTTTATTTCTCTGACCCTCAGTCAATTAATTGCGTTTCGAATGAACATCTGCTCCAAGGTGTCATGCAGTTTCCAATGTTCAATTTGGAAAGGACCCAGGAGCACGATGGGGGAGGCACCACTCGAGGCTCTGCGTCTGGGAAGTCTGCTCTTTTCACAGCCAGCACTGCTGTTGGTTTTGCCTGCTGGTTTACATGAATTGGCTTTTACATTTCTTAATTTAGACACTAGCAGTATGGAGACTTATGACACACACACATATGTGTATACAGATATATAGATATCTATATATACATATATACATTTTCTCCCTCTGAGGAGAGCGATGTTTTCTATTGCACAAATAGAGATGACTGCCAGCAGCAAATATGCACACAGAGCTCACGGGGCTCACAGATTGATCACTCTGGAGCACTGGAAGCTCAGAATCTTCCCCGTGACTCAGTTTAGATTGTTCTCTTTTCCTTGGGTTGTTTTTTTTTTGGATCTGATTAGGAGCCAAGGTGTTCCAGTAATAATAATGACTTTCATTCTGGAATAGAGGAGGCAAACTTCTTTCTGGTGTTTTGAAATGTTTGAGGAGACATGACTTTATCGGAATCCCCACAGCAAGTAACACTGCTGATGATATAGCTACACTGCGTGACAGGTATTGTGCTGAGTACTTGGCGAACATTTCATGCCTAATACAAAATTGTAAGGTTGGTAATAGTATCAATCTCACTTTAACAGATGAGAGATGAAAAGCAGAGGAGGCTGTTACTTCCCAAATTCACCTGAAGTCTCAGGTTTCCCTAGAAGCAGAGCTTGGAAGCAGTTACGATGTAGGTCCCCACCAGATCTGACTGAAGTCCAGCCTCACACTGGCAGCTCTGAAGCAAAATGTGCACCATAGATTTGATCCCACCTTAAGGCACGGGAGGTCTTTTGTGCTGGCTGGCCCTTGGTCTTTGGTGTCCAGGAGAGGTCTCTGCCTTCTGCCAAGGGCAGTTCTCTGAAGCCTGGGGCCGTGGTGACATCGTTAGCTTCCAATACTTGCAGGAGGAGAGGGGGGTGCAAAAGTCAGGTAAACGGAATTTTGATGGGTCCCTCACACCATCCAATACTATTTAACAAGTGCAGGAACTTGGCTTCAAATCCTGTGAGATTCTGAAGCCCAGGTTCTTAATATTGTGCTGTAATGTAAACACAAAATTTCATAACAGGGTTAAGAAATGCCATGTTTTTATCTGTATCCAGATTCCAAGCAGTATGAAATCTCCTGTTGTTGCTCACAGAGAAGGTGTCAATAAAATATAAATCATTTCTCTCACAGTTAAAAAGAGCCTGAGCTCAGAGTTGCTCTTGGGGCTGCAGAATTTGGTACCCACTTTCGGCCCCCGCAGCACGTGCCTTCCCTCTAGCGACTCACAGCTTGTGCCTCCTACTTCCCTTTGGCCCCCAAGTTCATGAGGAAGAACAGAGTCTGGGCAATGGCTGCATTTGGACATGTGTATCCCCGCTCCTTGCAACCAGCAATAAACAAGAAAGAGTAAGAAGAGAGAAAAACTTGTTAACACCATGCTGTATCTAAACAAGCAATCCCAGATGGCATCCTGTGTGCCTTCTGCCTCTGATAAGAAAAGATTGAGCAGGGAAAATAAGCAGCAGCTGACAAACCAGACCCAGCATTAAGCCCAACAGGAAGAACAGACACCAGCTCTGTGCTCTGTCCTCAGCTGTGGCTCGGCACCCAACCACGAGGCCTGCCCACCTTCAGACGCCTTTAGCTGTGTGCTCTGTCACGGAACCAGGGAATTATGGGAGGTTATAGGTCAAAGGATTTTTCTTTCTAGTTCAATACTTAGTTTACTGATGAAGACTGAGGCATGAAGCCATAAGGTGATGTATTTAAGGACATTTGGTTGTTAGAAAGATAGAGACGAAATTCAAATCATGCTCCTGACTTCTGGTCAGTGTTTTTCTCAGAACCCAAGGTCCACCTGTGTTTTTCCCATCTTCCATTTAATCATGCCATTTAATATTTAACATTTAATGATATATAAACATAATTTATCATTTGATTTTAATGCTGTAAATATACATCATCTTAATATACACAGAAAAATAATTAGATAGGTACTTAAAAAACAAACAAACTGGTTTTGAGACTATTATCCTAACTTTGTTTGATCTTGGTCTCTAGTGTTGGCCTACCTAAAAGTGAATCCTAGTTCCATCACTTCAAAGTTATACGTTCTTGAGTAATATTCCCTGCATTTCCGTTTCCACATAAGCAAACTGAGGTTAATAACTGTACTATCAGGCTTCCCTGGTGGGGCAGCAGTTAGGCGCTGCGCTGTGGAGCTGCCCGCAGCTGTGACGTGAGTTCGACGCCCAGCCCGGGAGATTACCACATGGCGCGTCCACCCTCTCCTGCCTTGCCCACTGCTCCCCTCAGCAGTGTATTTCCGTCAATCTGCCTGTTCTGTCCCCCACTCTGGCGAACCCTCTTGCTGCCCCACGCCTCTGGCCTGTACCCCAGCTTGTATGCATATATAAATAAATCTTAAAAAAAAAATAACTGTACTGTCACTATTTGGTAAGTATTAAATGACATCATGTATAGTCCTTAGCATAATACCTAGTATTAAACTATCAATGACGTTAACACTTGTTACCACTATTTTACTGATGTGAGTGAAAAAAAAAATGAATTCCTACTCTGTGCCAGGCGTTGTGATAACTCTGAATAACCAATTGGTCTGGAGATACAAATATCAATACAGTACGGTATCTTTCCTTAAAAATATCAGTCCATTTGTTTTACAGTGTCATCTTGGAAATACGTTTAGCTTATGACTCTTAACTATTTCAACATGGACATTGTTTATGTAAAGTGTAATAGGACAGAAGTTTAACAGACCACTTGTAAAACCCCAATTAGCAAGTCTGTTCATCATTAAGAGCATGATGTTGGGATAAATCAATAGATGTATTATAGAAGGATATTAGGAGGGATACCCCAATGCTGTCACTAAAAAATACATTTGTTGCATTCTAACTAAGCATCTAGGCCAGTTTTTATTCCCACAATTTGTAAATGTGAAGTACTCAAGGATGGTGCTGAAATGATGAATTTTAATGAAAACCCTAGGACTACAGGTCAATGGCAATAGTGGAACTTTTTATAGAGATGCGAAACCCAACTGGATTTTACTTTCTTCCCATCCTAAATTGTTCTAGAATATGGCTGAGGTCTCTACATCAGTAAAGAGGCATTGAGGTTAGACAAAGGAAAATTTTTCTGATAGTCAGATTCCAGAAAGCAAAGGTTAGGAAGTCAGAGATGACCCAAATGCCTCCTTTGAAAATGTAAAAATGTAGCAACTCTTTAAAAAGAGTTTATGATAATAGAATGGAAATGAGTCAGAAAAGATGCAAATTAAATTCACTTGAAATGTATATGTCTTTAAAAATTAAGTGATAAATTGCTTTGTCAAATGTTTCTTGTGTGTGATTTACCACATGCATACCCCTCCCCCGCCCCCATATTCAACTTCCAGTTTAAGATGCTTTTTTCAACCACAATGCATTTTCAGGAGTGAGTAGGAAGGTCAGAGAGGAGGCATTCTTCAATGTAAGAGACTGAAGGACAGAATTTTCAGTTTTGTATGAAAGGCAAAAGAAAAAACTGAGGGTAGTATAGTGTAGGCAGAGGAAAAACAACACAATGTCAAAGAATTTTAGGAAATTATACACAGAGAAGTAAAGCGCCTACATACTACAAAGAATATAATATGAACTATTTCTTGTTAAGAACAGGGAGCTCTCCCTATTCAAGGTGTTAACTTCATAACTACTTAGAGTTTAGCACATTGCCCACCCATGAAATACTTGTTGAATAAATCCATATACTCTGAAATCTCAGTGTATACCTTCATTGAAAATTGTCCTTAGACATAAACCTGAACTATCTCTGATACTCGGAAAGGTAAGAACATTTCTGTTCAGCTGCTGTTCACTGAAAACCTGTAAATCAAAACCTGCAGCATCTGATCATTTCTCGGAGGAGCTACAACCAGGTCCAGTCCAGCAGTGGGGTGCAACCAAAGACAGAACTAAGAATAAGACTAATAAGGAGGAGAAAGAAGTTGACGTCAAAGTTAGAAGTTTAGCTGCCACATCTAGGGAAAAGACAAAAAAGACAACGTCCCAAAGCCTGAAAGAGAGCAAAGAGTGGGAAAGTGGGTAACTAGTCAGTGACAGGTATACAATCCAAATCAAAGGGTGTGTTTTGAATATATTCATCCAGGTAGTGTGTATCATGTCTGCCTCAACAAAATTTACTTTAAAAAGTGGAGGGGGCACTCAGTGAATGAATGCAAGGTGCCCCATCAAGAAAACAGGTGCAGACTCATGGGTCCTGAAACACAGCAACCTTCCACCTTGCTGAGACCTGACTCAGCCAGGAAGCTGTTTATGACATTCCTGCTGCAACAGGCATGAATGATGATGGAAAAAAGGAACAATTCAAGGCCCCTGGGCCTCAAAGTCACCTGAAATATGGCCACTCCCTTCACTGAGCTGCTTCTGGTATAGAACAGTCAGCAGATGTTAATATGCTCCTTGTAAATTGATACACGTTTTTTTAAACTATCTGTAAATTCCCAGAACATTGATAACACAAAGTTACTCATCTGAAATAAAAGTGACTAATGCAGGCTTGCCCATTGCCTTTTCTCCTTCTTCCCAGGTATTTCTTTCTCTGCACAGTGAATTTTGGAGTAAACCAAATGTTTATTTTTCTGCATAATTTCTCTGTTTACTTTTGCAGCCATCACACATCTGACTTTTGTCATTGAGCTTTCAAAGATCTTAGTATACTATGGGTTCACAACATCAGTCACAGGAACCATTTGCTAGCATAGTTTCTTGCCCTTCTAGGATGAGTTTGCTAAAATAATTTCATGCTAAAAGTAAGGAACTATAAAATAATATACTTAGCAGATCTTTCAGAGGATGTAAGACAAGAAGAGACTTTCCAGACAGTCAACCCAATTCTTGTCCCATTGAAGAACTCATTTTCTTTTATAAAATGTAATCATTCCAATTCAAAGGGGATTCATGATACAGTTTCCCCTTGAATACCTCCAGGAAATTGGCAGTTCATTTTACCTTGTTCCATGTGCAGATAGAAAGTTCTCATGACCCAAGGAAATTTGAATCCCTGGAGCTTATCATCTTTGATACAAGTTGAAGCCTCTATAAAGACAACATTCTTAAATATCAAAATTTTAAAATATTTGAATGTATTTACCTAGTCAGAAAAACACAAATCCTGACCCATAACTCATTTCTTCTCTGTGTTATAAAACATAAGTTTGCATATGATGTGATTTTCATAGCTCTCCACATTCTAGTTATTCTCATGCAGACGTTCAGTATGTCAACATTCTTCTGAAAATGTGCCCCCCAGAAAATGTGCCAGCTAGACCTGACCTAAATCCATGCAGGGAATTTTTTATAGTTTCCTTCTGAACACCATCACTGATACAACTTGTGATTGTATTAATTCTTCTGTTGGCTCACTGAGATTTCAATCAGATCAAATATGGAAGTATTTTTCAAAATATTTTGTGTAGGCAGCTCTATTTGCTTTCATCCATTGGATTGAACCAATGAAAAATGAATGAATACAAGCAAAAATGCAAAGATTTTGAAAATCTCATGTGCCTTTCTTATTTAGAGTAGCCTGGCTATTAGATGACATTCATAAAGAGATATCAGAGATTTAGAAACCCCAGATGTCTCTCTGTTCACTGGCAATAGAAAAATGCACTCGCCTTCATGCCCTGAAGAAGAAGATATTTCTATGTTTCAACTAGAAGCCATCACTCCTTGGAGTTCTGTCAGCCATGTGCAGATGACCAAGGAGATGGGTCCTTAGGTGAGCATGTCTACAATGGCGAGGACAAAGACTTTAGAATGATTTCATTGTAGAAGCTGGTGTTAATAAATACATTTGCAGCCTTATGTATGGATAAGCCAGTACACTCATATCTACACTTGCAGATAATTATACATCTCTAGGTTAAATTTGACAAAATAGGTCTATTGTGTGAGAACAAGCCATAGGAAATCTGCCTGACAGTTACAAGTATCAGTGAAGGCCTGCTTCTACATAATGAATCACGTTGTTGAACAAAATAGCACAAAACAGCTATTATTTCCTAGATGAAGGTGAGGTTATTCTGGCTCTTTGGGTGATTGTAAATAAATCTTTTGCAACGTCCTGGAACTCGATCAGCCAACAAGAGAAAGAACAGTTGTGAAGCTTCTAAGCTGTTTGACCACAGCCTGTGCTGAGAAGGCAAAGTATTCTCCTTGAGAGTTTTCTTCCTCACCCCTTCTGCATTTACAGGTCGTGGAATCAAAGTGTCACACCGCCTCTGCTCCCTTCCCCCCACCCCTTATAAATGGAACAGAAGCATTGTCCTCTTTACTGGGAAAAGCTCTCCAAAGTGTTCAAGTTTTCCTTTCATTTGATTGCAAATAACAGCTTCATCTGGTGCCAACCGGCAGAAGCAGCGCAATCTCAGGCTCTAACAGGAAAAGGTAGTGGGCCAAGTGGTATGAAGCCTCAGGGACAGAAGAGTGCTGCAATAAATGTTGAAACAGTCACATTTGATGAATGGGCAAAGTATGTGGAGAATGCCGCTGAGCCCAGCCACAGAGGCACATTTGTCTGGGGTGGAGTCCTTTGTAGTAAAAGACAAGGTGGCCTCTGGCTGTCCCTGGCTCAGTATTTGCATGGAAAGATTTAAATGTCCCTATAATTCCCTTTTGTGGATCAAAGAATCTGGAAAAGAGGGACGAAATCAAGCAGGAACAATTGTCCATGATGGAATCTACTATTAACAGAAAAAAGACAACTTAGGGCAACATTAGTTGGAAAAAATAGCCCTACGCTTGAAAAAGCTGGAATTTTGGTCGTGTCAGCTCAAAAGTTCACTTCCCAACCCCACTGATCATAGCAAGGCTTACGTGCACCTGGACCAGGGCTTCTGTTAACACACCTCTGGCTTAAATGGATCATATTCTAGACCACATATTCTGGACTAAACACAGACAGGATTTGTGTTTAGAATGGTGCTCTTCAAGTTCCAGACTAAAAGCTTTTTGAAAATGACAGTAGTATTCAAATTAATAATACATGTGAGCACTTAAACTTTAAAATATAACATGGATTTTATCTTCAGAAGTCACTTATAACTATTTAAATTCATCAAAGCAAACAAATTAAAATTCTAGTTCCTCAGCCTCACCACAATAACATCTTCAAGTGTTCAATAGTTACATGTGTTTAGGGCCTTAATGTGGAACAATCCAGAACAGGACCGAGATTCTGTCAAATTCTACTGTTCTAGAATAGTCAGCACAAGACTTGATAAGACTTGATAACTTCTCAGAGATTTTCATGGGCAGGTAGAATAGGATCACTGCCAGTGTGGAACCACCTAAAATGGTGCCATTAGTTACTGTTGTGTTAAAAAAAAAAAAAAAAAAAAAAAAAAAAAAAAAAAAAAAAAAAAAAAACCTGATCATCCCTGAGGAAAAAAAGGCACTTAAAATAATTCTTCCTCTTCTAGCCCGTTCTTAGAAATAGTAATGCCTTTGAAAGTTTCTGAGAAGTCTCATAGTAAAGGATCTTGCATGTTCTTGATTAGCACAAGTACCTCCAAAATCATTTGAGTACATAACCTCCCTTTACAAGATATCTATTAACTCGCCAAGAACAGATTCCATGAAGTACTCGCTGAAAAATGTTGCCTTTGAAAGAACGTTAGTCAATGTTCTGTAGTGTCTTAACCACCAAAGATCATAGTAAAAATAAGGACAGGGTTTACCCACTCAGGATTTATACTTCACAATTTTAGGGAAATCGGGTTGGTGGGTTTAAGTGTAGGGAAGCTCAACAACAAGCATCAAAATACTTCTCAAACATCAGTCCTGATATTTATGTACCACTCTTTCGAAAATGGATTGCTGAATATCTACTTGAAATCAAGACTATCAATTTTAATCTATCCTGGCTTTATCTCCTATAATCCTGTGATTTCTCTTCTTGCATAAAATTTAATGAACCAACCTTGTCAAATGGGATTCTTGGTTGAGTTTCTCCATATACTTGAACATCCACATTCTTAATCTGTACAGCTAACAGAGACAATTATTAAGAAAATTATAGATACAGTTCTAAGCAAAACAGATGTTCTCAGATCACTGACCCAACACCAGCCGGGGTTTCCTCTGGAGAGGACTTGAAGCTCCTGGCCAGAAATGTTCTGCTTCACTCCACAGAGCAGAACCTGAGTTTGCTTTTCTTTTCTTTTCTTCCCTCTTTTTCTTATATCTTTTTCTCTCTCCTCTTGTCTTCCTTTCCGTTCTTTTCTTAGTTTTCCTTTCTTTTCTTCTTCCACTGAGTTACACAACTCTGACAGTGTCAGTGCATCCCAAGGGCTCTTATTATCCATGCAGCCTCCTTTAAGATTATGTCAATGAAAAGATATAGCTGCCTAATATCTCTCCGCCAAAAAAACATCAGCCATTCCCCTTAGAGTTTTACCCCCTGGAATATATGCTTTGCAATCTGAACAGAAAATTGTCAAGCGAAATTAACTATACAGAGACTGGATTTTTCTCTCTCTGATGCCTTCTCACCTGAGGGATTTGTCTTGCTCAAGGATCATCAGCTATAATGAGTGCTAATGCTGAAAGAAAAAGAAAAGAAAGAAAGGAAAGAAAAAAAAATCCTTTGCTGCTCATACTAATGCCACTAACATGACGATTTGTGTTTAGAATGGTGCTCTTCAAGTTCCAGTCTAAAAGCTTATTGAAGATGACAGCAGTATTCAAATTAATAATACACGTGAACACTTAAACTTTAAAATATAACGTGGATTTTATCTTCAGAAGTAAGTGGTATATACAAAGAGAATTAGAATGTTTATGCGCAGTGGCTAAGTTTCTCTAGTATTTATATTTGTGGTATTTAGATTTGTGAGCTTAAAAAGGGAGTAATTGAACTTTCTAGGAAATTCTTGTGACAACACAAATTATTTGTACTTTACCTGTTGCTATAAATCAACCATAACCCAAGAGATGGTGTTCGGAAATACTAAATCTTTCTCAATGGAAAGAAATCAAAGTTTACAGATAAAATCCTGGCAAAAATATAAATGTGGGCAATATTATAAGGTTTTAAAAAGTTTTAGACAAGTCTTAAGTATTTCCTGACAGTAGAATTCCTGCGTCTTCATTTTGGTACTTTATTCGGTGACACTAATTCAACAGAGACTTTTCCCTGATTTGCAGATTTTTGCACTTTGGCAGTATAAATGGTGTTACAATATATCTGATTTACAAATCTTATTCATCTCTTGGAGACATGACCTGGATGGCTCCGTAATAAAAGCAGGCATAACAAAACTGTTTTGCTGAGAAAAACTCCACGACCCAGCAAATATAAAAGAAAACTGAAAAAGTAAATATGGTGTTGGTGTTAATCCAAAGTTATGTGAGTAAATGTCATTTCAATGGATATTTTTTTCTACTTTTTAAACCACTCATACGTGACAGCCAAAATGTCTTTTATTCATTTAGTAACTAGAAGCAGGATGAGTTTGCTAGATTCTTTAATTAACTAATTTCAAAATACCCGAGGATTACACTAGTTTTTTTTTCTACAGATTGCACCTGCCTTTGTTGTTCTGGTGATGTGGCTTTTCACAACACAAACCCCTGGAGGAGCGCTCTTAGAAGAGCACGTTTCCTGTAATCTCTGTGTTCCTAGATTCTAGGCGATATTCTCCCACTCTTACCCTTGCTTTCCATGAATCCTCGTTCTGCCCTGAGTTCAAACATCTCAGAAGAGCCTTACGTTCCATGAAAGGAATGAAATGGAAAGAAAGCAGAAATGGGAATTTGATGCTGTTATACCCTTTGCTTTTTAAAATAGAAAGGGCAATTACTTGAGAGGCTGTGCTATTAAAACAAAATGTATTTTTATTTCTATCAACACCTTTAGAATCACACATGTTTATTTCAGTGATTCCGCCTTGAAAGGCATTATTAAGGTCACAGAAAATCCCCTCATCCTTTCAGTCTTAATCCTGCTCCAGGTTTTACCTGTCCCCCTTGTAAATGTTAGGAAAGCACCAAAGCATCAACCTGAATTAAACAATTTATATGCTATAAACAGAGGTATATAAAATATTAGCCAAAAATGAATAAAAGTAAGAGAAAACACGTATCTTTTAGACCTTGCTAATTTCCTTCACTAATATCTTACCTGTGGGACATTTACTGGCAAATAATTTTTTTTGGTAGTTTCAAATTAGGAATTAAGATTTAGAACATCTACTTCTTAAAAAGTCCCTGCTTTATTATTCCCAAAAAAGTATTTGTTGTTAACCTTCTAAGTGTTTTCATTATGCTCTGCACAAATAGTTGCTTTCTTCACATATTAATACATATGTTTGTCTCTGATAGATCTTAAATTTAAAAGGCAGGGACCTTATTCAGCTTTTATCTCCAGCTTCTAGAATAGTGCCTGGTACATAAACACACTTATGTTAAATAAATATTAGATTATATTTAAAGTTTCCCACACCTCAGTAAGGATGTGTGTGTGTGTGTGTGTGTGCGCGCGCGCGCGCGTGGTATGCACACACAGTCCTCTGTATATGTATGTTAGCAGCATTAAGATTAAATAACACTGGTCAACAGTGAGATCGTTACTAACTTAAAAAGGCCCTAATCTATAGTATCTTGGTGTGCTGAACATGAATATAACCCTGAAAATTTTTTATTAGCTCTGGTTTTGAAGATATTTCATGTAATTCATTTTATATGATTCACCATGTAAATTTATCCAGTAGGACTGCAACAACATCCTAAATCAGCCTAGAATGATGTAATATTGCATCTCATTGCATAATACCATCATGCACACATCATCCAGAGTTGATTGCATCATTTTCTGATGCAATGCGATACTACCGCCAGGCAGCTGCTGAAGTAAGCTGACGTCAGCAGTGCACTATAGAAAGTCCTGTCGGAAAGGTTGAGCACTGAAAATATTTCAGACTTTGTGCGAGTCAGTTGAGGCTACTGTTCCATAGAACTGTTATTATTTTATTTATTTAGGCACAATACAGAACAGTAATGCCTCGAAAGTGCCTTAATAGCATCGACAATTTCTGCTCCATTTGTGAAGAAGTGACATTTGCCAAGCAGAAGAAAAGTATCACTACTCAAGTGAAGAAGGCTTATCATCTTTACTTCAGATGTCAGGTTGGTGACCAAGACAAGCCTTGGGCCCTGCATATATGCTGTGCAACATGTACAACACAGCTTTCACAGTGGTTAAATGGCAAAAGGCCATCAATGCCATTTGCAGTTCCCATGGTACGGAGAGAGCCAAGCAACCACATAAAAGATTGTTACTTCTGCTTGGGTCCTTCACTTTCTGACAGAATAACAAAGCAAAAGAAGTCGAGAATAGTCTACCCAATCATTCCATATGCACTGAGACCAGTTCCACATGGTGAGGGACTTCCTATTCCAGAACCTCCAGCAGAATATTCTCTTGATTCATCTGATAAGGACAGGGGTGAGCCGACCTGTTCTTCTCCTGGTCCATCAGCATGCAGTGATCCAGATTTTCACTCTGGTGCACCATCAACCCCACACAGATTAACACAGGAAGAACTAAATGACCTGGTTTGTGATTTGCACTTATCCAAGAACAAGGCAGAATTGCTAGAATCAAGACTCCAACAATGGAATCTTCTAGGAGAAGATGTCACGATTACTTTATATCAAAAGTGCCACCAGCAGTTGGAGCCTTTCTTCAGAAAGGAAAGTACTCTGGAATTCTGTTCCCATATCGAGGGCCTCATGAATGCCTTAGAAATCACTCATGACCCACAAGAATGGAGACTATTTCTAGACACTTCGAAACTGAGTCTTAAGGCTGTGCTTTTGAACAATGGAAACCATCTTCCATCTATTCTATTCCTGAACAAGTGTACAATAGACAAGCGAAGAAATCTAAGGAGTTGTCTGTGACTTGATTTTTTTACAGATATTAACTGTAGGCCTATTACTATTGGCATACATTTTGTGATGTAAATATCAATTTATTACAGATTACAAAAAAGCTAGAGCTAAAATTAGCTCTGTCTGTCATATTCCTGTTGAGCACATACAAATTGATAGGAAATGACTAATTTTATTTCAGTAATATAACTTTTGTAAAAATTTTTTGACCAGTGTAATTTAGAGTATGTAAATCACACATATATAATCGTTTATATTTACCTCTTACTAGCATGTATGAAAATGTAGCTAAGTTAATGTGATGTTTTAACAATACAGATGTACCAAACTTGAGCTTTGTATTTCAGCTACCAGAAGTTACGATGTATTTTCCTTCTCTAAAACACATTATACTTTGCTTGCATATAAATTTTCCTGAATCATGACATTGGTCTTGTTCTGTATCTGTTTAGAAGTCTTAATTGTCTACTCCTGGCCTACATATTAAAATCCAGGCTCTTTAACATTCTTTTAGTTTTATACCTTTTCTACTTCATTCCCTGTTGTCTCTCATTCACTAATTGGCCTCCTGATTTTTTTTTACTCACAGCTCTGCCTCTGCATATATGCTTCTGCAGTACTACCACCTGGGATAATTTTCCCCCATCTTTTCATATCCAAATGCTGCTTATCCTACCTGGCTCAGGTCAGATGTAATCATTACCTTCTGGATGACTTTTTGGTCGTCCAATTTAAAATTAAATACTCTTCTCTCATCTATAGTATTTGCATCTCTTTGAACTCTCATAGCATGCGTGTTTCTGGCTTATTTACCTTACTAAGCCAACATGTATTGAAGTCCACAATAAGCACAGTTGAAGTGTAGAAGGTGTCCTCTGTAGTCCACACAATCAGAGCTCTCTTTAAGAGAGACAGCAAATGTGGATGTACTCTAAAATGTTGTTTTTAGCTTGTAGTTTTATATGACAGAAGAACAATCAAGAAGAAAGTAAACCACCTAATGAGACTCTGCAAGATTACCTAATCCATCAAATTTATCAGTAATCCGTGAACACTGCAATCCTATATATACATATAAAGTGTTTAGTGAATTATGAATAATCTTCAGGCTCTGTGTGATTATAATAAACTGAGCTGGTGAAGTCTTTAGCCAAAGGTCACTGGGTTAAAATGATCTTTTCACTTTATCTATCACCCTGATTATTTATTGGCAACTTCAGATATCTGCTTATGCACCTCATTAGGATCTGCACTCTCCCAGGCATTTCTTTATTTTAGTAGCAATTTCTGAATTTCCAACATGCCTACTCTAATATTCTCAATCTCTTTCTCAATTTTTAACTTGGAGTATTTCCATTGTGTTAATTGTTCCAGTCTTCTTAAGCAATTGCTCTGAAAGTGAGAGGCAGGGAAATGGTAGATGTTACATCTGATATCCCACCATTTTGGCTTCTCAAAACTCCCAGTCCGGGTCTGTGTGACTGTCACCATGCCAGATTGATCTGTTGAAATAGTCAAACTCCTTTACACACAGGTTTTCAATGTTGACCTAGGGTTTCTAGCTCTACAGAAGACCTGTATTAACCACCCAGAGTACATCCATCTCAACTCTAATTCAGGATTCATATTTTCCATCTGATGCCCTTGGATACTTCATTGGTTCTTAGTACAGGGTTCAAATACAGCAAAAGTGATCAGGGAAGTGTCAGCAATTTGAAATAATTACAGACAAGCCTCACTAGATAGAGAAAAACATGAGATAGCCACACTGGAGAACATCTGTGTGAGCCAAGTTGAGCTTCTCAGTTAACATCACACTTGATTTCTATGCTGGAAGATAGTAGCTTTAAAATGCCTGAAATAAAGAAGGCAGAAAAGGATGAGATGAAAGAACATACCTAGTACACATAAGCATTTGTCACCAACTTGCAGGAAGTTTTAATCTCCCCATAAGGCTAATAAGATGCAGTTTCTTTGACAGTGTTGTTAGGCTGGCACTCCATGCAAAATTGATGAATAAACTCTTGTTAACACAAATTGCTTCTTCCTCACTACATCTTTATTGTGCCTAATCAAGGATGACATTTAATGAGTGACCATTGCCTTGTTCTCTCAATTCTGGCTGTCTTTAATTGAATCACCTATACCTTTCATACAACAGTGCAGATTCAGAACCTGCAGATGATATAGGTCTTTTACGTGACTCCCTTAGAATGCATGCATGCATCCGCACATGTGTGCATGTGTGTGTGCACACACAAACACACACACACACACACAGGATCACCTCCAGTGATAAAGAGAAATGTTGGTGCCTCTATTGGAATGGAAAAATAATATCTCCCTGGTCAAAAACTAACAAAAATCTCTCATCTCTTGTTGATTCACATCTCTTATTACAAGTATCTCCAAGAACAGCCCAGCCCTATGTTCAGGCTAGTTAGCATTTTAACTGTTGTATGTTAACTAACTTCATGCAAAGGATGACTTCATATATTATTCATCAAAATACATACAAACAACCTGAAGGCTAGGTCTGCGTTTTTATATATTCCCTCATCACTAACCCTCTACAGAGTAGGAACTTACTGACTCATCTTTGGTTATAATTATAGTCATAATCTAATTCCTCACAATTCCTATTTCTGAGTGTTTTACACTTGTTTAATTTGAGTTGGTGGCATGTATTCTTATGTGCCAGCCATATAAAGATGCCATACTGACAGAATGTTTCTTTAAACAGTTCTTTTATCCACCCATTTTGTGGTCACCTCATGGCAACTCATTATATTGAGTGGTTATTTACAAATCTCAAGACTTCTTTCAACTTGGTCCAACCAGTAGAACTCTGTTAAGATGAGAATTATTTTAGTGCCAGTGGATTAGTTCTATCCATATCTTAGTTAATGTTCTTTTATCATTTATGTCTTAGAGGATTGTTGATAGGAAAGAAAAGAGGGAGATAGGGAGAAGGGAAGAGAGAGGAGAAGGAAGAAGACAGTATAGGAGGGAGAAATGCAAGAGAGAAAAGAAAAAAAGAAGGAAAGAAAAGAAAGACATTATGAGAGAGAAACACTTTGTAATAGTCCCATTATATTTTATAAGCAAATCTGACTATATGCAAGAAGATATGAAGAGAAACTTACCGGTCCTCAAAATTTAGTCAATAAATTCTTCAGACTGTTTGACCAGGTAACACCTCAAGGATGTTTACATGGTAGAATGAGCAATTTTGTTGTTGTATTCAGTCCACTGGTGCACAACAGGATCATTGTAAAAGATTTCTCTGAATTTTGATATTGATGTCAACTTGGAAATTAATAGTTAACAGGGAAGGAAACAGTAGTCTCATTCTCAGTCTTGCATATTTAACTGTTTTTAGTATTTGATATTTAAAGAGACATCTTTGGCATCCCACAACACCTTTCAGTGTAACTCTGTCAAATACTTTGAAGCATGACACAGATTATAAAGAACACACTTGTAAGTCCTTTTTCTCCTTGGTATGGCTCACATTTAAATGCTCAACATCACTTATAATCAAGGAAATGCAAATCAAAACCACTATGAGATACCACCTCACACCTGAGAGGATGGCACACATTAAAAATACAGGCAACAACAAATGCTGGAAAGGATGCGGAGAAAAAGGAACTCTTCTACACTGCTGGTGGAAATGTGAACTGGTCCAGCCACTATGGAAAGCTGTATGGCGATTCCTCAAATTGCTAAACATGGAGCTCCCATACGACCCAGCAATACCACTTTTGGGAATTTACCCAAAGGACACAAAAGCACTAATCGGAAAGGATACATGCACCCGTATGTTCATTGCGGCACTATTCACAATAGCAAAGGTATGGAAGCAACCCAG
>PVIJ01001057.1:0-225375 GCA_004024925.1 Scalopus aquaticus | reverse complement strand
TCCATCCCCTTCAAAACTGAAACCAAAAGATTCAAATATCTGGGAATAAATCTAACAAAAGACATAAAGGACTTATACAAAGAAAACTACAAAACTCTGTTGAAAGAAATAGAAGAAGACACAAGAAGATGGAAAGGCATCCCTTGTTCATGGATTGGAAGGATTAACATTATCAAAATGGCAATCCTACCAAAAGCAAATTTACAGATTCAACGCTATTCCAATAAAAATCTCAATGACATTCTTCAAAGAAATAGATCGACTACTGATGAAATTCATATGGAACCACAAAAAACCTCGCATAGCTAAAGCCCTCCTAACTAAAAAGAAAGAAAATGGAGGAATTTCACTCCCTGATTTCAATCTGAATAAATTAACTCAAAGTTAAATGACAACTGGAGAGCTCAAACCGGATTGGTCCATTTAGCTTGAATCTGATTGGTCCATTTATGTAAACTCTGATTGGTCCTCTTAGGATCCTACACCAGATATAAAAGGGGGAAAAGCCTGACTCCTGCTCCTCCCTGCCTGTACTCATCTCAGGGCAGGCCTGTGGACTTGTTGTCTCCTGGAAACCATGGCTGGGGTTGGAGAAGAGAAAAACTTGTGAACAGTGGGCTGAAAGCAGCTTGCCTCAACCCCCCAAAAGCTGCCTTGCCCGTGGTCTCTGGGTGCCACAGGGATCTGGTTATAATTAAACTTTTATTTTATATGATTATTGGATCAAATAGATTTCAGAAACCTTCCAAAGTCTTCATCTTGGAGATTTCCAGTGAGTACTTGCTTAATAAAGAACATGTGAAAATTTCCCCCAAGAAATGCTTTTTTTTCTCTTTAATCCAGCATTTCTCAGCTTAACCACTAACACTTTTTTGGGGTAACATGTTCAGTTTTTATACTGAGCTGTTGTTCCATAAAAGATAGTTTGACAAATGTTCCATAAAAGATTTAGACAAATGTTTCTCAGTTCTCATTCTATGGACCATTTTACCATTCTGAAAATTTTACTGCATATAGGTCTTATTAGAGATTGTGACTTACAACCAACCTTAACATATTCAGGCTTTAGCTATCAATTAACTCACTGTGTAAAAGATGCCTTTTGTTTTCTATGTACTTCCCATAGACTGCTTACAGTTGGTGGGTGCTCTTCTTTTTTAGTGGGTTCTATAGGTTGTTTTAATTATTTTAGCCACATTTATAGACTTTCTATTGTAATTTTTTTGCCACTAATGAAACATATGGATGATTTTCAAGTGGGATGGAGAAATATGAAGTATGCCAAAACTGCCATGTGTCATTTGTAAGGGATGATTTGCTGAATAAAACCATGCAGCCAGAAAAGTTCCCTTTACATCTGAAGATAAAAATTGAGAATTAGAAAATAAACTCATTGAAGAAAAGAAAACTATAGCAATGGCTCAAAAACTCAAATACCCACAGAAGGGATTTGTTTATAAACCCATCATCTTTACAAACTTTCTGTTGAACGATTATGTATGTTAACATACTTATGAAATTTTTATACACTGAATATCAAAGTGTCCCAGCACCCCATATGCCTCCTCCCTTACGTGTTGAAAGTATTCAGACTGCTTATGTAATAATGTATATTTTTACTGCTGAATTTTAAATTATTTGAGATACTGTGTCACAAAACATTCCTTTTATTTATGAATGAGAAATTGAGTTTTGAAATAAAATTGAATTTATGTTGCATCTGTAGTAAGTACTGTCTTCAATTTATGAAATAGAATACTTTTAAATAGAATTTTTAGTTGAAGTGTACATGAGTAAGGTAATTATGAAATGTAGCCTTTTAGTTTCTTGAATTATCTTTTATGAGAAAGGTCTGAGAAGTAACGAAAACACTATTTGTGAACATTTGACAGAAATTTTTTTGAGTATTTGATGCCTTCTGTTGAGTAGGATACTTGTGTTTGGGAAAAATGGAAAATTGCCAATTTTTTGTGTATCATCAAAATATTCATTTCATGTCC
Source organism: Scalopus aquaticus (assembly GCA_004024925.1). Classification (NCBI taxonomy): domain Eukaryota; kingdom Metazoa; phylum Chordata; class Mammalia; order Eulipotyphla; family Talpidae; genus Scalopus; species Scalopus aquaticus. The sequence goes on along the minus strand of PVIJ01001057.1, from coordinate 223,375 downwards.
ATGAGGAAGGAAAACCCACAGAATTATCTTCACATCTAGGATTACAATAACTATTTAACAAATGAATATAGTAAGTTGGAGTAATTAACTGTTCCAAAAAGGGCACTAAAATATAAATATTTTTTCCAGTTGTAAAGCAAAATTATGGGATTTGATGATATAATCCAGACACAGAAATCATTTTATTTATTTTTTATTTTTTAATTTTTTATTTATACATACAAGCTGGGGTACAGGCCAGAGGCAAGGGGCGGCGAGAGGGTTCACCAGAGCCAGAGCGGGGAGCAGAACAGGCAGATCAGAAATGCACTGCTGAAGGGAGCAGCGGGTGAGGCAGGAGAGGTCTGCCGCACCATGTGGGATTCTCCCTGGCCGGGCATCGAACTTGCGTCGCCGCTGCCGACAGCTCCACAGCGCAGCGCTCAACAGCTGCGCCACCGGGGAGGCCCAGAAATCATTTTATTTTTAAGCTTTTTGGTTTTCCAACAACAGGAAGTTAGTAGGAAAATAATAATTATATGAACATTTTTTAAATTGTTGTTATTATTTATGTCTTTTACATTATTATGTATTCCCCGTAGGTTTCCCACCACCAATTCACCCGTGAACCATCACCACAGTCGCCCATGCTCCCCTCTCCCCCATTCTGAGCCCTTATCCTCCCCCTCTCTCGCTGAATGTCTCTCTTTTATTTGGTTCCCCTATATTCCTGTTATAAGTGAAACCTTTCGATATTTTTCTTTTTCCTTTTGGCTTATTTCTCTGAGCATGATCCCTTCTAGTTCATATATGAACATTTTTAATTGCAGTACATTATAGATATCTTATGTAATGTAACTTGATTTTTAAATATATATGAGATAATAAATATGTGCATTTCTATCCTATTCCTGAAGAATTTAATAGATTATTTTATATCTATGTATTTTTTATGGTCTGCAGCAGAGACTTCAAATTGTTTTTGGATTAGAATTCACAAAAATATATTTTACATCTTGTCTTAGTATAAACTCATACATATTTACTTTTATACCTGAAATCAGTAAATAATACCTTACTGCCTGTGACTTGCTATATATATATATATTTCCATTTATCTTTAGTCATTCATTTAACTTATTTACAAAATGCTGGTAATAGCTTACTAAAATGATTTTATAACCCACTAATGAGTTGCAGCTGGCTATGTGAGGAGTCAAAATTCAGCAGTTACTCATTTAACAACCCTACCTTACTCTGTCTACATGTGGGACTGCTAGCTGCTTCTCTTTATGGCCACTACCCAAATACGCATCTGCTCTATTAATAATCACATGAACTTCCACACTGTAGTATAAGGTTTATTCTTTAACTGCTGAAACTGGGATTTTAGTGGAATTCTGCATTTTGTTTTTGGATAAGAATTCACATAACATAAAATTCACCATTTTAGCCATTTTAAAGTGTACAGTCAGGCTTTTAGCACATTTAGTGTTATGCAAGATTCAACATAATTGTTGAATTAATAATTTCTACCACTCTCAAAAGAAACCCTTCTCCCTTTCTTAGCACCCTGGCAACTACTAATCTATTTTCTGTATGGATTGCCTATTCTGGTCAGTTTCTTTAAATGTAATTACTTAATGTGTGGTCTTTTTGTGACTGGTTTCTCTCAGCATACAATTTTTAAGGTCCCTCCATGATGTAGCAGGATTTTTTTTTTGACTGTAGGTTTTTTTTTTTTATGATTGTATGAATATATCACTTTTTTTTTTTTGGTCATTTTCTAATGAAGTTGATGGATATTGGTTCCCCCCACCCACTTTCCAACTTTGAATAAAGTTACTATGATCATTTGTGAACATATTTTTGTGCAAATATGTTTTTATTTCTCTTGGGTGTATACCTAGAAGTGCAAGTACTGAGTCATATAGTCATTCTGTCTCTCTCTTTTTGAAGAACTGCCAAACTGTTTTCCACAGCAGCTGCACAATTTTATACTGGCAATATGTGAGGGTCTCTATTTGTCCACAACCTCAAACAACATTTGTTATTTCCATTAAAAATTATTATAATCATCATAGTGGGTATAAAGTGATATTCATTGTGGTATTGATTTGTATTTCCCTAGTAATAAATGATGTTGAACATTATTTCATGTGCTTATTGGCCATTTTTAAAAATAAATTCTTTGGAGAAATGTCCAAATCTTTTATCTATCTTAAAATTGCGTTTTTGTTTCTTTATTGTTGAGTTGTAAGAGTTTTTAATATATTCTGAATAATAGACGCTTAACCTGTATATATAATTTACAAATATTTTCTCTCAGACTATGGGTTTTTTTTTTCATTTCTTGATTAGTATCCTTTGATACTACTATTTTGATGCACAGAAGTTTTAAATTTTGATGAAGTGAAACTCATTTTTTATTTGTACTTTTGGTGCTTAATCTGAATATTGAGGATTTTGGTTATTTGATTAGGTATAATTATAGTCTGATTAGTTTAAAAAATAAATATATATTTCTCTACTTCCATGTTAACTAAATAATTTAGTAATCTCTAATTTTCTCTTTTTAAGTTGTTACTTATATACCACTAATTAGCTATAGTACTGATACATAACTCCAACAATAAATAAAAAATTAGATTTGGAGCCTCCCTGGTGGTGCAACAGGTTAAGTGCAGCACTATGAAGCTATCCAGAGCCACTGCAGCACGAGTTTGATACCTAGCCAGGGAGATTCCCACATGGCGCAGCAGACCTCTCCTGCCTTGCCCACTGCTCCCCTCAGCAGTATACTTCAGTAGATCTGCCTCTTCTGCTCCCTATTCTGTCTCTGGTGAACCGTCTCACCACCCCACACCTTTGGCCTATACCCCATCTTGTATGCATAAATAAATAAATCTTTAAAAAAATTAGATTTGAAATGAAAATGAGCTTAGGTCCTTGCATTTGATTATTTATAGTTATTGCTAATTAATCAGTTACCTAGATACTAATTATCTGCACAGCAAAATGTTGTTTCAGCAAGGAAAAAAGTAGTTACGTATAAAAGCTATGTGTTTTCTACATTGTTTTCCCCCTAGCTTCAACTACGTAATATAGTTATCTCTGTTTTTCTCAATTTAGATCATTAATAAATCATAAATTATTTATAGTACTAACATGGTATTCCAGTAACAAATAAAAATTTCTATTTGGAAAAAAATCTTTAATACAGGGTCATAGAAATTTACATCTGTATTTCCTTCTAAGAGTTTAAGCTCTTACATTTAGTTCTTTGGTCTGTTTTGAGATTTTTTCATGTAGGTATTTAGTTTTCCCAGCATCATTTGTTAAAAAGACTGTTTCTCCCACTCCATCTTTTTAGAGATTGAACTACATACTTTGTGTATAGGAGAATGGAGATTATTTGTAGATTCACTCATTGGTTTAATATCACTGGATCCAGTAATTTTTTCTTAAACAGCTTTACTTACCTTTTTAATTAAATATCATGAAATTTACTTGTTTTAAGTGTACTTTTCAGTGATTGTGAAAAGAGAAAGAAGCTAATGACTTACTAAGGAAATAAATAAGGAAAGAACCATGCTGCATTCTAGAACACTTTGATGGATACCAAAGGATGTAATGGCAGCTATGCTTATGAACATTTGTCTCAAGAGGAAAAAAGTGCTTCTTCTATTCTAGAAAAATGTGCTGTATAATTTGTCTTGTAGGAATCACTTGATTGTTTTCAAGGTGAAGATATAGGACAGGGCTTCTAGGTTTTTACACAAAGGGAAACCCAGGGAAACTCAAGAATTGTTGACTTGTACCAGGAAAGTGATTTCTGTGGGCCTAAATTAACTATATTTTTCAGTGTCTTGCTCCAGCTGTCTCTCATCCCTCATCCATAACTTGTGCTTATAAAGTTCTCTTGATGGCTGAGAATTCATTTACTGTGTTTGGTTTTATAATAGAAATCTGATCATGTGATATAGTTGCAGAAGAAAGATATAAGAGACAGTACTGACGATTTTATTTTCCTATTGTTGACATTATTTATATTTTAGCAAAAGGGAGTTGGATTGCATATAGAAAAGTTCCCTCTGAACGTTTGCCAGAATCAGTTTATTGTCATTTTTAGTTAAAAGGGTTTTCTTTTTTTAAACTTAACATGCACCTCCTTTTTTGCATAGCAGATGGGAAAGATCAATGAGCTGCTATAGAGAATTACAGGGGTTTTTTTTTCTCCATTTGATCTTTGATCTTAAGACAGCTTTTAACCCTGTAGTAATCTCCCAAGAGATTTGAGGAAATATTTTGTGAAACAAAATTATGGGAACTATGAATATGTAATTGGTGTTCTTACAACTTTCTGCCAGATGTAAAGTAAATGCTTTTAAAATATCATTATCAGCTGTTACATGTTTTCTATGAGGCTGAATCTCAATGTAGTTTATGTCTAAATGAATTACTGCAACTTAATTTTGAATTTATTTTATTGTTAGGGAAATAATGATACTTTTCTTAATAGATTAACAGCTGGGAAAAAAATCACATTGATGAAATTGCCAAAACTCTAATTAGGTTGTAAGATTGAAAATTACATTAAAGTATCTTAATTTAGAAGTTGGAATGTTGCTTTTAACTTGACTTTTTATTAAGCTTTAAACTTGATTTCATGCTCTCCTTATCTTTTAGCAGACAAATTCAGACCTTAATAAAAACTAAATTGTGGTGCATAAAGAGTACTTTATGTACTGTTAAAACATGACAAAACTGGCCTCTGCCACTGCTACTGTGCCTGAGTGGAGCTGTTAGTACAGTGCTGCTTGCCACTCTGCCCACTTGCCCATATGCAGGTTTAAAAAACTTACAGTATCTCATGGTTATGAAGACTACGTGGTGGAAGACTATAGTGATGATCTTGGGTGAACAAATCCAGTTGCCAACAACCTCCCGCAGAATATCATGTAGGGTGTTATGACGTCTGCTTCAGCATTATTGGTGAATTGAAGCTATAAAACTTATTTGGGATAAAGTAGCAGGACACAGTTTGGGTGATGGCTTTGTGAACTACCTGACTGCAAAAGATTCTGAGAGAGTGATAAGCAGGATGAGTGGTCTGCAGCTCCCAGTCCAAAGCCATGAGGATGACATATGCTTGCCCGAGCTCAGAGGTCATCAAAGATGCCAACTTGTACATCAGTGAATTCCTGAGGACCGTGACTCAGAAGGAGGTGGAAGACATGTTCTTGAGTTCAGGTGAATCATCATCTCCGAGCTCCTTGTGGATCAGAATACAGGTTTGTCCAAAGGGGTTGTATTTATCCAGTTTGACAAATGGTCGAAAGCAGAATAGGCACTTAACAATTCAATGGTCATAAATCCCCAGGTTCCTCCAGGCCCACAGTGAAGTTTGCAGCCAACCCCAACCAGAACAAAAGCATGGCGCTACCCTTTCAGCTGTACCACTCGCCTGCTAGGTGGTTTAGAGGCCCAGTTTACCACCAGGTACAGAGATCAGGTTCTCCCCTAGATGAGTAGAACACATGAGTGGCTTTCTGATGTCAGTGTCCCAGGCAACACTTCTTCGGGCTGGTGCATCTTCATCTACAACCTTGGTTAAATATAAGGGAATCGTTTGGCAGATGTTTGGCCTCTTTGATGAAATTATCAGTGTAAAAACAACTTGAGATTTCAACATCACAAGTGCAAGGGCTTTGGTTTTGTGACCATGACAAACTGACAAAGCTGCAGTAGCCATGGCAAGTCCAAATGGCTACTGACTTGGGAACAAAATCTTACAGGTTTCCTTCAAAACTGGTAAGTCCTACAAATAATTTTTTTTATGGAATAAACATAAAGTTGAAACTTTTTTGCTAGTGTGCAACTCATTTTGTGCCAATTTTCACAAGTGTTTGTCTTAGTCTAATGAGAAGTAAAAAGGTTTTTATACTCAGGGACACAATCAATATCTTCAAATGTTTGAAATCCCACAATGTTGGAGTATTCCCTGAGCCACTTTCCCCTATAATTTTGCCTTTCCCAGCATAATTTTTTAGTGGTTTATTGTATTCCAATTAAATCTTTTGATAGTGTTCCATTGTTCTTTAAAACATTTTATTTTTAAATTTTATGCATACAAGCCAGGGTGCAGGCCAGAGGCATGGGGCGGTGAGAGGGTTCACCAGAGACAGAGTGGGGAGCAGAACAGGTAGATCGATGGAAATGTACTGCTGAGGGGAGCAGCAGGTGAGGCAGGAGAGGTCTGCCATGCCATGTGGGAATCTCCCCTGCTGCCGGCAGCTCCACAGCTCAGTGCTTTAACCGGCTGCGCCACCCGGGAGGCCCTCCATTATTCTTATATACTCTGTTCTGTTTCTTTCCTGATCTTTTTTTAATCTTTCTCAGGTTTTTTTTCAGTGATATATATTCACCCGTTCTCAAGTTCATTGATTCTTTCCTTGACTGGGCCAGGACAGTTGATAAGTCTACTGAAAGCATTCTTTATTTCTGCTACCTTTTCTCACTTGTAGTATTTTTTATTTAATTTGTTCTTGTAACTTATGTCTTTCTGCCCATCTAACTTACCATGCTGTTAACTTTTTTCATTAGAACTTTCAATATAGTAGTCATAGCCATTTTAAATTCTCAGTTAATTCCAATTTCTGTATCGTATCTGATTGTTGATTGCTTTGTCGCTTGCTGATATGATGGATGGCTTCTTTTTTTTTTTCTTTTTTTGCCTAATTTTTTTTGTTGAAAATTGGACAGCTTATGAAGGAAAGTAATAGTTAAAATGATTGCTGTAATTAAAAAAGATAAACTCATGCCATTTGCAGCATCATGGGTGGAGCTAGAGGGGATTATGCTCAGTGAAATAAACCAGAAGGAAAATTAAAAATATCAGATGGTTTCACATGTAGGAGGAATATAGGGAAACTTAATAAGGGATTAGGAGATAAAAGTAACAACAATAATAAATTAAATAAAACAAAATTAGCAGGCAACTATAAATCAGAGACATTCTGCAAGGGACGGGGAGGAAGAGGGACCAAAAGAGGGGATAAAACAGCACAAGGGACTATGGTGATGATTCATGGGTGAATTGGTGGTGGGAATTTTATGGGGAATACAGCTGAAAGGAGAAAGCATACAAGCATACATTATACAAAAATATTTTAAAGGAAATAACTTAAGAATGGTAACGAGCACACCTGGTTCCTATGTCTTGTTTTCTAAATATCATTCTCCAATAAAAAGAACCAGTTTTTTTGGAAGTGATTGATTCTAGGACAGAGTATGAGAAAGCACAAGATGGGCCTGGAACATCTTCTGGTGCCGGAACCTAGAAGTTACTTTTAAAAAAGGGGGTAGGTATGTTGAGAGACATAAGAACCAACCTGAGAGAGCTCTTAATGATCAAAGCTCTAACAATTTTAGCAATAAAATGTCAATACTTTTGGCTTTTAATTCAGAGTATAGTAAATATTAGTGGGGAGATACTGGTATAAATATATAATTAAATGAATAAAGGAGGAGGGTTATAGTAGAATTTTAACCATATAGAAGAAATGAGGGAAAAAGGAAGTCACCGTTCTAATACCATAATGATAACGTTACAGGCAAGATACAGTGATGGAGGGCTGGGGTGGGTGTGGTGTGATAACATTTTCAGAGGTATGAACCTGTACCTCTGAATCATACACAGTGCTCCATTTCTTACCTCAATGGAAAGAAAAAGAAAGAAAATAGTTTGCTCTCTGGCAGCCAACATCAAATACGTAGGTGCCCTTTTTATTTTTCTTTAGCAGAATAATACAAAAGATAACTGAAGGGGAATGAACCTTTAAACCTTTTACATTACTCTTGTGTCTCTTCTACATTTATTTATGCAATGAGGTTGAATAATCTTATTTCTCCCCAATCTCATTCTTTGTTTTTTTTTTTTTTTTTAAGATTTATTTATTTATGCATACAAGTTGGGGTTTAGGCCAGAGAGGGGTGGAGGTGGTGGTGAGAGGATTCACCAGAGACAGAGTAGGGAACAAAACAGGCAGATCAACTGAAAAACACTGCTAAGGGGAACAGCTGGCAAGGCAGGAGAGGTCTGCTGCGCCATGTGGGAAACTCCCTTTCTGGGTATTGAACTTGTGCTGCAGTGGCTCATGGATAGCTTCATAGTGCTGAGCTTAACCTATTGCGCCACCAGGGAGGCCCCCTCCCCCAATCTCATTATTTTTGTCTTCTGTTTGTCCTGATGCTGGTGATATGATGTTGGTCTAATTTAATGTTAAACATGAACCTTCTCGTTCATCTTGTTTTGGTGCCGAAGGGGTTGTGCTGAATTCAGATTCCAATTGTTTACTAAACGTGTTATGTGGCAGACTTAGTGTAAAATCTTCCTTCATATGTCTTACATTAGCTTATTTAATTAAATGAGGTTTTGAAATATAGCTGTGACACAATACCATTTTATTGTGTGGACTCAATTATCCTGAGAGAAGAGTGTGGGAAACTGAAACTGGTTTTTTAAGAGTTACTAATAGAATTATGGAAGGCAATGGGAGAGTGGCATATAATTTGTATAAAATAGAATTCAGGAAGGCCAGGGAGGCTGGAAGATATAATGGTTATATCTATGTTTTGAAAGTCACCTCTAACACTAAATGCTACATGACACATTTGCTTACATGCAGCCATAATGAATTAACATTTGATGTAGATTAATTACAATGATGTGAGGGTGTACTCATCTCTAGAAATAAATTGCTTTATTATTAATGAATGTAGATGCGGGAAATGTATGCTGTAAGTGTAGCACATTGTTTACTTGCTGATTGGTCATATCTTGGATTTGGTTATGGAATACTTCTCTTATTTATATTTCAATTTGTAACACGTTTGAATTAAGTTTGAGCTTTGTTTATTATCAGTTATCATTTTGTTTGTCTTTTATCTGTCGGGAATATTCCAAGAAAGAGTCTAAAGTTGTCATCTTATTCTGTAGTGAAACCTCTCAGCATTTTGGATATTAAACCTAACAGTGAAGTGGAATTTTTCTTTCAAGTGAACATAAGTAAACTCATTAGGAAGAATTGCTTGCTGTTTCTTGACCCTAAGTAGATTACATACTTTGAGTTTTTGATAAATTTTATGTTTCCTGAATGATCTCTTACAGGATGCCCTCTCATTAACTTTTTAAAAAGCACCAAACACTACCACTTCCCCACCTCCTTTAAAATCTTTTCGTGAGAACAAGGAGAATGATTAACTTTATAACTGATGTGTAGTTTCTTAGCTATCTAAAATACTTTCACTAAAGCAACTTAATTTTTTAAAGATAGCTAAGTTAAATATGTAATCATTCTCCAGAGTAATTAAAGTGAGAGAATGGATATAATTAGAAATTGTCTTTTTTTTTGGTAGGGTGTCAAATAACTGATAATTTTGCTGTATCTGTGTATTTGGTAATGGTTCTGATCGTTTTCTTGGAGAAAGTTCTAGGCAAGGCAGTACTTTTACACTTAGAGTCCAATCTGTGTTTGACAAAACTTTTACATTACTCCTGTGTCTCATATGCATTCTGCAGTGAGGTAAAATACACATGTATGTATTGCAGCCAGAAAGGTGGGTTTTTAGGAACTGATCTTCTCAATTCCATTAAGTGAAAGGAATTTCATGTTTTTAAATGACCATTGATATGAAATATTAAGTCTGTTTTAAGGAAAGAACTGAGTTGAAATAAAGTTTAAGATTGAAGTTTATTGCCTAGAGTCAGCTTGACCAGAGTGTGGCAGAGTTGTAACTTATGTGACAAGTATATATAAAATTGCTCCTTTTAGAAAGAGGGCTTGACTGCATTTTATACCCTTTCATCAAATTTTGCTGTCAGATTTCTGACTGTTGTTTTCCTTAAAAGTGGTATCGTTGTAATTAAAACAGAAGATTAATTTGCTTAAAATGACAAGTTAATTTTGCTTGTTGAATTTGAAGTTTGTTTCAACTATTTTTTGTTTAGGGTAAACACCTTGGAATTGGGTCCAGCCCATCCTTTGTAGGTATTGTTTTCCTTTCCTTCCACCTGATGACTTTCTCTGTCCATCTGGTTAATTCCAGCTCAAGGGTAGCCTTTCTGACCTTCTTGTTTTTACTCTAAACCTATTCCTGCCATTCTTCTTACACTATTTTCAGCCAGGTCACCAATAACCTAAATCCAAGATGATATGTTTTGGTTCTTACTCCATCTTTCTGTAAAATTTGTCAATTTGACTGACTCTGTTTTCTTGTTCTGATTTTCTTTCTACTTGTATGGCTGCTGCTTCTTATTCTTTGTGAGATCTTTGTCTGCTTATCCCACTAATGGTGCTGTTCCTCTGGTCATTTTTCTGGGATCCCGTCTTTTCTTACATGCTAAATCCTCTTAGAGAAATGTCTTACTTCATAGCTTCAACTGGCTTCTACTGTGGTTGACTCCAAAATAAAAATTCCCACCCCAGATCTTTCTTCTGGGTTCCTGACTCATGTCTAGCTGATATGGCCTCTTCTGGGTCTCTCCAATAAGTGAGAAAAATCACCAGTCTGTTCCATAAATCCTTTAAGCTTATTAGGGGTTCCTTCCCACCACACCTTTCTTTCATGTCATTTCTTTGCTTGAAAACATTCATGTAAGGTGGAGCTATAGAAGAGGCAATGAATCAGAGAGGAATGTAAGATAAAGAGGCCTTTATTAGCAAATCCTGGGTGAGGTTCACAGATTCCAGGCGGGGGTCTGTGGAGTTGCGGGGAGGGGGCACCCTGCGCAAATAGGGGGGTGGGTTGTGGGTCTTTATACAGGGTGAAAGAATTCCAAGGGTGGGGGCAACTCCATTTGGAGCTGGTGGCCTTGCAGGTGCATTTGGGCTGCTGCGGCCCAGCTGGGTAGTGGGGGCATGAGTTTCTTTCCAAGGTCACACATCTTTGCTGAGATTCTTCACAGCGCCCTTATGTTGGGCATGGGCGGGTTGAGCCTAGCAATTCGTACCTGTCAAATGCTCTTGCCCCAAATTATATGCTAGCATCATTTTCTATTGTGCCACATCGTTAAACCAAAATTCTTGACTAGTGGTATGCCCTGCTAGCCACCTCTTAAACAGCTCTTTATCTCCTATGGATTCTCAGATACCACTGACGTCAGTTTGATACAGGAATTTCTCCTAATTCAGCTACACTGTATTACTCTTTCCTTTTTTTGAAACTCGGTATTTTATTGAAACCCATTTAATGACATGTCTCATTCTGTTAGTTGTATAATTATTTCGTACTTGCGTTATGGCTCTCACTGTCTGTTACATCCTTGAAAGTGGAATTATGACATTTTCTCTGATAGGGCCTAAATACTGGCTTGATACGGTATTTGAGGGACTCAGGAGTGCTCCTTCTGACAACTTGTTCAGTGGCTATTCACATTGCATTCTAGGCGCACAGCAGGATTGATTTCTGTTTTAGCCTGTATGTAGAGGCAGACTAGATTTGTGCTAGATATATGTGGGGAAGCAGTTGTGGATTTTTAAAACTATGACTGATGGCAATACCATATCATTTGACTCTAAGATGACTATTTCCACCTGCATTTTAACATCTCTGAAATTAGGATACATTTTACAATTGATGACTTCTTACAATGATTATTGACAATGTTTTTAGTAGTACCTTTAATAATGGCATACAATGCCATAGCATTTTAAGTTTGATGAATTTTAGTTGTAGTGTGAGGTTAAATGATGATTTCCATTCGTGGGGTTGTGTTATCCATAGAGGGCTATTGGGTACAGTGGACATTGTGGCTTGTACTAAACTTTCTTTCCAGTCCAGCCACTTATATAGCAGATATGTGGCTGACCATCTAGGGTCATGACTGGTGTTAGATTACCTACGGCAGCTCATCTGTTATCTACAGTGGTTGGTTCCAAAATGGGAATAATACCTAGAGACAGCCAATTAAAATGAGAATTGGGGCTTTTGTTTGGTGGGAAGAAATACTTGCTTCTCTCTTCTTTTCCATGAGAACAAATGTAGTATGTTGCCCTAGGAGCTCCTAGCAGCCATATTATCACTGAGGGGAGCGAGCCTGAGCTTCAAGCTCACTGTGGAAAAGTGCAAAGCCAAGAAAACTGGAGAGAAAGATGCTGTAGACTAAGCAACTGTGAAGAGGCAGTGCTTCAGAAGGTGGCTCTGGGCTGGACTGTGCGGGCTTGAATGACAGCTCTGCTACTTATTAAAACTGTGCACTCTGTGTAAATATGTTCACACAACCTCTCTGTACTTCTATTTTCTGATCTGTGAAGTGGGGATAACTCTCAGAGAATTGTGGCTAGTATTAAATGGGTGAATACACGCACAAAAATGGGCAGAGCAGTACCTGACAACTAGTGTTTACTGTTGTTAATGTTGTCGTTATTACTAACCAGTTCTGAAACCTACCCTCCCTCTGGGCTTTCTTTTATTATTCATGAAAATTTGATTTCTTTTTTTTTTTTGCCCAACACCCTATTTGTTATTTGAAAAATACCCTAACAGGTGTACTGGTAAAGCTCAGAATTCTGATAATAATTTGAATTAAGCTTAAAGGTAAATATTGGGTAACTAGTTTGACTTCCTTTTTAACACATATTTTACACAATAGGTTAAAGATATTCTTAAAAAGTGAGAATTATTATTTTGCAGACTAATTTTTCTCTAGGACCAAAAAAAAAAAAAAAAGGCTGCCCTAGGGATTTTAGGAGAGCTTATAAACTAGCTTCCCTTCTACCCTCTCATTTTAACAAATAAGCATTAATAGTCATTCTGGCATTTAGTATCTATATCGTGAAGAGGTTTTAATTTTTTTTCCGTGAGTAGAAAAGCAAATATTTTCAATTACTTCCTGCGTCAGCTGATTAACCAATCTCCGTGTTTACATTTGGAATCCCTATTTTATAAGAATATAAGCATCTTTCAATCTTACAGATATAGCTCAATTCTAATTATTTGAAAATGGAAACTCATTTACTGTTTTTTATGTGTGTGTGTTTAACTCCCTTTGGTTGCAATTTTGTTCCATATGTTATAGGTACTACATGTAACCCTTGATAAACGTACAGTCACATTTCATGTGTCAAACTCTTCTAATGACATGGCTATTGACTAACTTTCCACACTTCTCCCTCCCCAGTTCTATGACATATTACGTGGTATTAGTTTTATTGCACAGCATGGTTGACTGACTTTTTAAAACATTCCTTTAAAAAACAGCCTTCTTTGTAGCACCTTAAAACATTTTCATTGTAGAAAAAATTGATCTAAGGGAGTGTTTTGGGTGGAACACCTGTTATGATTATTAAGTTGTCTATTATTTTGTTCTTTGCTTTGCATAAGAATGTATGGGAAAGAGACTAGACCATTCTGAGGAAGACAGAAATCTAGTGTATTAAAAAAATGCCATTTGCCTTCTATAGCTTCCCTCTGTCTGATGCACAATTGCAAGACTGAAGGATCTGTTGTAGTTTGCTTGTTTCTTGTCTGCTAATTTCTTTCTCTGCTTGGTTAGTTATAAAACCAAATACTTTCAAAGGAGTTCAGCAGTTTCTAATTTTTTTTTTTTTTTACAGCAGTTCTAACACGGGTTCTTAGATATGTGGAAAGTTTTATTGTTTACAAAACATTTCATGTCTGTATTCTTTTGTTTTTAAAGATTTATTTATTTATTCATACAAGCTGGGGTACAGGCCAGAGGCGTGGGGTGGTGAGAGGTTAACCAGAGACAGAGTGGGGAACAGAACAGGCAGATGGATGGAAACACACTGGGGAGCAGTGGGCAAGGCAGGAGAGGTCTGCCACGCCATGTGGGAATCTCCCTGGCCGGGCGTCGAACTCGTGTTGTCACTGCCGACAGCTCCAGAGTGCAGCGCTTAACCACTGTGCCACCAGGGAGGCCCCATGTCTGTATTCTTTTCAGGATCTCTGAGATGCATATAATTAGGGTAGAGATTTTCTTTTTATCCTGTTTTAGGTGAAGACACTGGTTACATGTTAATACAGGTGTGGTCAGTGACACATACAGAACTATGATTGTTCCCTGAAAGCGACTGTTACAAAGGCCTCTTCATGAATTGGGGAGATACCATGTTCCCTGTCCCACTTAATGATGTGGGGAGCTCAGTGGTCAGGTGAAGCAGTGTGACATGGAAGGCTGGTGGGCTCAGAAAGGAGAAAAGAAAGGGATTCCTCTTGTTCTGATGGAAAGAAGAAAGCATAGAGCTTTTTTTGTTGTTGTTGTTGTTATTCAAGCTGGGGTACAGGCCAGAGGCGGGGGGCGGCGAGAAGGCTCACCAGAGACAGAGTGGGGAGCAGAATAGGCAGATCAGAAATACACTGCTGAGGGGAGCAGCGGGCGAGGCAGGAGAGGTCTGCTGCACCATGTGGGATTCTCCCCGGCTGGGCGTCGAACCCGCATTGGGCGCTGCCGACAGCTCCACAGCGCAGCGCCCATCCGCTGTGCCACCAGGGAGGCCCAGCATAGAGCTTTTGTACCTGAGACTCAACTTGCACCCTGATGCCGCTGGGAAGGACAGGTAGAAGGCGACACATGTGAAAGGAGAGACATGTAGAGAGACTTGAAAGAGACACCATTGGTGAGAGACATGTGTGGAGGCTGGCAGTGGCAGCTGTTATCTTGTTTTATGCTTTGATTTTGCTCTTTTCATCCCAGACTTGCCTGGCCTCTTTTGTCCCCTTCTTATCACTTTGTGTGCCGGTGCCCTTTAAATTTACCAGCCCTTGGGGCTGGCCATTTTCTGTGCCATTGCATAAATGGTATAAGCATTCAATAAAACACACACAGCTCCTGAACTACTGGATATATTTTAATGAAAATTTAAATGCATAAAGATTATATATCAGAGTAATCAATTAGAGTGTGGTGTATTGTTCAAAACATGTCCCTCTATGGAGTGGAACACAACAAAATCCACCAATAAAGCGGGTTTCACTTCTCTTTTTCTTGGTTGCACATACTCCACAGGGTCTCTGAGGAATTTTCTTGCTCCCAGCACTAACTATTTTCTCTACTTTATGCCTTTTCATGTCCATTGAAAGTATTCCCGGTGGGTCCATCTTAGGTGCACGCCTTGTAGGAGAAATGTGAATGTTTTTCTCTCGTGTGTCTGAGATGGGCTCATTTGGGCTCATGTGTCTGAGATGGGGTCACCCAGTTTCTGGCTACTTCATGCAGGAATTATTTATACATAATTTGTTTTCCATGGAGCTCTACATACACCCTAAAAGAATTGAATAGGGCACAGTGCAACAAATACAGTACTGTCTTCTTTGACCACTTTGTGGCCTTTCTCATTATTGTGCAATATGACAGATACTGGTCCGCACGGTCTACTCCCTTCATATACTTGTTGTATTCCAAGATGGGCTCCGGCTTCCTTATTCTCTCTCCAGTTTTTCTGTCCCTCCTCTCAGATTCTAGGAGCCTTGAAGAATGAATGGTAGAGATCATGTGAATCTCTCGCTTGTCTTTCCAAATTTGCACAAGAACATCTTTTTTCCTTTGGAATGCTGACTGGCCTTTCTGTAGTTTCATGGATTTCAGACATTCAGGAAGACCTCTGTTTACTCTGACCGTGTCACAGATTCTTGTTCTGTTTTGGAGAAGTTTTTCGGCAATGCTTACACTATTATAATAGTTATCCATGTAAACATGGTGCCACAAAGCTATATTTTGCCCTAAAACTGACAGAATTGTATCTTCCAACTTATTACCCTCATATATTTGCAAATTGCAAATATATCCAGTGATCGCTTCACATACCATATGCACTAATATTCCATATTTTGTCAGCTTGGCAGGGTTGTATGTACGAAAAGATAGTCGCCCTCGCCATGGTATCACACCCTCGTCAAGTTACAGTTCCTGCCTAGGTTTGTAGACACTTGCAAATTTCTTTAGAAGGTTGTTCAAAACCGGTAAAACCTTGAATGTCCTCCCTGAATTTCTGAGACATCTTCATTATTTGAAAAATGCCATGCCTGCCATATTTGGCGGATCCTGTTTCTACTCATTACCTTTGAAAATATAAGTTTCTGTTAGAGGGTCCAGTGTCCAGTAATCACTTATTCTGTCTTTGTGCACCCGCCCCATAAGGATAACCGAACCTAAAAATTTTTTCATTTCTCCATTGGTTATATTGTGCCACTTCAAACTTTTAGGCGATTCTTCGTATTTATGGGCATTTTGCTCATGATAACGATTTGATTCCTCCACCATCATCGAAAAGAGTTCATCCCCAGTAAACAAACTAACTACATCACTCACATTTTTTGGATCATGTGGAGTAATTTTCACACCTGGTGTGCCAGCAAATGTTTCTAAAGCAGGAATAATGTCGCCTTGTCCAAAAAGATAGAAAAGTAGATTAGTGTTTGCCTAGGGCTAGGAGGTGGGGATGGGGAGTGACTCCATGTATGCACAAGATTTAATTTTGGGGTGATAAAACTGCTCTGAGATTAGATTGTGGTATTGGCTGTAAAAGTATAAATATACTAAAACTTATTTAGTTGATACTTAAAAAAATGTATTTATTAATAAAATGTTTTTAAAAACTAACAGCAAAATAATTCAGTAGGACAATAAGATAAAATTAATATAGGAATATAAAAATCCTTCATATCCATTAATATATATGTACATCATACATATATACATCTTTGTGTGTGTGTATATGTATATATAAATAACCAGTTGGGGGATATATATAAATATGTACATATATAAAATATATGTAATAATCAGTTGGAAGATATAATGGAAGAGAAAATGCCATTTGTAATGGCAACCAAATAGATAAAATACTCAGGAAAAGCTTTTAAAATGTATAAAAGTTATATGAAGAAAACTTTAAGACACTCCTGAAAGGCTTAAAGATAGTCCTGAACACAAATACAAGTTTGCCTTGTTTTACACACTTTAAAGTTGTAATCAGCTACATATTTTATTTGCATGCAAGTACATATTTTATTTAGGACATGATCCTAGGATGTATGTGAGGAGTGGGAGTGGAGAAGTGAGATAGGAGGGATTGAAGCTAATAAGGGGTATGTTAATGAACAGGCTCCCACTGTTGGTAGCTTAATCTTATTATAGACTTAATCTTAATCTTAATCTTATTAATCTTATTATAGACTCTTGTGAAATTGCTTAGAACCCACCTCAAAGATAATCTCACCTGAGTGTAAAGAAGCTGAATTTATCAACTTCTTTCCAGTTTTGGTAGCCAGTTTCTACCCAATATTCAGGTCTGCTCCAGGCTAGTGTCCACCAGAGAACACTCTTAGCAGACTAACACTCTTAGCAGACTAACTGTGGCCTGCAGTAGAAAGCTGCAGGCATGTAATGGAGTGATGAGTGCCGAGCAGATCAGAAGGTTACACCAAGCGTGGCATTCCAGATCTGTGCTGTTGAGATGTAGGAGATATTCCAGTATCAAATCAGTCTAGGGGAGCAATCTTGTCTCTTTGCACCAGTACTTTGAAACCTGTGGCTTTTTCTGAATTGGGACCATAAATGTGTCAGGGTGAATTTTTACTTTTTTGTTTGTTTTAAAAATAAAACGACTTAGTGGACTCTTCCACAGTAGGATTCGTTGCTCTGTATAGATTCACTGCTACATCAGATCAAGCCCGTTAACTGTTGTAAAGAGAGTTTATTATTTGCATGGGGTAAGGAGACAGGCAGCTATTTCTCAGAGTTCCATTCCCTCAACTTCTCTGGAGACATAGCATATAAAGGACAAATGGTGGTTATTTGGGAGCATGGTTGAGGGACAGATATGTTACATGGTGCATTATGCTTCTGTATACATTGTGTGATGAGAGAAAATGGTACCTCAGCCTCTGGAGTGGGGTGTTTAATGTAGAAATGGATGTTAATGAGCCTGAAGTTACCCTTAAGTGTTTAACTTATTTTGTTTGCATCTGCTAACTGGGCACAAATATGTTTGAACTGAAATCATGAATGAGTTTCTGAAAAACAACTGAAAATAACTGTTTCCTGATATTGGTTGCCTTTTGAACCATGGGTAGCAACTTGTCTTAACTGTTTAATATATCAAGTGCTATTTTCTTTATGACACCTTCCCAATACTCAGAATTAAGTGAGATTGTTTCTTAATCTGAACTTCTTTGAACTGTGTTGTCATAAAATGTTATATTTGAATATGCCTAATAGATAACAGGGCCTCAAAATCTTCTTGTTGAATTTAAAACATTA
Organism: Scalopus aquaticus; assembly: GCA_004024925.1. Taxonomy (NCBI): domain Eukaryota; kingdom Metazoa; phylum Chordata; class Mammalia; order Eulipotyphla; family Talpidae; genus Scalopus; species Scalopus aquaticus. The sequence goes on along the minus strand of PVIJ01001057.1, from coordinate 205,110 downwards.
AATAACACTGGTTAACAAATTTTTACGAAAGTCATGTTACTGAAATAAAATTAGTCATTTCCTATCAAATTTGTATGTGCTCAACACGAATATGACAGTCAAATTCTAATTTTGCTCTAGTTTTTTTGTAATCTGCAATAAATGGATGTTTACATCACGAAATGCATGCCAATAGTAATAGACCTATGGTTAATACCTGTAAAAAATCAAGTCATAGACTACTTCTTAGATTTCTTCGCTTGTCTCTTGTACAGCTGTTCAGGAATAGAATAGATGGAAGACGGTTTCCAGTGTGCAAAAGCACAATGGAAGAGTCTAGAAATAGTCTCCATTTTTGTAGGTCATGAGTGATTTCTAAGGCATTCATGAGGCGCTCAATATCAGAATGGAATACCAGAGTACTCTCCTTTCTGAAGAAAGGTTCTAACTGCTGGTGGCGCTTTTGGTATAAAGTAATTGTGACATCCTCTTCTAGAAGATTCCATTGTTGGAGTGTTGATCCTAGCAATTCTTCCTTGTTCTTGGATAAGTCCAAATCACGAACCAGGTCATTTAGTTCTTCCTGTGTTAGTCTGTGTAGGGTTGATAATGCACCCCAGTGAAAGTCTGGATCACTGCATGCTGATGGAACAGGAGAAAAACAAGTCGGCTCACCCTTGTTCTCATCAGATGAATCAAGAGAATATTCTGCTGGAGGTTCTGGAATAGGAAGTCCCTCACCATGTGGGACTGGTCTCAATGCAGATGGAATGTTTGGGTAGACTCTTCTCGACTTCTTTTGCTTCCTTATTCCACCAGAGGAGGAACCAAGCAGAAGTAACAGTCTTTTATGTGGTTGCTTGGCTCTCTCCACACCATGGGGACTGCAAACGGCAGTGATGGTCTTTTGCCATTTAACCACTATGAAAGCTGTGTTGTCCATGTAGCACAGCATATATGCGGGGCCCAAGGCTTGTCTTGGTCACCAACCTTGCATCTGAAGTAAAGATGATAAGCCTTCTTTACTTGAGAAGTGATACTTTTCTTCTGGTTGGCAAATGTCACTTCCCCACAAATAGACCAGAAATTGTCCACGCACTTTTGAGGCATTACTATTCTGTATTATGCCTAACAGGATAAAATAACAGTTCTATGGAACAGTAACTTAAACTGTCTCGCACAAAGTCTGAAATACTTTGAATGCTCAACCTTTCCGACAGGGCTTTCTATAGTGCACTGCTGACATCAGCTTACTTCAGCAGCCACCTGGCAGTTGTATTGCAGTGCATCAGAAAATGATGCAATCAACTCTGGATGATGCGTGCATGATGGTGTTATGTAATGCCATGCAATATTTCATCATTCTAGGCTGATTTAGGATGTTGTTGCAGTCCTACTGGATAGCTTTACACGGTGAAACGTAAAATTAATTATATGAAATATCTTCAAAACGAGAGCTAATAAAAAATTTTCAGGGTTATATTCATGTTCATCACCTCAAGATACTACAGATTAGGGCCTTTTAAAGTCAGCAATGATTGCATTGTTGACCAGTGTAATCTTTTTGCTTCTTGACATAGGTGAATACAGTGGTATAGTCAATGTTGACTCTAGGAAAACATGTAAAGGCAGTGAAATTTATTTTTTAACCTTTTCTCCTCATCTCCCCTTTCCTTTTGGTAAGCATTGACCTCTCCCTAGTGTTGTGTTTTGTTTCTTGCTTTGGTTTTGATGATTGGGGTATGCATTCTAGCTTTCTTCTCCTGTAGTGGCAACCTCAGCTATACCTCTCCTACTCCTTTTCTGATATTGGGTACAGGGAAAATTCCCCCATCCCATCTGTGTTCTTCTGAACCTGGATGAATGAACAGATTAACATCAGACAGATTAGTAGGAGAAAAGTAAAAAATTAATAAACGTGTATGGAGACCTTATATGGCTGTAAATTCTAAAATAAAATGAGATGAACCAGGGATATTTATTCTGTGCTAAGCAACCTGGTACATCAAAGAGAGACAGGGGGTGACTTCATATCACAGGGAAAGGATGACTTCATTTCATAAAACCTTGCCTATCACAGTTTGTCCTGCTTTAAGATAGGTTTCTTTGATAAAAAAGCTCATTTCTGGCGATATCCCTAAATCTATATAATATGTACTTTAAGTAATGGTAGCAATTTCTCCTCTTGCCTATGGGCCTCATTAACTTTAGCTCCTCATACCAAGTGACACTTAACTGGAAAAAGTCTACTCTGAATATATTGTGAAAAACTTATCAAACCCTTTCTGTGTGGCTGAGACTTAAAATGCTAGATTTAAAAGTCTCTTTTCTATATTATTGCTTTCAATCATCCTCTGTTGTTTTCAGGTACCTCTAAATTCTTTATGATTGTTTTTTAGTGTTTTTAACTTAGTATTTTTAAGTCCTGTAAGATTATCTTTAATATGGGCCTTGAGGCTCTCTGATTTTCAGTAAAATAAAATGTTAGATCTTTAGCTTTAAGGTCATTTTCTTTCTTTTTTTTTTTTTGCACATTACCTCTCATAGATTTGAAGACTACTTTTTTGGTTTTCCTATTTTATTGCCTTTAGTGTTTTATTAAAAGGGCCTCTTTTGATATTGTTTTATTCAAATCTTTTGCTAGCCTTACTGGTTTTTAGATATCAGTAAAGGAATCTTTAAGAAAGAAATTTATCAACTTATTTTAAGGTAAAATTTATTATAAGGCAAGTAGAAATATATACCTACTTTATTTAGCTTTGTTGGTAGTTTTGTTTGTTTTATACAATGAAGTATTAACTATAATCTTGATATAATTAAATAAGCTGCTTCTTATGATTACTCATTTGCGTTATTCCTTGTTAGGAGAGTATTCAAGCAGAATTGACCCTTACCTATCAGATATAACATGTAAATATTGGAGAAGAATAGATAGCTGAGGAGTTTAGAGTTTGATTTTATATAGGATGATAGTAAGTCTCAACAGATATTGGACTCCTTCAAAAGATCTGTCTTATAAAAAACATACTTTAGAACCTAAACAAATGGTTAAATTTGATTACTTTATTCCTTCCAGATATGACTGGTTGTCATATAGTTAATGTTTGTTCTAGTCTTTAGGACTACTTCTCTTACCTAACCTTTACTAAAATTTTAATGGGCTCTGCCCTTTCTGTTAACATGTTCATTTTAATACACGTTCTAAAGCCTTATTACCTTGGAAACTTTTTGCTAGTGGGTATTTGATATATCAGAGCAAGCTGGTGGATCAGATTTTTTTTGGCAACTGAATCTTTTAGCACCCTGGGAAATCATGCCAAGTATGTCAGCATCTTTTCTTTCCAATTAAGATTAGGTTTGGATAGGGTCATGGATTCTTGTGAATAAAACTATAGTTTTTCACACATCCTTCTTAGTTTTTTGCCATGTGCGGTAATATATTCATAGGCTCCAAGATTAGGACATTGACATCTTTAGGGGATCATTATTTTGTCTATGAATTTACTTCTGCTCTTATGCTTTTAATTTCCAAGAATACGTGTTTTCTCAGTTTGTTAAATCAGGGTTATAGTATCTTTCCCATAAAGATAACAGTAGTTTTTTGTTGTTTTAAGTGTTCTCTAGCTTTCACTGTTTCTTTCCAGAATGTCCTCACCCAGATTCACGTTTGCTTTGTCTCTGTCTTTCATATGAATAGGTTTTCGCAAATGTCTAATGATCTTTGACTATCTCCTCTTTAAGAGTGTCATGCTAAAAGCTATCTTTAAGGTTAGTGAGTATGAGCAGAGACTGTAGAGTGGAAGGCTTCACGTTAGAATAGCACCGTTCAATAGAAATATGTAATTTAAAATATTCTGGCAGCAACATTAAATAAAGAATAGGTTAAGTTAAATAAATATTCAACACAGTATATTAAGAATATTATTTCAACATGTGCTCAGGATAACAATTATTGAGCTGTTTTACATTTTTTTAATTAAATTTTTAAAATACGGAGTAAATTTACACTTACAGACCATATCAATTGAGACTCTTTCTATTTCAATGATCATGTCACATGTAATTACATGTCTATCATATTAGACAGGGCAGGTGTAAAATGATTCATTTGGAGACAGCTTGGCTCTTTGATTTGGGATTGTTCACTTTCCCTCCCCAAATGGAAAAGTGTCTGTTTTCAGCTTTGGGAATTTAAACCTGTCTGCCATTGTTCTGGGAGGGGTGGGAGCCCAGTGTAGACTTTCACTTGGCCTGTTTCCAGCCTGGCATCCTTAACCCTCAACAGTGGCACACCCCCAGAGGATCAGTCCTTAAGGCCTTGCAGACTAAGGAAGAACTCTGGGAGTCCATTTAATGCTTTGTTATTCTCTTGAAGGATCTTTAGCATTATTTCAAGGTTCTTTTTTTTTTTTATTTTTAAAACCTTCACTATCATTTTCATATGCTCGGAATGCTACTAACCCCTCATTTTCTGTAGTCTTAATGTAGATTTCAATTTTTTTCCCTTCTAAGGGACTCTGATTTTTAAGCCAGCTTCTCCAATTATGTTTTGTTACCTTCTCGTCTATTTTTAACATTGGTTTACTCACATTTGCTCCCATTCCTTCTCTCTGTTATTTTTGTGGGGTTTTTACAGAGAGCTGAATAGGTACAGGTATTCACTTGGTCATTTCTTTAATTGTAAACTGCCCCACATCCTTTTCTTTGCTGTTTCAAATGTGTCTCTTGGTCCTCATTTGGGCTATTGATTCTTTCTATGTTAACTAGAATTCCGTAAGTCATTTCCTTAGTAGCAGGCTCTGAACTCTTACTTACGTACTTACCGTCCCTTTCATCTTCTAAATGCTGAGAATACAGAAGTGGATATGACCCAATATTTATCTTTTAATGATCTCTTGGTCTAGTGGAGGAAGAAGACCTATAGAGGACAAAGATAAAGGTACTTTTGAAGCACAGAGAGGGAAGTGTCCTTCTTCCTCTGCACATTTGGTTTGTTTTCTTAGCACTGCATGTTTTGTTTTTTCTCCTTTTTTTCCCCATTCTTTTGAGACTTAATGTGAATTTTTTATCTTAGTTTTCTACTCTGGGTTAGCCAGCTCCTTTCGAACCCACAGTGACTCAGAAGCTATTCAATTTTAGAATTCTGTGTCCACTTTACCCACCTCTTAGGTCTCCAACATCATGTATAACTGTGAGGTGTGCTATGCAAAGCTTACTCATTGGTGGCTTTGGGCTAGTGGTGTGAGGGGGACTACTCTGGGAAGTCATAATTACTTTCATAATTCTAACTGTCAACCTCAAATAAAAACAATTAGTTATTTCAACCTCAAGATCGGTCTATATGGAAACAACAGAAAAGGGAAATTGGAAAGTGCATTTCTCATGGAGAGAGAGACACTCTCAAATTAAAACTCCCCAAACACATAGATAACCTTTAGAAAACCTTCTTCCTTCCACTCGGGTGGAGAAGCAGTAGCACTTCCTGTCAGGGACATAGCATCTTGGGACTTTACAGCTTGCTGATTGTGCTTGCTGGGCACTCTCTTCTAGCTTGCTGAGCTTGTTTAAATATTTTTCTTTATTTTCACAGATCATTGAAGAAAAAGTTTTAAATTTTTATTCCAATGATTTTTTTTATTGTTATTTATGTCTTTTACATTTTGTATTCCCCTTGGGTAGCCCACCACCAATTCACCTGTGATCCATCTCCATGGTCCCTTGTATTCTTTTCTATTCCATTTTGTGCTATTATCCTCCCCTCCCCCTGTGCCCCTCCCCCCCCCCCACATACCGCTGAGTGTCTTTCTCCTTTTTGGTTTCCCTATAGTCCTGTTACAAGTGAAACCATTCGATATTTTTCTTTTTCTTTCTGGCTTATTTCACTGAGTATGATTCCCTCTAATTCCATCCATGTCACTGCAAATTGCATGTGTTTATTTTCTTTGAATGCTGAGTAGTATTCCATTGTGTATATGTACCACATCTTCTGGATCCAGTCATCTATTTTTGGACATCTGGGTTGCTTCCATACCTTTGCTATTGTGAATAGTGCCGCAGTGAACATATGGGTGCATGTATCCTTTCGGATTAGTGTTTTTGTGTCCTTTGGGTAAATTCCCAAAAGTGGTATTGCTGGGTCGTATGGGAGCTCCATGTTTGAGAGTTTGAGGAATCGCCATACAGCTTTGCATAGTGGTTGGACCAGTTCACATTCCCACCAGCAGTGTAGAAGAGTTCCTTTTTCTCCACATCCTTTCCAGCATTTGTTGTTGCCTGTATTTTTAATGTGTGCCATCCTCACAGGTGTGAGGTGGTATCTCATAGTGGTTTTGATTTGCATTTCCTTGATTATAAGTGATGTAAAGATTTTTGCACACACTACATCTGATAAAGGACTGATAACAAAAATTTACAAGGAACTCACGCAACTCAACAAAAACAAAGCCAATAACCCAGTCAAAAAATGGGCAGAAGAGCTCAAAAGGCACTTCTCCAAAGAAGAAAAGCAAATGGCCAACAGATACATGAAAAAATGCTCAACATCACTTATAATCAAGGAAATGCAAATTATTCCAATAATTTTTTTATTGTGGTTCAATGTATATAACATAAAATTTGCCATTTGAAACTTTTTAAGTATAAGTCAATGGCTTTCATTACATTCACAGTGTTATGCAATCATTACCACCACCTATATCCAAAATTTTTACATCACCTCAATTAAAAATCCCACATACCCATTATCCCCTCTTGTAACCCCTAACCTACTTTCTTTCTCTATGAACTTGCCTGTTTTAGATATTTCATATATATATGGAGTCACACCATACCTGTCTTTTTTGTCTGACTTACATCACTTAACCTGTTTTTGAGCTTCATCTGTGTTATAATATATATTAGAACTTCCTCTGTTTGTTTTTGATCTTGGGTAGTCATACTGATTTTTTCTTGAAACGTATATATTTTTCAATACAAAAATGAATTCTTTATTTCCTTCTTTTTCTTTCATATTACATGATCTCACTGGCAGCTTTTGAAATTTTTCCCAGTGGATACTGTTGTAATTGTAGGCTTGTTGATTCATGCTGATGAATAGTAATTTCTTGCAAGTTATTCTGGCATGTAAGGTTCATTTTTCATGTTATCTGCATAAAAAGTGGTGGTGAATATTAATCAAGTAAAAATGCAGATTTGAATATTAAGCTTCAATAAAAGCTTAATTAGAATACACAAGTCACATTAATGGTCCCTAAGTTTTACTAGTTTGTAGTTTTAAACTTTTCCTTGTTCCAACTAGTAAATTGATAGGTGTCGCTGTGAATACAAAATTGGGGTGGGACACAGCCGTTACACTCATGAACTTCTCAAGATCATTCATTATTACTGGTAACATTATTACCAACTTAGAATTGTTTTCCCCATGACAGAAAAATATGGATTTATTGACTCAATTAAACCAAGTTTATTTGTTGAAGATTTGTGCATGAAGGTAGTAATGTGGGTGCCACATAGAAAATACAAAGAATTATAAGCTTTACAGGAACTTAAATTTAGACATCTTGGGCAAATTTACACTTGAGTGGATAAATATCTTTATCACAACATGCATAAAGTTAAACAACACAAAATTAAACTGCATCAAAATCTTGATAAAAGATTTTTATACCAAAGGATGACTAATAATTCCTAAACTATGTAGACTAGTGTTGTTCAATATTTTTAAATAATATTTTTTTCCAAATGAAATCTAATCTAAGAAAAGTGGGGGTGGGTGGGTAAGGAAGGCTATTTTATGGATAGAAGTCAGTTTTCCAGACCTAGTCAGTTTTCCAGACTAACTGTACGACCTATGACTATTTACCTAAACATTAGGTCAGTTCCTTTGTTAACTAATGGGATAAATAATGGAATTGTTCTAAGGATTAAAAATAATGGAATACATGAAGTCTTTAAAGTTCTCTGGAACATTCTAATCAGTAAATACATTTTATATATTAATATTGCTGTTATATTGGAAGAGGAGGGGTGGGTACACAACAGTATCCTCTCCCCTCCCATCTGTAGAATCCTAAACCTAGGGATGATAAATGCTATCTGAACTTAGAGGAGAAATGATCACTTAGGTTGTCAAAGGAGTTTTGGGTAAAAATTACTAAGAGTTTATATGTGTTAACAGTTATAATGGGTTACTAGTGTTGTTATTCTTTTTTGGATATTACTTTCATTAAGTAATAAAATATACCCAAACCTAAAGCCAATCTTAATTTTTTAAAATTGTCTTTCTTGAGATAACATTGTTTTATAGTACTGTGTATGTTTTAGGGGTGTAGGTTTACACCCTTACAAATACGTTATTACAATACTCCCTGCACCAAAGCACCAATAATTTTCTAGCACTGTCCATTTTACCACCTCCCCACTTTGCTCTCACTCCTCCACCCTCCCAATTCTGATATTTTCTGTTCTGCAGTTAGACTTCAAGGGTTTGTTATTGGTTTGGTTTTGACCTTTGCTTTGCTTGTTTTTTATATTTCATATGAATGAAATAATACAGTATTGTTCTTTCTTCTTCAGACTTATTTTGCTTAGCACAATTCCCTCTAGTTCCATCCATGTTGTTGCAAATGGCAAGAGCTCATCTTTGTTTTATAGCTGAGTAGTATTCCATTGTGTATATACACCACACCATCTTTTTAATCTATTCAGCTGTCATTGTGCACAGTTTGTTTCCATAATTTGAACACTGAAAATAGTGTGACAGTAATAAGAGTGCATGAATCCCTTTGAATTAGTGTTTTTGTATTCTTCAGGTAGATACTTAGGAGATGAATTGCTGCATCATATAGTACGGTTAACATTTTGAGAAACCTCCATACTGTTTTCCATTGGGATTGGACTGGTTTATTTTTCCATTAACAGTGTATGAGAGCTACTTCCTCTCCATATCCTTTTAACACTGTTGTTTGACATGGGCCATTCTCACAGGTGTGAGGTGGTATTTCATTGTGATTTTGATTTGTATTTCCCTAATGATAAATGGCAATAAGCATTTTTAGTGCACATGTTGGTCATCTGCATTTCTTTTTTCGAGGATGTGTCTATGTAACTCTTTGTTCATTTTCAGACTGGGTTATTTTCTTTCTGTTGAGTTGTATAAGTTCTTTGTAGCTCTTTGTCAGATGTATGGTGTTTAAAAATTTTCTCTCATTTAGTAGGCTGTCTTTTCATTTTAATTATAATTTATTTTGCTGTGTGGAAGTTCTTTAGTTTGATACAGACTCATTTGTTTCCCTTGCCTTTGAAGTCAAGGCACCAAAGACATCACTGATGCCAAAGTAACAGACTGTATTGCCTATATATTCTTTTCTGCATTTATGGTATCAGATCTTACATCCAAATCTTTAATCCACTTTGGGTTAACTTTTGTATACGGTATGAGATAATGGTCTAGTTTCATTCTTTCGCAACACCATTTGTTGAAGAGACAATCCTTTCTCCAATGTATACTCTTGGCTTCTTTGTTGTATATTAACTGACCGTATAAGTTGGCTTTATTTCTGGGCTCTCAATTCCATTCCATTGGTCTGTGTGTTTTTTTTTTTTAATTTTATTTTTTAAAATTTATACATACAAGCTGGGGTACAGGCCAGAGGTGTGGGGCAGCGAGAGGGTTCACCAGAGACAGAGCGGGTAGCAGAACAGGCAGATCAGAAATACGCTGCTGAGGGGAGCAGCGGGCGAGGCAGGAGAGGTCTGCCGCACCATGTGGGATTCTCCCTGGCTGGGCATCGAACTTGCATCGCCGCTGCCGACAGCTCCACAGTGCAGCGCTTAACTGCTGTGCCACCGGGGAGGCCCTGTGTGTTTGTTTTTATTGCAATACCATAATGTTTAAACTACAGTAGTTTTGTAATATAGTTTGAAGTCTTGAAACCTCTGTTTTCACCCTTTTGGTCAGGATTGTTCTTGCTATTTGGGGTCTTTTGTGTTCCATGTAAAGTCAGTAGTGTTTGTTATATTTCTTTGAAGAATGCCATTGAAATTTTGGTAGGGATTATATTGAATATGTGTATTGCTGTGGTAAGATGCACATTTTAATAATGATAATTCTTCCAGTACATCAGCAGGTAACTGGTTTTTGTTTAATGATTTTGATAGAGTAGCTTGTTACTTTACTGACATTGTTTCTTGTAATTTTTTGTGTGTGGAGACTAGTATTTTCTATGTATTATCATGTGATCTGTGAACTGTAATAGCTTTACCTCTTCTTGTCCAACTTGGATTCTTTTAATATTTTTCTCTTGCCTATTGCTCTAGCTATGTTGAATAGTAATGGTAAAGTGTATATCCTTGTCTCATTTGTTCTTTTTTCCCCTGAGTTTCTTTAAGTGTAAAGTTATATTTTTTGAGATCTTTTATTTTCTTTTTGATTTTGACTTACACTGCCATACACTTTCCTCTGCTATTGCTGAGTACCATAAATTATGGTAACTTGTGTCTTCATTTTCATTATCTACAACTATTTTAAATTTCTCCTTTGACTTCCTTCTTAACCCAGTATACTGTTTAATCAACACATACCAGCAGTTTTTCCCACTTTGTTTTTACGGTTGATTTCTAGTTTGATACCACTGTCATCAGAGATGTTACTTGATATTATTTCAGTCTTCATCAGCATATTATTTGTTTTGTGAACTAGTATGTAGTCTATCCTGGGAAATATTCCCTGGGCAGTTCAGAAGAGTGTATACTGTTTTTTGGGGGTGTGTGTGTGCTATGCCTTATAAATTTTGATGAATTCTATGTGGTCCAATTCCTCATTTAATGAATATTGTTGTTTCCATATTGATTTTCTGTGTGATAGATCAGCTCATTGGTTAAAGTGTTGAATTGAAGTCCCGTATTATTATTGTGTTGCTTCCAGTGTCTGTTTTTGCTTTGTTAGTAATTGTCTAATATATTTTTATTTCGCTTATATATATTATGAGTGTTATGCTTCCTGATATAATGGACCCTTATTATATAATGTCCATTTGTGTCTCTGGTTAACTTTCTGACTAAAAGCTTATTTTAGCTGATATGTCTATCCCTGCAATTTTGGGTCCCATTTGGTTGTAGGATTGTTTTCTAACCATGTACTTGGAGACTATGCTTATCTTTGGAGCTCAGATTGGTCTCCTGGAGAGAGTAGAAAGTTCAGTTTTATTTTGTGATCTAACCAGCCATGCTGACAGTTGATTGATTGGTTAGGCCAGTTCATTTATTTTTAGGGTGATTATTGATTTATACCTGAGTAAATATTACTGACATTTGTCTTTAGTTTTCTGGTTCTATTTCCTTGTTTAGTATTTTGTGGATTTTCTTCTCTTCAATTTATATAGGAGAGCTTCTTTCAATCTTTCCTTTAATGGGGTCTGGGGTTTGCAAACTTCTTCAGCTTCAGATGTCTTGGAAGGCCTTCATTTCTCTCTCATATCTGACTGGTTGCAGGATATAGTATTCTTGGCTGGCAGTTTTTACCTTCTTGCTTTTTTAATATTTCTTTCAGTGTTCTCCTTAACAGTAGGGTTTCTGCTGAGAAGTCTGATGAAAGCCTCATGGATGACCTTGATAGATTACCTGCTTTTTTAACCTTAGATACCTTCAATATTCTTTTTTATCTTGAACTCTTGATAGTTTTAGGGCTGTGTCTGGGTGTTACCTTGTTGCCTCTAGATTACTGGGTGTTCTTTGTCTTCACTGACTTATATATTCAGTTTTTTTCTAGTTTTGGGAAGTTTTTCTCTATTATTCTTTGAATAATCTCTTTGTTCCCCTCCCCCTTCTTCTTCTGGGTTATTCATTATCCTTATGTTGTCTTTTGTGATAGAGTCAGATAGTCCTCAGAGTGTTTCTTCATTTTTTTTTCTTTGTATACCTTTCTTATTCTACTTGTGTTCTTTGTGCATTATTATCTTCAGGGTAACTAATTTTGTCATCCATTTGGCCTATTCTCTTTTATTACAATTCTAGCTTTATCTAGATTTTTTTTCTCTCAACTTGAGCATTTGTACCTGGAACACTGTTATCTTCTTATTCAAAGCTTCAGTTCTAACTTCTTTCTTTATATTTATTTTTTCAGTGCATTCATATTTTGAATTTTAATTTATCTCTTTGATTAGCTTTTCTGAATTCCTTTATTTTACTTTGACTTAATTTTCTGTATTAGTTCTTTGACTTTCTTTATTATGACAATTTTGCACTGACCTGGCAGGAAGGTACAATTTTCCTTGTTTTTGTGCTTGCATTCTACATAGTTGGTCTCTGCTTGTGATAACATATTTTCTTGAAGTCTGAAGGTGCCCTGGGTGATTTGTTTGTTTGCCCATTTTGCTACTCTGGATTTCTCTCTCTCTCTCTCTCTCTTTTTTTTAAGTATTTGTTGCAGTAACTGAGAGAGTTGATCTGTTTATCTTTTTTCATCAAGTGATACTATGGTTTTATTTGATTTTGTTTTCCTTTATGGTCTTCCATATGCACTAAAGTCTATATTAGCAGTTGCTTAGTCATAGGCTGGCGGAGGGATTAGGTGTTGGTGCAAATGTTATTGGGTGTAGGCGGGGTGAGAGTTGACTCTTGTTTATGACACATCTGACATCCCTCCGCTCTGGGATTCTAGACCCTGAGACTCTGCAAGTGCTTCATGAGGACAGTACTAGTTCAGAGGGGTGTGGGAGGGCGTGTCTAATCCAGCACACTGTCTTTGTCTTTTCACCAAGCAATGGCCTGAAGTCAGTCTTAAAGTAAGATAGCTTTTTATAATGAGTGTTGTGTTGCTCATCAGGATATGCCTAGTGCAAATGTCAGAGATCTAGCTCCAATATATGTGTGTTTATCTAATCTAGTTATATACTTTCATAGTTGCATGTGTGTGTATATGTGTACACATGTGTGAATGTATGTGAGAATATATATGTATGAATTCTGACTACAGGTTTTACAGATAATGTGTATATATGAAAACCTTCAGAATTATGAAAATGAGAACCGTCTATATGATACCATACATATTAAATCTTTTGTTTCTTTTCTTAGCAAACTTGTGCTAAATCTTAACTGTGTGGAGAAGAGAACAATTCTTTTTCTGTTTGTGTTTTCTTCTGTGTACTACATTGCCAAATTGATATATTTGATTCTTGCCTCAGGGGTATGTTAACTGAACAAAAATATTTCCAGCTTTTCCTTACATATGTTCCAATGATAATCTTTAGATGCCAATTAACTTTTAGTTTATTGAGAATCTTTTGCTTTTCTTTATTAATACCTTAATTACTTTTTATTATGATTAATAAATATATTCTTCACATTGCTAACTTCTGGCTTTATTTGTAAATATTGTTATATGATAGCTCAGCCTTGTTTTTGGCTTTCAAAAATTACATATTCTGTTTTGCATTTGGTAGCTACTTCTCTCTCTGACTGTTGTAATTATGAGAAGTGCCTAGTGTCCAAGTAAAAAAGGGGATTTCTAACTGGGCAGATGTAGGAAGACATTTCTGTATTGCACCATTTAATACTGTCCTCTGCCTTTCTATGCATAAATAGCTATTATGGGAAATTATTCTTTAATCATTTCATGTTCAGCATTTACATTAGCACATCAAAAGAGGATATTTTTAAAGTTTTACTTTTTAAGGGTTTTAATCATTTGTGGACCTAAAGATATCCCACTTTGATTTGCTAATATAGCCTCATGAACATAACTACTGTTAAATAGAACATTCTGTTGGGAATAGAACTTTTATAATTTCATCAGTAGTTATTTACTCAATTTTTGCCAAGTGAATTTTAGTCCTGGCTGAGAGTATAGTCTAATGATTAAGCACATGGTTTCTTGCATCTGATTACCTGAGTTTAAATATAGTTTGCCTGAAACCATAAAATACATATAAGAAAACATAGGCACAACACTCCACAACATATCCATCTCAAAAACATCTGTGAGGATTCAATCTTCTACCGGGGGGGCGGTTCTAGGAACTACCTAAGGGATTGTGACAGTCATTTACAAGACAGTTAAAGATAATCACAAGTTTATCATGATTTTATGGTGATCAATTCAAAATTATAAGCCTTTTCTATAGTCTCTTAGGGATGTGCTGAGAATGATAGGTAATACGTACCAGATGACTAGCCATGGGGCTAATGAAAATAGAAAGAGGAGTGTTAGTGCCTTCTTCTCCTCTAAGACTTGCTTCTGTTGGGATTAGAGTGGGGATGGGCCCAAGACTTTTTGGAGAATTCATGTTTCATTTTTCCCCCTTTTTTGGTTATTAGCCTTGGGGAGTCATAAATATGATATTTGGAACAAGGGGGTCTGATATTCTGTGTAGTAAAATATTGATAGGCAGCAGCAAGGTCATTATGACAGAGTAAATTTTATGTGGTCATAAGTTTTTTTCAGATGTGGAACACAGATCATCCCTGCAAGGCACAATGTTTCCCTTTCATAAATATGTATTTTGAAATACACACACAACATGCACACACAGACTTTCATAGTGCTGTGCTCAACCCATTGTGCCACCAGGGAGGTCCACACACAGACTTTCAAAGAGAAAATTTTAGCTAACGTAGTTTCAAAACGTCAATATAATGTCACAATGAAAATATAACCAAGTGTTGAATGTAAAGTTATTTATCATAAAATAGTGTGTTAACCATATATGTATACATACATATAACCATATACACACATACATATGTATGCATGCTTAGGCACTAATAGTATTCATGGTGAAGAATTATTTTAATGTGCACCTTTCATGTAGATTGATTGATAGAAGTGTGTTGTGTTAGTGATTCAAATAGTATGACATTATTATTTGAAGTGATGAACAATTCCTGGTAAATTTTTGGATTTAAAAGGTACCAATTTCTTTTAATTCACCTAGTAATTATAGTCCTGAAATATTCAATATTTAGTATATATTTATAACTAAAATAATACAAGGTTTACTTCTACTTATCTGTCAAAAGGTATTTGGTGCTAGACCAACATATTTTACTTGGATGTTTAAAAGTTATGTGGAGTTATACAGCCTTGTGCAGAGTCTTGTCTGTGGTGCTTCCCAATCACCCTCACAAATTCCTGCTACATCTCCAAGAAGCAGTGCTATTCCTTCCGAGAAGAAGGTCTTGATTTCATCTACATCTGCCAGCGGATTTACAGAAGACAGAACAGTGATATTACTTCAGTCATATCTAAATCCTAAGAGACTTCCTTTTTCTTGTCATTGCCAATCTCATTAAATAAATTGTTATTTCCAAGTTAACAAATAGCTTGGAAATGTTTTAGGACGTCAGTGTCAGCAATATTATATAGTGTCTATGAGCTGGAATGCAGCCTGCCTGCATTCCAGTCTAATCACTGCAACTTGTAAGTAGTATGATCTTGCATGAGTTATTTAACGTTTCAGTGTCTCAGTTTTCTCATCTGAAAATAGATAGGTACATTGAGTAGCTGCCTTGTGGTTTTGTTTAGAGGATTTAATAAGCTGCTACATGTCATGTGTTTTGAATAGTTCCTGACACACAGCACAAAGCTCTTTTTCACAGTGCGTAGAAGAGTAACTTTTGAGGATGGTGTACAGGCAAGGACAGGCTTTCCAAATATGAGAAAGCAAATGATTAAATTATAAATATACAGTACAAAATTATATATTTGACAGTGATTATCTCTACATCAGGAGATTATACATACTTTTCATTCATTTATTTTTCAGTCACACAGAATTTATGTTTTAATAGGGAAAAATGGTCATTACACAGGTGATTGTTAGAACAATACATACAACAAAAAAACAAACAAATCTCAAGCTAGAAAAAGTGCAAAAGTCCAGACTGTTACATACCCAAATAATCTGGAGTGGGTGGGGGTGAGGGGGAGAGGAAGACACTTTAATTAATAAAGTGTCCTTTATTGTTTCCCCTGTTGAATTTGCAGTTAACTAATTGTATGATCTTGGGCAAGTTATTTAATGTCTCCCTTCGAAACTCAGATTTGAATTATTACCCAAAGCAATTTGACTCTAAAGAACCTAACAAAACTTACGTTTAACCACTTTGCCCTATTGACTTATGTACTTATTAACATCTAGGTTCCCCCCTGTACTGTAACTACTTTGAGACTCTGTTCCATTTGTCTATTGCTCTCTCTTCAGCACTGTAGCTCTATTATATTTTTAGAAAAAAAATATTAATGATGTACCATTGTTTTGCATCTTTGTTAGTATTTTGACAATATACTGTTGTGCTCTCCCCATTTGTCATCCCTCTTCCTCTCCCTTCCTCTCCCATCCTCTTTTGGGTGCTTCAGATCTATGGTCAGTTTTCAAGGACTGGTTCTATAGGTTGTCTTTAACTATTTGGTTTCTCTACATTCCACATAAGTGATACTATCCAGTATTTATCTTTCTTCTTCCTTGTTATTTCACTTAGCATAATTGCTTCCAGTTCCATCCTTGTTGCTGTAAATAGTATGAGTTTATCTTTTTTGATTACTGAGTAGTATTCCATTCAGTATGTATACCACATCTTCTTGACCTACTTACAGTTCTGGGGCATTTCCCTACCTTGGCTATTGTCAATAGTGCTGCAATAAAATTGAAATACAGGTTTCCTTTTGAAATAGTTTTTGTGTGCTTTGGGCAGATATCTAGGAGTGGAATCTTATGGGTTTTATGGCAGAGCCATTTTTAGTCTTTTGAGGAATCTCCACATCTTTCCATGTGGACTGAACCAGTCTATGTTCCCACCATCAGTTTATAAGTGTTCTTTTTTCTCCACATTCTCACCAGTACTTGTTGTTTCTGTTTTTTTTTTTTTCTCGTTTGTATTTTGGTATAGGTCACTCTCACAGGTATGAGGTGTTTCTCATTGTGGTTTTGATTGCATTTCCCTGATGGCAAGTGATGATGAATTTTTTCTCATGTGTCTGTTTGCAGACTGTGTATATCTTTGGAGAAGTGCCTCTTTAGCTCTTCTGCCCATTTTTTGATTGGGTTGTTTTCTTTTTGTTGAGTTGTATAAGCTTTTTGTAGATCTTCATTATCAGTCCTTTGTCAGATATGTGGTACACAAGTATTTTCTGCCATTCTTCAGGATATCTTTTGTTTTGGTTACTGTTTCTTTTGTTGTACAGAAGCTTCTCAGTTTAATATAGTGCCAGTTGTTTATATTCTCCTTTGTTTACTTGCTGCTGGGGACAGATCCACAAAAATATTTCTGAAGCTTCTGTCATGGAGTGTTTTGCCTATGTTTTCTTCTATGTATTTTATGGTTTCAGGTCTTTACATCCATATCTTTTATCCATTTTCATGTATGTTGTGAGATGGTGGTCTCATGTCATTTTTTCAGAGCAAAAAATTTAAAAGATCATGTATTTTGATTTTCTCACATAGCAAATCTCTACCATGGCTTTAAATAGATTTTAATGGATAAAATGAATCATCATTCTTTCTTTTTTATTCTTTTTGACAAGGATAATAATGGTTAGTAGTTAACAATTATAGATCTCTTAATGTGCTGAACAGGGTACCTTTAGGTTTTTAAATATTGTATCCTTCAAATATTAAACAAAGCATGAGGTTGTTACTATTATAATCCCCAGTTCCCTGTATGTAAATATGGGTAAGTGAGGGAGGTTGTGTAACTAACTCAGGATATCATGGTTTGCAGAGTCAGATTCAAATCATCTAACCACAGAGTCCATTCTTTTAATCACTGAGGAACACTAAACAATGAGGTGGCAAATAAAGACACCACTTATGAGAATCCCCAACCATCAATACCTTTGATCAATCTCAGATTGTTCTGGGTGACTAATTCTTGACATTGTCTGTTTAACTCTGGGATTGTTATGTTCAGCACACTGATGTAGATTTTGGCTTTGTTTTAAAAGTGGATTAGGATTTTCCAAAAGAACTTTCTGTAATGTTAATAAAGTTACCTATTTGCTTTGAAACTATAGGTTATTATACTACATTGCTATTTAGTAGCTAGTTGCATGTTGCTGTTGAGCATTTGGAATGTAGTTAGTGTAAATGAGAAGTTAATTTTAACATTTTAATTACTTTAAATATAAATGGCCACATATGGGTAATATGGGAGGTCCCAGGTCTAGATAAGTAAATGAGAGAGACAGAGAAACTGCTTGTAGGGACATTCTAAATGTTGCAATTTAGTGTCTTACCCCTCTCCTGACTTGCCAACACCCCAGTTTACATTTGAACAGAAGTTAGAGTCTTCTCTAAGGTATAGAAATGTTACATATAGTTAATGGGACTTAAGTTTGCCTTTTTTGGATGCAGAGGCTTAGTGACATGTCTTCCGAAGCATCTTGTATCTAGAAGGTGCATGCTCTGTGTGAAGTCTTCTGGTTAGCTCACAAGTCTTCAGTTTTAGCACACCTGGTACTGCTGAACTAGTTCAAGGAAATAATGTTTCAGACAGGAGGAATTATATTCGCTTCAGCCTGAAGTCAGCACAGATGAGATTTTGAGCCAAGGCCTCAACATGAAAGAACCAAATTGCTAACCCTTCACAACTGCCAGGATGCTGCTGACCTCAACAGCTATGGCTGCCATGGTAGATGAAAATGTTTTATGATAAAAAGTAAAAAAAGAAATTCCAATATAGTCATCATCTTGATTTGAATCAAAGTGGATAAATGAAGGTTGGTTTCATTCATTAAAAAAAAAAAACAATAGCATTAGTACAGAAGTGGGTTTGTATTTGGTGTGTCCAAACACAAGTGTATAGAGCGGTATTCATACAGGTGTGTGTTCAAATAAGAATAAACTCTGTGAATAAATAACTTTGAATCAGGGTAGCTGAGACTTTTCAGTGTTTTTTTTTAAAGCCACAAATGTGTGTATGCTTGAACGTAGATATGTATTTCGTCCCACATTTTGAGCATTGTTGCTGAGTGTAGTCTCATGAGATTTTTTTAAAGCTCGCTTATATTTTCTAGATGTATCTATATTATACTATACAAAGCTATAGTTCATTTATTTTCATTGCTGTATGATATTTCACTCCTCATACCACACTTCATTTATCCATTGCTTTGTGAGTGGATGTCTGGCTTATTTCCTAGTCAAATGTTCATATAATTGATTATAAAATATAATCAGTTCTGTTGCATCATTGTTTGAAGCTAGTAAGAATCCACATCTCAGAAGGAGGAACCAGTAGAAAGGGGAAGCAGGAATATAGGATATATTTAAAATAGGGAGAAGAGTAGTGAACTGATACATCTTTTTCTGGATACCTGGAACTGTCAAATGTGCGATTTTATTTAATTCTTATGGTAGTGATGTGTGAACTCTTGTTACCTCCATTTAATATATGAAGAAATGGACATACTGAGAGGAAACTAAATGTTCAAGTTTTTTTGTTTGTTTTGACCCAAATCCTTTATGGTCTGTACAAATGGGATTAACTGGAAAAATCAGGATTATATTGCCATGAGGGTACACAAAGTATAAAAGGAAGAAGGTTATAGTTAGCTTCTATTTCTCAGAACAACAAAGTAAACAGTATCAGGGAAATTTGGATTCAAAGTTGACAAATGAGAGCCTCCCTGGTGGCACAACGGGTTAAGTCTCAGCCTATGAATCTATCCACAGCCACTGCCACTGCAGCACTAGTTCGATCCTCGGCCAGGGAGATTCCCACATGGCGCAGCAGACCTCTACTGCCTCTGCTGCTGCTCCCCTCAGCAGTGTACTTCAGTAGATCCCCCTGTTCTGTTCCCCACTCTGTCTCTGGTGAATCCTCTCACCACCCCACATCTCTGGCCTCACCCCAGTGCTTATATTCATAAGTAAATAAATCTTTAAATGAAAAAGACGTTCAATTGTTGAAAAACAAAACAAAACAAAGGTGACAAATGAAGAAAAGCAAAAGGAACTTGTTGGAGGCCTCCACTTATTGCTCTCCAACACAAAATATTAAAAAAAAAATTTATTGAGGTATAATTGATATATGATATTTTGTTACTTTTAGGTGTACAACTTAATGATTCCATATCTACAAGTCTGGTCACCCTCTCTCCATACAAAACTCACTTTTAAGATTTACTCTCTTGGCAACTCAAATCATGCTGACCCTGCATTTTGACTCAGGCTGTGATTTATCCCCACTAGCTGTGTAGTCCTTACTCTTCTAGTAATTTTCCTTCTGTCAGTATGTAGTCCCAGGATCACTCTTAATCAGACACAAATAGAAAAAGTTGACTCTGATTTATCAGTAATCTGCCATATGAGGTATTGTTATTATTATTATCATTATTATTATTATTATTATTACATCTTTTGGAGAACTAGGATAGAATGGGGTGCCATCCTAGCAATTCAGAGAATTGGTTTTTTTAGTCTAACACTTTTGACTGATATTTGTGCTTTACATGTTGAATATAAATATATATTCAAAATTCTATGATTTTAAATTATTAATGTTCTCTGCTAGCCCAGGACTCATGCATCCCTAGTGATGGTGCAGCTGAATAGAGGAAAATCTCTTTTGGTAAACAGAGGCTGGAAATTGATATTGCTCTTTGCAGGTGGCTATTGTACGTCCTCATGTTTTATTTAGGTGTTTAACAGTGCTATTTGGATTTCTAATTAAAGTGCCTGTGTTTTAGTTGTTTATGGAATCTCACGTGGTTTTAATCATAAGATCAGTTTGATGAGGATTTTCAAAGGTAAGCTTTATTGCTTCACACAGTGGCTTCTAGCCTCTGTCTTGAATGTGAAGGGAGCATTGATTCATACGAACATTATAAGTAACTCAACAATCAGTGGAGTATATTGAGTGGAGAATGAAATGCAGAAGTCTATTACAGATACTCTGTCTCTGTTAACCTCTCTAACCCTTCCATTTAGTTTGATGGATACAGGGATTTGTGCCCTAAAATCACAGTGGTAACATATGCTCAGATGTGGGATCATCTATAAGAGAGCATTGTTAATCATTTTAGCAGATCAAAACAGTGTAATGGATTTTGAAGTTTTGTTTCACATTTCATTGTGGTATTTTGTAAATTTGGAAAATAGGTAATCAGCAAACCTAATCTTGAATTTGTTCCTTAGGATGAATAAACATCTGTATTTTGATTTTTGCTGTGGTTTGTATTTTGATATATATATTATTTTTTTTCAACTAATGTGCCTATGAGCACAATAAAAATATTGCAATTCTGGTTTTTGCCATGCTATTGGAAAAAAGAAACAATGGATTTAGGATGTGCTGCTTAGGGTGGTTATTCTTATCCTAGGCTAGAATGCATAACCATCATCATCATCTTCATTGTCATCTTAAAAGAGCAGTAGAGCTGTTTTAAAAACATGGCTTTAAAAACATGGTTATTGGGATGTCTTAAAACTTGATGTGATTATTGCATACCCTATTTTTAGAATTTAATATTATAATTTTCTGTTAAAATGACTCATGTTGGTTACCTTGAACTATTTCAGCTTTCTTTTGATTTATAATCAAATTTATAATTTCAGATTTTGTGAAATTTATGAATTCAAGTGTTTCTGGAAAAAAAAAGACAGTGGAAGAAATAATTTCTTTGCATATGGATTTTTAAAAATGTTTGCCAAAGAATATGCCCAGATATCATGTAATTTGTTATCCATCTTTGTTCCTAGGATAATTAAATATAAATATATTGCATTTTTTATTTCATGGGTAAGTACTGTTTCCTGTCACTGTTTTGTTTAAAAAAAAAAATCTTAAGTTTTCCATCTCAACTCAGTTGCCTGAAAAAGATAAGAATTGTTCTCTTGGCAGTGGCAAAGAACCTATACC
Source organism: Scalopus aquaticus (assembly GCA_004024925.1). Lineage (NCBI taxonomy): Eukaryota > Metazoa > Chordata > Mammalia > Eulipotyphla > Talpidae > Scalopus > Scalopus aquaticus. The sequence goes on along the minus strand of PVIJ01001057.1, from coordinate 183,273 downwards.
ATATTAAAATATTAGAAGTCATAAAAATAACACAACTAATCACTGATAACAACCATCTTACTGTTTCTTAAAGTTGTCTATAAATTCTTCAAGTACTTTTAAAAAATTGATTTGAAATCATATGTTGAAATGCAAATGGCTGCTGGTATGTCACAAAAATTATTTCTAAAAGACACTTAGAATATTATGTTTTAATTCATTGTTAACTGCTTGACTAATAAGCTTGGAAAAGGTGGTAACTGATTCGCTTATTCTTCATTTATTCCTTATTGCCTGTCATGCTTTTTTGCTTAACAAATAATTGTTAGGTAAATAAATAAGCGAATAACTTCTTAAACTGATACAGTCACTTAGAAATTAACCACTTTTTTTAGGATTACAGATTTTAAATTATCATTTTTGACCTTTGCCTTCTTTTTATTTTGCCTTCTTTTTCTTTTGAGAAAGTAGTCTAAGGGAAAAAAAAGACAAAATGAAAGTTGTAGCCAAAAAATATTACTGTAACCTTAGTGGTCTCGTTTTATGTTTTAGTAGTGTCACAGTTTTGAATACTTGGATGTCATGAGAGCATTTTATAATTTTATAATTACAGTGTGCTGATTTTTAGATCAGAATCATTGATTTCTATGTTTGAATTTTATGTTTGTTCACACAAATAGTTTTAAAGTTGATGTTAGTGTGTATTATTTATGGGCATCAAATTTCTCATATATTATTTCTGTAATAAGATTTACAGGATGACTTTATAGCCTTGGTAGGCTATAAAATTGTTAGAGGAAGGAATGCTTCTTTCACATCTTTGTTCCTCTTTTACAGTACCACTTTCAATAGTAGCTATTTAAATATGTTTATATTATGTGCATAATTGAAATCTAAAGACAAATATCATGACTATCTTAAGAGTATTCCATTATGATATGGCTAACTATGGCCATGTGTGAATCTGTCCTTTTACTAATCACTGGTCAACAATTTTGACAAAAGTAATAACTGAAATAAAATTAGTCATTTCCTATCAATTTGTATGTGCTTAACATGACTATGACAGTCAAATTCTAATTTTGGCTCTAGTTTTTTTGTAATCTGCAATAAATGGATTTTTACATAGCAAAATGCATGCCAATAATAATAGGCTTACGGTTAATACCTGTAAAAAATCAAGTCATAGACTACTTCTTAGATTTCTTTGCTGGTCTCTTGCACAGCTGTTCAGGAGCATCTCTGTGGAGTGTCCAGCAGTAGTCAGCCAGCATTGTAGTGGACCATTTTCCCTGGTATCTTTTTCCACTGATGCGTGTCTTGATGAACATGTTAGCCATGTTCATCACTAACCATAGCACAGTTTTCAGGAAAGAAATCCAGATGGGAATGAAGGAAGTGGATCTTTAGAGACATATTGCAGCCAAGTTTCTGATACTGCATTAGCATGTCTTCTACTAGTTCCTTGTAGTTTTCTGCCCTAACATTCCCAAGAAAGTTTGTAGACACTAGGCGAAAAGCATTCCATGCTTGTTTCACATCTCACCTTGCGGCAAGTTGTTGAACGGTCATCTCAATGCAGACGGAATGTTTGGCTAGACTCTTCTCGACTTCTTTTGTTTTGCTATTCTGCTGGAAAGAGGAGGAACCAAGCAGAAGTAACAGTCTTTTATGTGGTTGCTTGGCTCTCTCCACACCATGGGGACTGCAAACGGCATGGATGGTCTTTTGCCATTTAACCGCTGTTAAAGCTGTGTTGTCCATGTTGCACAACATAGATGCAGGGCCCAAGGCTTGTCTTGGTCACCAACCTTGCATCCGAAGTAAAGATGGTAAACCTTCTTCACTTGAGAAATGATACTTTTCTTCTGGTTGGCAAATGTCACTTCCCCACAAATAGAGCAGAAATTGTCCATGCTATTAACGCACTTTCGAGGTATGACTGTTCTGTATTGTGCCTAAATGGATAAAATCATAACAGTTCTATGGAACAGTAACTTAAGCTGTCTTGCACAAAGTCTGAAATATTTTCAATGCTCAACCTTTCTGACAGGGCTTTATCTAGTGCACTGCTGACGTCAGCTTACTTAAGCAGCCGCCTGGCAGTAGTATTGCATTGCATCAGAAAATGATGCCATCAACTCTGGATGATGAGTTCATGATGGTATTAAGCAATGCAATGCAATATGACATCATTCTAGGCTGATTTAGGATGTTGTTGCAGTCTCACTGGATTAATTTACATGGTGAAACATATAAAATTAATTATATGAAATATCTTCAAAATGAGAGCTAATAAAAAATATTTCAGGGTTATATTCATGTTCAGCACACCAAGATACTACAGATTAGGGCCTTTTTAAGTCAGTGATGATCTCACTGTTGACCAGTGTAATAGAAAGAGTACTGGGATCTGTGAATAGTTTGATTCCATCTGTTTTACAGAGTTGTGTTTGTACCGAATTCTCCATTTCCTTGACTTCTGTGAATGATTTTACTCGTTTTTCTTTCTCCTTTGTGTATATATCTTTTTTAGTGTTTCTATTCTGTTTGACTCCTGCCTATCTTAAGTAATCTCAGTGTTCTACTATAATAGTTTTTACCACACCTTATCATAATTGTTCATATATATAGGTATATTTTCCTACTAGGCCATGAACATTTGGGCAGCTGACTTAATAAATGTGTAGTATTTTTGATAATGAATAAATGAGGGGTTTGGTTTATGTTAGAATAGCTCATCTTCGGAGACAGTTTTCCGCCCAGATCACAAAAGGAATCATCTCGAGAAAAGAAGACCGCAGAACTAAGGAACAGTGTCTTACAAATTCGCAGTGTAACAGGCAGATAAGAAGTTGAACAGCTTTTCCTAGAAAGCATAAATTAGAAGGATTTCTAATAATTTCTGGAAGTTTGAAATCACAGTGATACACTTCTTAGTTTGTCTTCAGCCACAGCTGTAAAATATATTGTTATCTATTCACTTGGTTACATATGGTTTTTAAACTTGGTGAGTATATGAAAGCACTGGTTATCTTATAACTATAAAAATAAACTGAGATTCCATTATAGTTTATTGTTTGGGTTTATGAGTTATCCTGGTCTAATATGCAATATGCAGAAAATAGTGCTATATTGTTCATGACATTTATCCAATTCTGATTCAGAAGCTCTCTGATGATCCAAATAAGCTGATAAGGAGAAAGAGAAACTCAGAGAGTTTTATGGTTTGGTATGTAATTAATAAGTGAGCCTGTGGGAACAACCACTTTTGAATAATAACATTTAGCTAATTGAGAAGATAAAACTAAAATTTTGAAGAGCGCAGGATCAAGAGACAAAAAATACCTGTAAAAGACTTCATGCCTGATGTTTTGTATTGAGGTGGCTCACTGGAAATGCTATTTCAAGGGTTGAGCAAAATTACATATTTCTGTACTTGTAATTTGCCTATATAGATGGATTTGTATGTTTCTGTATGTCAACTTGACCTTATTCCAGTTATTTATGTTTAAAAATTTGTGTCTTGTAGATTGTTTGCTTGAGCAAACAATAGAAATTCAGTTGTCTGTTTGTTTCCTGGTGTTAAAACTGGTTTTCTTTCTCCTCCTGATCCTCCTCCTTCTCCCCCTCTCCCTCCCTCTCTTCCACAGTTTTCAAATATTCTGATCCACTCAAGTTCAAAGACAGGATTCCAAAGGTTGGAGGAAATAATTAAGGTTCTGCCTCTGCCATATAGTAGTTATTCAGGTGCTGTGCAGACATGCTGTGTATTTGGTACAAGTCACCTTTGGTGTTCTGAGATCAGTGTCTTGTCTCGCTAGTCAGGTTTGTGTACAGTCAGGCTAAGCCTCCCAATTTTATGGTGAGGAGGTGCATGAGAGTCTCTCATGGTTTATATTCATCAGAACCACTGTTTGGATTTCCGTTCTTGAAGGAAATTGTACTTAGTTTCAGATGTGTTTATTAGTTACGCCTGTGTGTTATGTGAGCAAATTTGTCTAGTATTTTAGCATATACAACAATCAAAAAACATTTATCTTTTGCTTACTAGTGTAACCCTCTCCCTAAAAGACATAGGATAGCAGTTATTTATTATGATGTGATAACAGAGAGGAGTAATACATGGCAGTTTGTATATTTTCCTTGCTTTATATTCCTGTGAAATAAATAAAACTAAGAAAAAAAAAAAAACGACAGTATCCATATGGGAAAAAATCAGCTGCTTTCAAAAGCCAGTGGTATTTCAAACTTTTCCCAAAAGCTGTTGCTTAAGTACAGAGTAAGTAGCTCGGGAGAAAAGTGTTTCCTTTAGAATTTTCTTTAATATATATTTTGTTCTCATGTTACATATATTTAAAAAAATATTTCATTAATGGAAAATGTTAAAATTTATTATTTTGGTTTAGATATTTAAGTGGAGTTCCTTGAAAATGAGCTGATTACAGTATTTCTCATACTAACTTTGTGAAGTATGCAGGAATCTAGAACATGGAATCAGGTTGCCTGGGGTCAAATTCTTGTTCTGCCACTAAATGACTATATTATAGTGAGCTACTTAAAAAAAAATCAAGATAGTTTTTCAGAAAGATAGCTGTATTGATATACAATTTACATACTGTACAATTCACCTTTTTAAATTGTACAGCTCCTTTTTTTTTAGTTTATTCTGAGTTGTGTAACTATCACCAATTTTAGAACATTTTCTACTAGAAGGAAACTATCAGTTCACAATGTGGTTGATCATATTGTCACTCTTTAATATTTTGAGGAACTGCCAAATTTTTTAATTTTTCTCCTCTTCCTCCCCTCCCCAAATGTTTGTCAAAGTTTATGTACTGTGGGGTAGGCAGGAGAGCTCTCAGGCTTTTCTGCCCTCCCATTGGAGATGGGCCTCTGCAGGCCTACATGCTGCATGACTTAGAGTAGCAAAGCCTGGGGAGCGAGGCTTAGAGTAGCTGTTAGCATGGCTGCAGAGTTAACGTGGCTACAGAGTTAGCATGGCTACAGAGTAACCATTGATGTACTGCACATGCAAAGTGTGCGCAAGCGCAGAAGGAGAGAGCAGAGGGAAGAAGCAGCAGCACAGAGGGTAGCAGCAAAAACATGCTGGAGGTAGAGCCCCAGAGAAGCTGAAGATTTGCCTGGGGGCCAAGCCTCCTGGCCCCCCAGCCATAAGCAGATGGTACCCAGTGGGCCCCCCTCCCCGCCCCCGCTACCTTGTATATAGTTGGCCAGAGTTTAAATAAAAAAAGCCATAAAAAGCCACAGAGGGCTCCTGGACTCATTTATAACCATCTGCCCATCATTGAGAACCTGCCTAGTGCCTTTCCTGCTGGCAATACATGTACCATTGTAGATTTCCAGCGTTAATGTGTTAAGGCTCTAATTTTCCTTTGTCCTTACCAAGAGTTGTTATTGTCCGATTACTGACCCCCAGTGTGTTTGAAATGGTTTTTGACTTGGGTTTGATTTCCATTTCCCTCTCTATTAATGATGTTGAGCATCTTTTCATTCATGCATTTTCCAACTGTCAATATTCTTTGGAGAAAAGTCCCTTTATTTTAGTTGACTTTTGTTGCTGTTGACCCATCTTTAAAATGACGAACTAGTACCATCCTATTGGAATCACAATGAATTAAATGAATTAATATTTGTAAAATGCCTAAGCAAGTGCTTGACACATAGTAAATGCTCCTTTAATGTTGGTTATTTAATGGCTATTATAACTCATAATAAAAGTTTCATATAACTAATGCTTTTAGTGACTTTCAGTTTCTTTGCTGGGAGTTATGAAAAATAAATTTATGTTCAGCTCCCAGTTCTACCAGAGCTGATCTTTGCTACATATATTCAGTTGTTCTGTGTGTTCACTCATCTCTTTATTGAGCAAGATTTATTGAAAACCTATTATGTGTTATATTTTGTGAAAGAACCTGAAAATGCAAAACAACAACAAAATATTCCACCCCCCCCCCCAGAAAGTCTGTAGAGAGAGAGAGTTACCAAAGTGATCATTCTAAAATAATAATAGCCTAGGTGAAGCATTCAGGAAATATTTTGTAGACAAGCAGAAACTTGAAGAATGGGTGGCAGTTTCATGCAAAAATGTTCTGGGTTGTGCAAGGGCATGTTCAAATGCATAGGAATTTGAAAACATTGAATGGTTAGGTAAATAAGACTCATAGGACTGCCCCCCCCCCCAAGTTAACGCTGAAAGCATTAGAGGAGTAGTAACATCAGTTGTGGAGGTGCAATACAAGTAGGAAACAGTTCTCTTGCTTCCAAACCTTTAATGCTCAGACATTCTTCCCTCCTTCCTTCATAAATGTCCAGTTTTTCTTTATGAAATGTCACCCTTCTATTTTCAAATGTTCATACTTGTCTCTAGTAATATTCTTGACTGTGTTGCCTGATATGAATGGAGTTGCTGCAGCACTGTTATGGTTACTGTTTTTGTTTTCAACTTGTTTGTTTCTTTGAATTTAGAGTATATCTCCCCTAGATAGCATAGAGTTGCATCTTACTCTTTGATTTAGTCTGAGAATCTCCCTTTGCTTGCGAGTGTTTATTCATTTTAATTTCTGACATATTTGTTTTCTGTATGACTCATCTCCTATTTTTCTGATTATTTACGCTGTGTTTTTCTGTGAAATAAATGTTTTTTTGAGTGTGCCAATTTACTGCCCACAGATGACTGCTGGCCACTTAAAATGTGGCTAGTATGAACTGATGTGTGCTGAAGTGAAATGCAAACCAGATTGCAAATACTTATGAGCAAATACAGATTGTAAAATACCCCATTAAATTTATATTATTTCATTAATAATGTTTTGATTAAACATTTAGGTAAATAAAACATTAAAATTTCACATTAAAAAACTTACAAAATATGGGTAGACAGTTTAAAATGCAGATGTGAATTACATTTCTGCTTCTCATATTTCTGTTGCTTCACTGTTGGTTCATAGTCTTGGAAGTTCCCCTGGATAAAATTTTACATTGGCCCCATTACATGTAGGGCAAGGGGAGACTGAAGAAAGAGGCAAATCGGTATGTGGCAGTTTCAGTAAGCAAGAGAAATTACACGTGAAGCCTTTCTTGGAAGGCCAAAGATAAGTAGATATCTCCATCTGTCTGCCAGAATCTTAAGATTTTTATATAAAGATGTTAAAGGGGTTTGGTCACATAGCTAGTCCACATGGTCTCAATAGTCTGATTCTATCAAGGCATTGTTTTTGAAGTGGCTCCTAGTAGGGGAGCAGTGGTCAGAATATATTGTACATTTCAAGGACCTAATGTGTGTTAAGTGGCCTCCAATATTCTGGGTCCAGCTCTTGGGTCAATCTGAAATAAGATTCTCTAGATGCCCTGCTGCAATGATACCACTGATTTACGGATTACATCATGTGTCTTTAATGCATCACAATTCATTTCAGTTAAATACAAAATTAATTCCAGTAAAACATAGTATCTTTGCTGCAAAGTAGCTCCTTTTCCCTTCCCTGATTGTGCTGTTTTGTGATATATAGTACATCTCTATGTTATGAAACCCATCAATAAATGGTTTTAACTTTAAACAATCTTATTTTTTAAAAAGAAAATGAAGAGAATACAACACTAAGTATATGTATACCTCTACCTAGATATGATTTCCTATTTTTCATGTAGTCCAGGTGTGCTTGCAGTGGATTCTCCCACTTTTTGATTTATCTGGGTATTTATTTATTTTTTCTTTATTTTAAAAGAATTATTTAACTGCATATAGAATTATTAGTTGAATGTTTTTCCTCCAGCACCTTGAATATGTCGTTTTATTTCTTTTTGGTCTGTCTTGTTTCTGATGAGAAATCAACCATTACTTGTGTGCTGCTCACTCATAGGTGAAATTGTTTTTATCTCGTTGCTTTTAAAACTATGGAGACAGAAAAGATAAGTGATTGCAGGAGTGTTGTGTTTAGGAGAGGGATGAACAGGAGGAGCAAAGGGTTTTTAGGGCAGCGAAAATACTCTGAGTGCTACTTCATGGTGAGTAAATATCATGTGTTTTTCCAGACAGAATGTACACCGAGTGTAAACTATGAATTTTAGTTAATTCATATGATATGTTAGTATGTTTAGATGATTCATATGACATCACTGTTGGTTCATTGATTGTAATAAATGTACCACTGTGGTGGGGCATGTAAATAAATGGAATAGCTATGAATGTGGGATACAGGAAATGTATGGGCGATCTCTGTGCTTTCTTAGTTTTGCTGTGCTCCTAAAACTGGCATAAAAATCACAAAATCATTAAAAAGAGGCAAAACTTGCAAGCTGATCATAGATCTCAGGCATACATTAGGGGAGAAGTAGAAAGAGGAGCTAAAATGGGAGGGAAGAGCACAAGGGACTGTGGTGGTGGCTCATGGGTGCCATGAAAGTGGGAGAACTACAGGGACTACACTTGAAGGGAGAAATCAAATACTGCCCCCAAATTAGCAAGGATGTAAATAAATAAATAATCCAGTAATATAGCCTAGGAGAAAATAACTGAACAATAATTATCTCTCAGGATAGTTTTCCCAAATATTTTCATTATTTTGTTGCTCTCAAATATATTTTCCCATTTACCCAGAAGAAAATAATTTATATGAGATGCATTTATACCAAAAGCTAGCCGTATGTTTTCCATCTCTCATTTTGACTCTATACTTTTTCAGGTTCTCCTATTAAATGCTTGAACGAAGCCCAGATGTCTGCTTTCAGATGCTAATCATACCTACTGTTCAAAATCACATGATTTTGTTTAATCCTTTTGTTGTTTCCTGAGCCAGGGATTTTTTTCTGCTCTGTCATTTGCATTCCTCTTTGTGTTTTGTAGAAATTGAGTAGCATAAAAGCTAATGTGCTTATAACATACATGACAGGGCAGTAGAAACAAAGGTATTGGGGATTCTCTGTGGCCTAACAAAAGGGGCAAGGTTTTGCTGCAAGGAGCTATTTGCTAATTTTGGTAGATTAACCAGGGAGGGGCACTTGGGTGGTGGACAGGAAGAAAATGAGCAGAATGAGATGCTTAGCCGTGAAGAGAGTGGACCAGCAGCTGGTGTGTGTGTGTCTAAGTCCTTCCTAAAAATTGAAGGGGGTGGTTGTGGGGTAAGTGAAAGAATGATCAGGATTTCCCACCCTCCCATCAATTATAGACCCCTTCAGTCCTACACGCATGCCTGATGGCGAGCACTTGAAGTAGGGTGTGGATGTGTGTGAGTGGGTACACTTGAGCCCAGAGACTGAGCATGTAAGGGCGCCACTGCCACTGTCGCCGCCGCCACTGCAGCAGCAGCGAACAGAGCTTGGTAGCAGAGGACCATTCAGGGTGCAGCAGAGAGACCACAAGAGAACACTAGAGAGCCCAGGAAAGAGTAAAGATTCGTGGGGGGTGGGGTGGGGAGGGGGGCTGGGAGGCCTGCCAGCCTCCTGGCTCCCCGGCTCCCCAGCTCCCTGGCTCCCCTGCCTACCCTGCCTACCCTGTATCTAGTTGCTTCAATACAAAAGATAACACTGGTCAACATTGAAATTGTTACTGACTTAAAAGGCCCTAATCTGTAGTATTGTGGTGTGCTGAACATGAATATAACTGAAAATTTTTTATTAGCTATCGTTTTGAAGATGTTTCATATCATTCATTTGATATGTTTCACCATGTAAATTTATCCAGTAGGACTGCAACGACATCCTAAATCAGTCTAGAATGATGTAATAGTCATTGCATTGCATAATACCATCATGCACACATCATCCAGAGTTGATTGCATCATTTTCTATTTTTTTTAATTTTTAATTGTTATTTTTATTTATGTCTTTTACATTACTGTCTATTCCCCATAGGTTTCCCACCACCAATTCACCCGTGAACTGTCACCACAGTCCCCTGTGCTCCCCTCTCCCCTGTTCTGAGCCCCAATCCTCCCCCCTCCTTGCTGATTGTCACTCTTGTATTTGGTTCCCCTATATTCCTGTTATAAGTGAGACCATTCAGTATTTTTTTTTTTTCCTTTTGGCTCATTTCGCTGAGCATGATCCCTTCTAGTTCCATCCATGTTGCTGTGAATTGCATGTGTTTATCTTTTCTGAATGCTGAATAGTATTCTATTATGTATATGTACCACATTTTCTTTACCCAGTCATCTATTTTTGGGCATCTGGGTTGTTTCCATAACTTCACTATTGTAAATAGGATTGCATCATTTTATGATGCAATGCAATACTACTACCAGGCGGCTTCTGAAGTAAGCTGACATCAGCAGTGCACTATAGAAAGCCCTGTTGGAAAGGTTGAGCATTGAAAGTATTTCAGACTTTGTGCGAGACAGTTGAAGCTACTCTTCCATAGAACTGTTATTATTTTATCTATATAGGCACAATACAGAACAGTAATGCCTCGAAAGTGTGTTCATAGCGTGGACAATTTCTGCTCTATTTGTGGGGAAGTGACATTTGCCAACCAGAAGTATTGCTTCTCAAGTGAAGAAGGCTTATCATCTTTACTTCAGATGCAAGGTTGGTGACCAAGATAAGCCTTGGGCCCCGCATATATGCTGTGCTACATGGACAACACAGCTTTCACAGCGGTTAAATGGCAAAAGACTATCAATGCCATTTGCAGTCTCCGTGGTGTGGAGAGAGCCAAGCAACCACATAAAAGACTGTTACTTCTGCTTGGTTCCTCCTGTTTCCAACGGAATAACGAAGCAAAAGAAATTGAGAAGAGTCTAGCCAAACATTCCGTCTGCATTGAGACCAGCTCCAAATGGTGAGGGATTTCCTATTCCAGAACCTCCAGCAGAATATTCTCTTGATTCATCTGATGAGGACAAGGGTGAGCCGACCTGTTCTTCTCCTGTTCCATCAGCATGCAGTGACGCAGATTTTCATTGTGGTGCATCATCAACCCCACACAGACTAACACAGGAAGAACTAAATGACCTGGTTTGTGATTTGGACTTATCCAACAACAAGGCAGAATTGCTAGGATCAAGACTCCAACAATGGAATCTTCTAGAAGAAGATGTCACAATTACTTTATATCAAAAGCGCCACCAGCAGTTGGAGCCTTTCTTCAGAAAGGAAAGTACTCAGGTATTCTGTTCCGAAATTGAGGGACTCATGAATGCCTTAGAAATCACTCATGACCCACAAGAATGGAGACTATTTCTAGACTCTTTGAAACTGAGTCTTAAGGCTGTGCTTTTGCACAATGGAAACCATCTTCCATCTATTCCAGTAGCTCATGCTGTCCACATGAAAGAGACATATGGTAACTTAAAGCAGCTACTGAATTCCATTGAGTATAACAAGTACACCTGGCACGCCTACGGTGATTTTTGAAGCTCGTTGCCCTTTGAATGGGACTGTAGCAGGGATATACAAAATACATGTGTTTCTTATGTGAGTGGGATAGCTGAGCAAGTAAATTGCACTACTTGCGGAAGGAATGGATTCACAGACAAAATGTAGCAGTTGGAGAGAAGACTATCCAGCACCCAGCTATGGTCGAGGCTCACAAAATCCTGCTACCACCCCTTCATATCAAACTAGGCTTTATGAAGTATTTTGTGAAAGCCATGGACTGAATCTCGCCAACTTTCCGATACCTGCATGAAAAATTTCCTTGACTCAGCGAAGCAAATATTAAAGATGGAGTTTTTGTGGGTCCTCAGATTCAAGAGCTCTTCAAAGATGACTGGTTCAACAACTTGCTAAAGGGTGATGGGAAACAAGCATGGAATGCTTTTCGCCTAGTGTCTACAAACTTTCTTGGAAATGTTAGGGCAGAAAACTACAAGGAACTAGTAGAAGACATGCTGATGCAGTATCAGAAACTTGGCTGCAATATGTCTCTAAAGATCCACTTCCTTCATTCCCATCTGGATTTCTTCCCTGAAAACTGTGGTATGGTTACTGATGAAGATGGCGAACATTTTCATCAAGATATCACATCAATGAACAAAGATACAACGGAAAATGGTCCACTACAAGGCTGGCTGACTACTGCTGGACACTCCCCAGAGACGCTACTGAACAGCTGTACAAGAGACAAGCGAAGAAATCTAAGAAGTAGTCTATGACTTGATTTTTCACAGGTATTAACTGTAGGCCTATTATTATTGGCATGCATTTTGTGATGTAAACATCCATTTATTGCAGATTACAAAAAAAAAACCTAGAGCCAAAATTAGAATTTGACTGTCATATTCGTGTTGAGAACATACAAATTGATAGGAAATGACTAATTTTATTTCAGTAACATGACTTTTGTAAAAATTTGTTGACCAGCATAATTAAAAGCCTGAAAAAGCCACAGAAGCCTCTAGGACTCCTCCTTTACCCACCTTCCTGACCCCTGGAGAACCTGCCCCATGCCATCCTGCCGCTAGGGTTGTGATCTGTCTCATGCTCTTCCATGTGAATAATTTGTTCTTTGAAGAGGCCAAAATACAAGTGTTGTTTATCAAGATGATAATATTAAACTTCAAGTTTTGCTACTTTTACTTGCAGTCATTACTTCTTATGACTACGTGATATATGTTTGTCAGGTAGAGCAGAGTGAGGACTGGCTGTTGGGGTAGCAGTTTTTTTCTCTGTACAAGGTTATAGATGATTGTTTTTGTAAATGTTATTATTAGATTATTAGATATTATTATTAGATATTAGATATTATTAGATATTATTAGATTAAGCTATCTGAATTATTCATCCATTCACTAAATATTGAGTACTCTTGACCCTGTTGAGTACTTGACAATATACCAGATGCTGATGAATAAAGACAGGGAGAGGGAGGAGGGAAAGAACACAGGAGTAAGCCACTAAACAAGTCACAGGAGTAAGCCACTAAACAAAGTCATCACAGAGTGGAGGACTCCATTATGACTTTGGTTTATCCTAAAAACTAAATATTCAGGGACTCCAGACTTTATGGCAGCTGTGCCTTGGGAAAGACAGACATACTTTGGAAAATTCACTGTAAAATACATTATAAAAGCATTTTTTTTTTATTTTTATTTTGTCACCTTCATTTCCAAGTTGCTCCATTTAGGGGAAAATGTAACTTTAAAAACCAATTTAAAGTTTTTTACAAGTATCGAATTGTTAAGAAAATAGAAAACATTTTGTGTGCTATCTATAGTCCTGGGAGCTCTGCTGCAGTACTTTCATTAACTTTGTAACTCATTTTCACTTTCATTCTTGCTGGCTTTTACCCTGCTTTTGAATACCCCAGACCCCATGCTTATTTGATGCTTATGGGTTTGCAGCTGCCTTGCTGCTTTTTTCCTAAAACATACAGAGAGCAAACTGAGAGCAGCCCACACTAAACCTGACAGATGATTGACCAAGTGCTATCAGGAACATGATAAGGGAAACCCCTTCCCCCCTTTGCTTCAAGGCAGTATTCAGCATAAAACCAAGGAGTGTTGGTGCGTGCTTGTCCAGAATTTTATGTTGCAGTGTCCTGGAGGGGGGTTGAGCAGAGAACACAGATGTGTGAATGTTCTGACATCTGAAGCACAACCCAGAACGTAAGAGTTGCAGCTGCATGGAGAGGTAAAGCACTGAGGCTGCAACAGGTGGGAAGACACCGACCAAAAATCCAACAGGCTGCAACCCCCTGGGAGGAGAGTGCTGCTCACAAGGCTGTCTTAGAATAAAGGTCGGATTTTTAAAAGGAAAACAACACAAAATAATCAAATTCCTGTTTTTTTTTCCCCCCTCAAGAATATTTTGCTCTCCCTTCAGACAAATTTATCTCAGTTTTCAAATCAGAACAGGAGTGTTCAGGGCTCTACCTGGGAACCCTTGAGCAACCAGTCTTTGGGAGAGTCCTCCATCACAGTCCCTTGGGTACTCTCCACACTGCTCTCTCATCGCTCCTCTGCCTCAATTCTATGGTCATATAGGGTTTGTTTCAGTTTAGTTTTGTCAGTCCTTTGTTTTATTTTTCTATAGTCCACATATAAATGAAACCACCTGTATTTTTCTCCTTATGACTTATTTTACTTAACATAATCCTCTCCAGTCTTTCCCCATCTTGCTGAAAATGGCAAAGTTCACTTTTTTTTAAATAGCCAAGTAGTATCCCATTATGTATATGCACCATACCTTCTTAATCACTCATCTTTCTCTGGACACTTAGGTTGTTGCCATAAGTTGGACATTGAAAATAGTGTGGAAAAGAATAGAGGAGAGCATACATTCCTTTGAATTAGTGTTTTTGATTCTTCAGGTAGATACCTAGGAGAAATTGCTGGATCCTATGGTTCATTTATTTTTAATATTTTGGGAAACAACCATACTCTTTCATAAAGATATTGGACAAGTCTACATCCCCACCAAGACTTTATGAGTATTTGAATATTCCTCTTTCTCTACTGTCTTGATATAACTTGTTGAGTCTGTTTTGTTTTTCTTTTAAATGGGCTATTCTCACTGCTGTGAAGTTTTGACTTGCATTTCCCTGGTGATAAATGATGATGAGAATTTTTCCATGGACCTGTTGGTCATCTATATGTCTTTGGAGATTGTCTATTTAGATATTTGCCTAATTTTGATTGGATTATTTGTTTTCTTGTTGAACTTTATGAGTTCATTGTAGATATTAGCCTTTTGTCAGATGTATAACATGCAAATATTTTTTCCCACACAGTAGCTGCTGTGCAGCAGCTTTTCAGTTTGCTGTAGTCTAGTCCCACTTGTTTATTTTTTCTTTTGTTTTCCTTGTAGTTGGAGTCCAGCCCCAAACATATCACTGAGGTTAATATATGGGAATGTTTTCCCTCTGTTTTCTTTTATGAATTTTATGGCTTCAGGTCTTACATTCAAGCTCTTAATGCATATTGAGTTAATTTTTGTATATGGAGATGGTGATCTACTTTCATTTTTTTTTTCAAGGTGCTGTCCAGTTTTCCTAACTCAATTTGTTGAAGAGAATTTAATTTCTCCAATTTATTACTCTTTGCTCTTTTATCATAGATGAATTGACAAGATAAGTCAGATTTATTTCTGGGCTCTCAATTCTTTCTTGGTCTGTGTCTATTGTTATTTCAATAGCATACTGTTTTGATTACTATATCCTTGCAGTATAGTTTGAAGTCTGTGGATATGATGAATCCATTATTGCATTTTTTTTTGGTAGGAATTGCTTTGAACATCAAGGATCTTTTATGTTTCCATATAAATTTCAGTAATGTTTGCTCTGTTTCTTTGAAGAATTCCATTAAAACTTTGATAGGGATTGTACTGAATCAGTGTATTGCTTTGGGTAAGATGAACATTTTAGCAATGTTAATTCTGCTCTGTGAGCAGGGAATATCTTTCCATTTCTTCGTGTGGTCTTCTAGTTCTTTTAACAATGTTTATAGTTTTCATTGCTATGCTTACTTCACCTCCTTTGTTCATTTTACTCCTAGGAATGAAATTTTTTTTATGCTAACATAAAGGATATTGTCATCTTGATTTGTATCTCTTTGAGTTCATTATTTTCATAAAGAAATGCTACTGGTATTTGTAGATTGATTTTCTAATCTGCCACTTTACTGATTTATTATTTCTAATAGCTTTAAAAATTTTTTTTAGATTAGATTTTTTACTTTATTTATTTTTATTATTTAATATTTATTTTATTATTTTTTTAAACATTTATTTATTTATGCATACAATGCTAGGGTACAGGCCAGAGGCGTGGGGTTGTAAGAGTATTCACCAGAGACAGAGTTGGGAGCAGAACAGGCAGATCAACAGAAATACACTGCTGAGGGGAGCAGCAGATGAGGCAGGATAGGTCTCCCATGCCATGTGGGAATCTCCTGGGCTGCGCGTCAAATTCGCGTGGCCACTGCCAACAGCTCCACAGTGCAGCACTTAACAGCTGAGCCACCAGGGAGGCCCTATTATTTATTTTTTTAATTTAATTTATATCCTTTACATTATTGTGTGTTACCCCGTAGGTTTACCACCACCAATTCGCCTGTGAACCATTCACCATAGTCCCTTGTGCTCTTTCTCCTCTATTTTGGTCTCTCTTCCTCCTCCTCCCCTGTAGAATGTCTCTTATTTGTAGTTGTCTGCTAGTTTTTGCTTTTGTTATGTTTTGTGTGCTATTTTCTCTTTCTGATTTCTCGTTTGGCTCCTGTAGTCTTACTATAAGTGATACCATTCGATATTTTTCTTTTTCCTTCTGGCTTATTTCACTGAGTGTGATCCCTTCTAGCTCCATCCATGTTGTTGAGAATTGTGTTAGTTTATCATTTTTGATTGCTGAATAGTACTCCATGGTATACATATACCACATTTTCTTGATCCAGTCATCAATTTTGGGGCATTTGGGTTGTTTCCATGTTTTAGCTAGGAATATATCCAAAGGACACAAAAACAGTAATCCAAAAGGTCACATGCACACCTATGTGTGCAGTACGATTTCGATACCGGCCAGGGAGATTCCCACATGGCACAGCAGACCTTTCCTGCACACCAAGATACTACAGATTAGGGCCTTTTAAAGTCAGTTATGATCTCACTGTTGACCAGTGTTATTTATTTGAGTACTTTCTTGTTTCTTGATGTGGACCTCTATGGTGTATGTGTAGTACCAGTTCTAAGGGGTGGCGAAGGGGAGTGCAGCCCAGTGCATTGTTCTTATTCTTTCCATTGGGGACTTGGCCTGCTGGGAATACCCTAGGTTTTTTTTTTCCTGTATCTCTTCTTAGTCAAG
Organism: Scalopus aquaticus; assembly: GCA_004024925.1. Taxonomy (NCBI): domain Eukaryota; kingdom Metazoa; phylum Chordata; class Mammalia; order Eulipotyphla; family Talpidae; genus Scalopus; species Scalopus aquaticus. The sequence goes on along the minus strand of PVIJ01001057.1, from coordinate 166,541 downwards.
GGTGTGTGCTTTCGGATTGCTCAATTCTGCTTTATTGCTGTTTTGTTACTGCTGTTCTACTTTACATTATCAACAATCCTGGAAAGGAAGAACTTTTTTTTTTTAAAGATTTATTTATTTATACATACAAGCTAGGGTACAGGCCAGAGGCGTGGGGCGGCGAGAGGGTTCACCAGAGACAGAGTGGGGAGCAGAACAGACAGGTCAGAAATACACTGCTGAGGGGAGCAGCGGGCGAGGCAGGAGAGGTCTGCCGCACCATGTGGGATTCTCCCTGGCCGGTCATCGAACTCGCATCGCAAGCTGCCGACAGCTCCACAGCGCAGCGCTCAACCACTGCGCCACCAGGGATGCCCGAGGAAGAACTGTTTTTATTGATCCTATTTCTCTAGACCATACCACCATAGTCCATGGTAGAAAAATGTCTGTAGTATATTTACATGGGCCAGTAAAATAAAGAGTAGCAAAATAGTAAGGGTGTGACATTCAAAATATCTTCACATTAGAAAAAAGATAGTTAAAATATCACATAATTTAAAAAAAATGAGGTATAGTGTTTCAAATTGTTTTTCTTTGTCATTTTCTTCTGGGGCAGGGGGATAAATGTTATAATTTATCTTTAGGATTCTTTTAGTTTAGTCAATGTTGATCTATTATAAATTTACGTCTTCTAAAGATTGTTGTAAATGAGTTATAAACAGGGAGAAAAAGACTTTTGGTAAAATTCTTTGCTTACCTGTCCACATTTAATTGTCTTTTTCTCTTCTGTGTTGAATGCTTTTACTACTGACCTAATGAATGGAAGGGCGGGGGTGGGGGGTGGTAGTTGAAGCGTTTAGATTTTCTAAACCTCTCCTATGGTCTTTGTTGAAAAATGAAAGTATTCCGTGTCACTATATTACCTTTGATTTTTTTTAACTCTTGAAAAGAAAATGTATAAAGGTTTTCTAGAAAGATTTTCTATTTGTTTGGGTGGGGCTTTTGACTTTCTAGAATATCTGAAACTTGTGTTAATCAATAATTTTACCAAAAGCACTAGTTTCATTATTACTATGTTCATGTTTGGTCACTTTTAGACTAAAGTAATTACCATTTAACTATATAGGCTATTTCAGGAAATAAGTTATAGTGTTACTGTACTTCTATTCAAGTTTTTTATATTTAGATATATACAAGAGTTGAAAATATGAGAAATGAGAAATATGTTTTCAAGGATTAAAGTAAAAAGAAAAACTTGCAGGCAAACCCCAGATCTTAGGCATACATCAAGGGAGGGAGAAGGAGAAGGGTGAAAACGGGAGGGAAGAGCATAAAGAACTATCTTGACAGTTCACAGGTGATGTGGTAGTGGGAGATTTATGGGGACTGTACCTGAGGGGAGAATCAAATATTGTACAAAAATGAACAACAATGTAAGAAAATAAAATGCTCCATCAAATATAATATATATATGTATATATATATATATATATAATATGTATATACACACATGCACGCACGCATGCACACACTAGAGTTTATAAAATTCTAAATTCTTAGAATAGGTAATCTTCTTAATATGTTAATTTATTTCTACACAGTGCTGAGCTATTTAAAAATCACTAGATATGTCTTTTGGAATTACCATTAAAAATATTAAAAGATTAATAATGTGATGGCAATTGTGATATATACTGAGCACTGCCTATGAACCAAACATGATGTTGTTTTCATGTTTAATTCTCATTACAGTGGTGTAATATTGGTAGTATTATTATTTCCACTTTAATTCAATGGTTAGAAAGATCAAATTGCTTAAAATCACACATATTCTAAGCTATAAAGAATTCAGTTCCATACCATATGACTCAAGTCAGTGATTTGACTGCTATGTTGTATTCTCTTACAGTGCTTGAATTGATGGAGAAATAAAAATATAGTGTGAGAAATTAATTTAGAAAGCATGCATCTGGTAGAAAATGGGCAAATGATATGAACAGGCATTTCACACACGAGAATCCATAAATTTGAAAGAATTCTCAAACTGACTAAGAGAATGTGTGAAAAAAGCACAGTGAGATAACATTTCATACTCATCATACTGACAGAAAGCAAAATGACTGACAGTATGAAGGGCTGAGAAGACATGGATTTAAGGCAAAGCTTATTATACTGCTATGAGAGTGTAAATGCCTACAACCACTTTTGAAAGCCTTTGTCAATATGCTAAATAGTTCAAGATGTGCATTCTTACAATTCAGCAATTACACTTCTAGGACTATGTATTCTAAGGCAGTGGAAGTCAAAGTGGGTGCCCAGGATGGATTTATATGGTGAAAACTTTTTTTTCTAATAATGTTAAGACATCATTTGCCTTTTTATTCTCATTCCTTCAGTAGTTTTCAGTATCTACGGGAGTTTTCTGGAAGCTCCATGTCATCTCATTATTGAATAGATTGAATTCAGAAACATAATTGAGACTCTAACTTCAATCTATTAAGACATTAAGATTTTCAGAAATGTAAAACTATTCAACTCTTCTTACTAATTTATTTTCATTTTGGAAAATGTTTTTAATAAAATATTATATATATGTCAATTTATAATGGAATCGAAATTTATATAAATATTTTATATGAATATATATGAATAAACTTTAAAAATTTCATTAGCTTTAGTCTAGTATGTTAATGTTTATAGACATAACCCACATTAGGTTAGGTCTTTGTAGTTCTTCAGTAATGTTTATGTCCAGATTGATACCACATCACTCTGAAAATTACTGCATTGTGTACCTTGCAAGTGTTCACTATGGCACTGTTTGTAATAGTAAAACATTGGGATCAACCCAAATGGTCATCAATATGGCATGCTGTCAATTCTGACAGATAGCAGTGATCTTTACACACACACACACACACACACACACACACACACACACACACACACATTAATGATTACGTAATTGTATATGAATCAGATATTCCTTACATCCTATATAAAATTTTTTTGAGAGTTTGGTATGTTTTAATAAATAAGTACATAATTAAATTAAGTGTAAACTTGAGGGGCCCTCCGTGGTTGGCCTAGGGGTTAAGTTGCAGGGCTATCACACTATCACCAGGAGGGTCTGAATTTTATCCCCAGCCAGGGAGCTAAAACCACATTGGATGCAGCAGAACTCTCCTGTCATGTCCACTGCCCCCCTTATTAGTGTATTTCAGTAACTTTGCCTGTTCTGCTCCCTACTCTATCTCTGCTGAATCCTCTTACCTCCCACTCCCCACCTACACCCCACAGGGTATTTTTTATTTATGCATGTTTTTATGCATAAATAAATAACTCTTAAAAAAGTTAAACTGTAAACTTGATAAAAATTAGATGTCAGTTTATATTATTGCAGATCTGTTGACTTCAACCTTAAAAGGCAGAAATAAAAGTGGTGCAATGCAAGCTACTGCATCTGACTAGAGGTACCAGAAACAGCATTCAAAAGAATTTGTATTGTAGAATGCAGAGTGTCTTAGTGTTTTATTTCATACTATACTATGCGCTTATTGGAAAGAAGCATCATTTTGTGGCATCTTTGTATGTATACTTCCACTGTAGTGGCTTACACTGTACTGGTTTACATAAATACAATCTTACTCTTCTTACCCAAAAACTGGAGGTTGGTAACTGCTGGTTATTTAGTGTTTTCAGGGTCTTTCCATATGGTAACATTTGTTTTCTCATGCTACCTCTTCTACTGAGAAAGTTGAAATGGGCAAAACGTCTTTTAGTGGAAATATTTTGATTCTTGTTATTTGCAATAGTTATGTTGATAAAGTCCCCACAAACACTGAATTAATCAAGAATGAACCTTTGTTGCTAGGGTAAATACAGGGTTAGGTTCCTATGAGCCTCTGGTGACAACATTTTTGTCAGTAGATATATAACCTTTTTTTGTGTATGTTTTGTGTTTATATATATATTGTAGATTAATTAACATTGAACCCATAGCCAACAGCACTTTAATTTACGCCTGAACAAAGCCTTTCTAGCACATGTAATTTCTTTCTAAGGCACGTCAAAGCTCGCTTATGCTGGGAACACTAGGTAGCACTACAGCCCTATGTTTGCATACATTTTAAATAGCGAAATCATCAATGAAAAACACAAATAAATGAGAAAAACATGACACTAAATAGGCCATGAAAAGGACACTTGTTTACATGTGAGAGTTCAAGCTGCAAGAATTCTGTATTGATTTTTGGGTTATAAGTTTCAATAAGTAGGCAAATTCACGAATAAGGAATCTACAAATAATGAGAATCTCTTATATCCCTTTACAAATCATTAGCGAGAACAGGTTCATACCTACAGTAACCAATAGTCATGGGCATGAGGCTTTAACTGGTTTGGACCAATCTGATTTATCTCCCTGGCATTGGTTGAGTTCTATGTTAGCCGGGAAGAGTGAAGTGGTTGTTGAATAAGCAATGAATAGTACCTGCCATATGCCTAGTCAGTGCTTGGCATTTGGTAAGGGACTGGTCTATTTTTCCTGAAAGAATGACTCTGAAGGAATGACAGGGTCATTTTTGAAATAGCCTTTGATTTCTCTTATAGACAAAAGTTTTTTCCATCTGTGTCAGGATTTTTAAAGTAATGCTTTGACTCTAATAAAAGAGGGTAAGAGGTAATATAAAAGAATGTGGAAATTTTTCTTTATCTGGATAAATAGCCAAGTTAAATATATCAAAGAAAATGATAAAAAACTGAAGAATCAGATGAAGTTGAGACTTGTGTTCAAAAAGTGGCTGAGCAATCCATATTCTTTTAATATTAGTTCCTTTTCGGAAATGATTGCTTTTTATGTATAGGAAGATATTAAATCCAGAACTGTTAGTTTTTAAAAATAGTATCCTTATATTGATTTCATTATTTTAAATTGCTCATCTCATATTTGAGCAAAAAGTAAGAAATATTTCATAACTAACAATTATAGCAAATCACAACTAAAAATAAATTCAATTAATAAACTAATTTCATTTGAAATTTTCTTAAACAAAACATATCTTTGTGCTTATTATTTCAGACATTGAAATAAATTGTAATTAAAGTTCATCTTCCTATCTCTCCATGCCATGCCTTACACCAAAAACAATTTAAGCTGTTAAATAATACATATTCCATTTCACCCAATTATACCTATTTCATACATGAAATATACTTTTTATTAGGCATATGTTTGATTGTGTAAGTAAAATAATCATATGTAAAATTGGAAAAAAGACAAAAGAGCAGTCATGCAATTTATATCAGAAAAAAAAATCAACATTTTATCCTATTTCTTTTCAGTCTATTTTTGCACATTTTAAAACTTAATTTTACAAAGTATATGTGTTATGAAAAACCCTTTCAACATTCTAGGTAGCCATTATTATTAGTAGTATTTTTGAACAACTTTAGGGACAGAAAAGTATATTACCAATAGTTGCAGAGTAATAAATGAAGCAGCCAGGATTATAGCATAGCTCTTTGAAACTTTTTTTCTGCTCAGTTTACCTTCTCTGTTCTATACTTGAGAGTGTATTCAGCCTGAATACAAATTTCAGGGCAAATAAAATGTCCTACTTGTACGTTTCTAACTTCCATTTTAGTGCGTTGCCATAGTTTCTCCCTTCTTTTCTCCAAAGTCCTTTAATCTGTTCAACACTCTGGTAGTTATCTCTCTTTTCTGTGCTTACTCTAAGCAAAATTTATATTCCTAAAATCTCAACTGTTGGCAAAAAAGCGATATGATTATCTGCTTAAAGTACTTTATACTAAATTGCAAATCATTTGAGCCGTAAGACTTGGTGGGGGATATCTGCATTTTATCACAGATAACCTCACACTGGGATGGTCATTTGATCAGTAAAATATGCAGGGGTGATATTTGGGGGCCTTATGAGAGTCTTCTATTGGCCATCTTTTTACTTGCTAGTGAATATCTCATAGGCAGCAAAACGCTTACTCTAACCCCTGTTAACTCTCATTGATTGGCTATCACCTGATAATTCTCTTCATAAAAATCATTCAGAATTTATAATTATAACATAATAGCAGTTGTAACATTTAATCCTGTGTCTCCTAAGGCCTTTTAAGGTTTCTTTGGACTAGATTAGGACTGTCTCATCCTATATTTAAGGTATCATTTATTCGCCAAAGCTGAGAATAAGTTATTGAGATTTCATTATTGCTTACTTCCAAGAGGGCTCGACAGTTTACAGTTAAACAGAGTAATATACTGAATCATAAAATAGAAAAGCAAAGTTTTACTTTTTTGTTATTGAGGTCACATTGGTTTACATCAAGTTTGTATATTAGAAGTGCAGTATCTCCCCCCTCAGGTATTGTTACCACACCATTCCCACCACCAAGACACCCATAATCTATCATTATAGTCCATTGTGCTACCTTCCCCACCTCGAAGAGCATGATAAAGAAGTCAAGGGAAGATGCTTGTACGCCTCTGAAGTGAACAGATAAATGAGTGAATTTCATTTTTGGTTTTCTCACTGATGAAGCTAAAGGAAAAATATGGTGCTGGTAAGTTTCATTTTCCAACTAAAGGAAGCATGATAGTTCATAGTGACAAAATATTTCTTGGAACTGAAATCAAGATGAGTATATTGTTTTTGCCATTTGGAAGACACAAGATATTGATGAAAGTGTTGATCAAATATCCTTTTGCCTTCTTTGAAATGTATCCATGGTACTTTTACTTTTATTTATATGCTGTGTGAGATTTATACTAGTAATACATTTTTAAAGGGTATCTGATTTCAGTCTTTTGGTGAAGTCATATTTTTTCTTCCTCATATTTTCATTATTTTATATTTCAATAAGACTTAGGGAAATCAAATACTTATCAGAGGTGTATGTCTAAGGAGGTTTCCTAATTAGAAACACAGATGTTGCTAGGATATATTCCTCTTTAACAATTCATTTTGTTCACAACTTTCCTCATTTTACTCCTGTGAGCTGTCTTAAAAACACCTGTAGGTCACCAGTTGTTAATTATCATGTGTTAGAGTGACCGCCAACACAATGTCCAATTTTGTAGAGAAACATTATATATTGGCCAAAATTTAAATCTGTGCTCTTGTAAAAATGTTAATTTTCTTCTTAGTTTGCAAGAGACATTACCTTGCATAAAACAAAGGTTGTTAGTAATAATTGCCTTTTAATATTATTGAAGATATAACAGTCTTCTCTGATTCTAATTTACACAAATGAAACTTTCATAAAACAGTTTTAGCTTCTAGAATCAGACCACTTTGAAGTTAATTTTCTGATAAAATTAAGATTATTAGTAATGGAAATTTCAGTGAATATAGATTTAGCAGTGAAGCACTTACGATGCTAGACAACATTCATAAGCAGAACCAACTTTGATGGGTCCATGTGGGTTTCAGAATATGATGTTAGTGAATTGTCAGTGTGCCTGCATGGTGATGGCCGGACTGGTGGCACATGTGAATTTTGCTTTTTAAGCAACCATGGGAGAGGTATTCAGGAACGTTTTCAGATAGAAATAGAGATAATAGTCTTGGGCACTTTGAAAATATATTCTGCACCCTTATTTTAACTTTATAATAGGTTCTTTGTTTGACCTTGTGTTAGAGCGTACTTTATATAGATTGTCTCATAAAATCCACCCAATGGTGTTATGAATAGTCATTTATTTATTTCTACTTTTCAGAGAGGGGAATTGCGGTTGAGAGGTTATGAGGTCGCACTGCTATTAGGGGGTAGGCTCGGTGTCTCAGTCCTTTAGGAGTGCTGTAATAAAACACCACAAACAGGGTAGCTTATAAACAACAACTGCCAGAAATTTATTTCTGCAAGTTCTGGAAAGTGAAGGTTTCAATTGTTCATTTTTTTAAATTGTGAAATACGAGATCAGGTCACAGTATTGGTTATGTTCTTGGTTTGTAGCTCTCACCTTCTTGCTTTGTTGTTAGGTAGTAAGGTTTTGTTATTATTTTTAATATCAGAACACTAATATCATTCATAAAGATTGTCCCCTCATGACCTAAGCACCTCCCAAAGTCCTCACCTCCTAATATCATCTTTTGGGGTTGAGATTTCAACTTATGAATTTTTGGGGTGGGAGATGCAAACATTGAGACCTTAGCTCCAGGACACTGCAGGGATGTGTGAGTGTGTGTGTGTGTGTGTGTGTGTGTGTGTGTGTGTGTGTATACACAGACACATACACATCATTGTTCATTTTTGTATAATGCGTGCTTGTATGCTTTCTCCTTTCAGGTGTATTCCCTATAGCTGCAGATTTTGAACTATAAAATGCTGAAACATTCTTTCTTAGGTATAGGAACTTGCTTTTTTCCTGGGACTGTGCTGTTATCCTCTACCTTTCACCCTTTATCTACCAGAAAGTAACCTTTCCTTCACTTGGTATAGGTCCTGTAGTGGGTACTCCTTCTCAAAACATGGTTTTGTACTGTAGTTCACCCTGCAGGTGATGTGTGAGTCAGTTCACTTTTATTGTGAGCTCTTGTAAGCAGAGATTGCAGTGCCCTCCCCACAGTCCAGGGACTTGCCTGGTGATGGCTAATCGTGGAACACTTATAAATTAACAGTTGAAGTTTGTGTTCATCAGTTGCAGATCTCCACAAGACAATAGCTTTAATTTAGGAGACTGAGGCTAGTGAACAGGAAAGTACCCAAGAAAGATGCTGCCTGTCTTGAGTAACTTGGCTCACTATATCTTGGTGTTTTTCTCTACGTGCTAATAATGTGGGTTCAAATTATGCTTTTTCCAGGAACATACGGTGCCTATGAATCATAGATTCGTTTCCCTCAAAATATTAAGAATTACATTTTCTTGTTTTGTTCTTTAACTGTTAAAAATGTGAAATAAAGTGATAGTGAATATAGAAAAATGGTCCTACCCAATTCTGTTTTCCCGTGTTATGAATCTGTATCATTTTGACCACATGTGCTGCTTTGTATTAAAAACCACTTGGTTGTTAGTTGGAATGTGGCTGTGAATCTCTTTAATTAAAAAAAAAAATGCCTTTGGGCCTAAACCAACGTAATTACCACCTCTATACAAAAATGGAAGTACCCTTTGCTGTATTATTATGAATATTTATGCCAAAGGGAGTTCTTTATGCATAGTGGTTTCCAGTATATTTCATTTGGTCAGAGTAAAAGTAATTACACTGCCCTTGGTCGAATAACATGCTTTTATTTGGGATATTTTCTTTTTCATAGTGTAGATTTTCATTTGCTTCAGGAATTTCCATGGGAAACAGCCAAGTATTTGGTTACAAGGCATCAGCATTTCTAATGATTCGGAATTTTGAATCATTTTCAAAAGATATTTTCAAAAATATTTAGAAACAAATATTCTGTAAGGAAATATTTCTGTAGTCTTTTTATTTAAAAATTGCATTTAGACTTCATTTAATTATTTAAAATAAGTGAAGTTCTTTATTTTTAAGAACTTGATATTATGACATTCAGTACTCTTCCTCCTGCACAGGGGACCTTACACCTTAATTGTGTGAAAAAATACTTTCACAAGAATTCTTCTTAGAGAATTTGCCTTAAAACTTGTACTTTCTCTTGTGAGAATGACCACTGAAGGAGAGATTCATCTGTTAGCACACTGCCTGCTTGAGGCTGAAGGCCTGGCACCAGGAAAGAACCTATGTAATAAGTACATTACATCCAGGCGTGTTATAGATGCATTTCTTTTCTTTTTTTTTTTAAGATTTATTTATTTATGCATACAAGCTGGAGTGTAGGCCAGAGGTGTGTGGGGACGGGGGGTGGTGGTCAGAGGATTCACCAGAGACAGAATGGGGAGCAGGACAGGTAGATTAACTGAAGTACACTGCTGAGGGGAGCAGAGGGCGAGGCAGGAGAGGTCTGCTGCTCCATGTGGGAATCTCCCCAGCTGGGGATTGAACTCATGCTGCAATGGCTGCAGATAGCTTCATAGTGCTGAGACTTAACCCCTTGCGCCACCAGGGTGCCCCCACATTTTTTTTTTTTTTGTATAGGAAGTTTAAAATGGATTCTACAGGTGCTAGGACCAGGGGAACTTGAGTTACTGGAATTTGTTTTCTTCATTCTTTCCAGTAAGCTTTCCCCCTCCTCTCTGTCTGGCAACTGGCCTTATTATTTTAGGGCAGATTTTCTAAACAGTAGGATACATTTTTCTAATTAACCGAAAGTGACAGAAATACCCCTTTAAATGGAAAGTATTCCTACTGTTGGAATTTGAGAGAACCAGATAATCTCCCTTTCCTCTTTGAGTTCTTAGAGACAGTGATTTTCCTATATACCCATATATAACTTAAATTTGTTTGCTGGAAGAATTTTTGGTTTTGTTCCATTTTTATTTCCTTTTCACATTTCAGTTGTTTCGTTGGAAAAACTAATTATGCTCAGTCTTTACTTGGAAGAGAGGATTTAAATTGTGGTGCTCTATAAACCACTGTGCCTGACACACTGAAAAACCTGAAAATTTTCTCTGATTTGACACTCTGATTTGTTTTGTAGCACATCAGTGCTTATATGGACAAGTGTTAGGGTATTTTCTCCAATTTGGAGGTAGAATACTACTATTTACCTCCTAAGTGGAGGGGGACAAAGATAAAAAATTAATCACTTTTCTGTCACTGATAACACTCCTTAGACTGCTTTTCATGAAGAATTTCCAGTTCTGGATGGACTCTTTAGATGATCAGTTGGGTTGCAAATAGACTGTATCTCCAATTTGTGAAAATTGTATATTCATCACTTCTTTTATGACTACTGTGCTTTGCCTTATAATCTACACAGTTTCTGTCACCTTCAAATTTTATTTATGTTTGTTGGCTGCACAAGAGAAGAAGAATAAAATAATTTTAGAATTGGAAGATTTGTTTAATTCTTTTCCTTTATAGTACTGGAATTTCCTTCACATCAAGTCTAGTAAATGCTAGGGTGCTGCAGGATCTGAAGCATCCAGTAGGGGTGGGGTTTGGGGGATAGGGAGTAAAGAAGAAAAGGGGGATGAGCACAGTGGACTGTGATGGAGGATTATGGGAGATTTTGTGGTGGGTGCACTGTTGTGACCATACCTGAGGGGAGAGATTCTTCATTGTGAAAAAATGAATATAAAATAATGCTAGTTCGATAAAAATATATTTAACAAAACAAATAAGGCAGCCATGAGTTTGTAGTTGAAGAGAAAACTTTGTGTAGCCAGTAGTGTAAATAAGTAAAGTCAAATAAGTAAACTCAATAAATTGTAAAAATTAAATGACACATCATAATTTAGTAGCTTCAGAGATAAGTAATGTCAAGCCAAGCTAAACCTCATACCTTATTCGTGTTATAGCAAAATAAAGATATTTTTCATACATTAATTAATAGCATTTTTTGTCCACAAACTATTTTAAAACAACTATTAAAGTTTGTGAAAAAGACAAAATTTTAATATTTCAAGGGTGTACAATACTTCCAGCTAATTGATGGATTATATTCTAAGTTCTGTATGGGGAGATTAACATCTATATGAAGTAGAACTTTTTTGTCTAAATGGGAATTTGTATTTTAATAAATATTTGAAAAAAATCTGTGGTGGTTATGTTTGTACAACAGTGTGAATGTACTGAATGCCATTGAATTACACACTTAAAATAACTAGTCAATTTTGTGTATATTATAACATGAGTGCAAAAAAAAAGTAGTTTACATATACTTGTGAAGAAGGAGATTTATTAAAGTGAAAACCTAAATCTTAAATGACCATATAGATGGAGTGAACAGTTCACACAGGTATCAATATGTTGATTCATGTTTTCTTTCTTCAACCATATATACTTTTCCATCATTTCCTAATATGAAATTAATTTTTTTAACAGGAAGGAAAAGCTGATGCGATGCTCTCAATGCCGAGTCGCCAAATACTGTAGTGCTAAGTGTCAGGTAAGACTGTTCATCTCTATAGAGGGGAAACCTTCAAGTTGTACTCTTTTAAATTTGTCTTCCATTATACCAATTGATATAAAAAATTATGTATGTTGTATACATCTCAAAGGAAAATTATTTTTCTTCTCTATCTTATCTTTCTGACCTCAATCCCATTTTCCAGAGATAACCAATATTAAGTTTCTTAATGTAATTGCAGCATATCTGTGTAGCAGACACATTCGTGTATCTATATCTTTTGTTAAAAAATACATATTGGTTGCTCTGTATTTCCTCTTTCATTTAATAATCTGTCTAGAGGAACCTTTTATGTCATCTTATTTATTCATCTCATTATTGAATGTATTATAATAATAATTTCCCCATTAACAAATGCTTAAATTAAAAAAAAAGTTGATGCTGCCAATAATTCACTAAGAATCATTTTTTGTACATTTTGGCACACTTCTGCAAATCAATTGTAGGGTGAGTTCTTCCTAGTTTTATTGATTAATAAAAGAATATACACATTTTGAAATTTTAAAGATAATGCCAAATTGCTTTCCAAGAATTTCAGTTAATTTACCACAACTCACAGTCTATGGGAGTACTGTTCTTAGTATCTTTGGAACCCTTCAAAGAATTTTATAATAATATTCAACATGACCTATTCTTTTAACCTTGTGATAAATCATTTAATAAGAAATACAATTATGCTCTAATGAACTGCATCATAATAAAAAGTCTAATTGGGGATTTTCTGTCTGTGTTAATTGCCCCCCCAATCTCTACTCTACCCATCCTTTTTTGTTTCTTATTTTGGGGTCTGTGTGCATGTGTGTGCATGTGTGCAAAGTGTGTTTTTTCCTTCTTTTAAATCTAGGCTATGCTTTTCTGAGGGATTTTTGGCTAACTTACTTTATCCTTTAAAAGTAGTTTTTAGCTTTTCCATACTATAATCGGAGTAATCTATTGTAAACAAAACCAAGAATGTACAAAATGGCAGGTGACCTAAGTTCTAATGACAGTTCTGCCATTAACTAGTTAAATTATCCCAGAGGAAGCACATAAACTCTCTGTGCCTCAGTTTCCTAATCTGTATTGGTAACAACAGCTAGTATAGATTAGAATCCTTATTATGTGCCAGACACTATTTTGCTGTGGTTAGCCTTATAAGACTCTTGAGAGGATTAGCCATTATTATGTTCATTTTACTAATAAGGAATTTGTGGTATAAGTTGGGAAGCAAGTTGTCAAATATCTTATAGCTAGCAGAAACTGGAGTTTGGGAAATAAACCTAGGTAGACTCCAGACTTTAATTTCTCTTCTAACCTTAAATTTTATTCTTGCTTACAATTGTGATTAGGTGTAGTACTCCATTAACTATTGTATTTCTTCTTTTGTTTCCTGGCTTTTTGTTTTACATTATTTTTAATAAGATGCTTTCTATTTCTAAGAAACATAAACAAAAAAATATATGTTTCAGGGAATTTCAAGTTTAAAAGGCAACATATAGAACCAATGTATTGCCATAATGCTTGACACAGACCTTCGGATGAACTTCCTTTCTAATCTCAGTTACATAAACATTTTTTCCCCCCTGTTTTTATGAATGTTTTTTCCCCAATGCTACTTCCTCCTGTTGTAGTATACTCCAGGAGGGGAAAATAAATAACCAATCAAACCATTTTATGAATAAAATGAGTAGAGGGGGTTTGGTGGGTGGGCATGTCACTTTGATTCATTATAGAGCATGTATTTTTTACCACATATATTAGCTGTTTACTGTAGCATCTATAATAATGTCACCATTAGATATACTATCGAAGGTAATGGGGAAAATAGCTAGCAAGATGAAAGGTGTCATATATAACACCAGCCAGTCCTTAGGCTTGGATGTATGGGGGATGGGATATGTTTGTAGAGGTGGTGTGGGAGCCAAAGATTGGCCAGTACATATGCATTTAAACTACTCTGTTTAGTTTAACCTTAAGGTATAGCATTAAACATTGTAATTATTGTGGAGAGCTACAAGCATCACAAAATTAAACTGACAAATGGAATTATGAACAGTAATGAAAAGGAGGCGAAAGCATTTGGAATAAAAATTGATATAGAGAGTGTGAATTTATAACATAAAATCTATAATATGTGTGCCCTGGGGGGACGTAACATTGATTCACTAGCTTAGCAGTTGTTATGTGGTACCATGCATTAATGAGTTGTCTGCGAGAAGCAACCTGGGGTATTATAGATTGTAGTGTTGTTAGTGTGCAAACTGAGGGATATTCCAAGATACCCCTCTAAACTTGGATGCTCTAAATGGGTTCTGCCATCTGCTACATAAAGACAAAGCATTCTCTTAGTGTGAAAAAAATGCTTTAATATACTGTTGTCACAGAAAGGGAAGAGAAGAAAGGATAATAATTTCCCAATAAAAGACCCAAAGTTACCCATCCCCTCATGGGTAAATGCCCAGACAAAAAGGGTTGGCCCCAAGTGAGGCCACGGAGGCCCAAAACTTGCCGCAAGTCTAAGGCACCTTTGCATGGGGGGCCAGAAAGAAGCAGAAAGGGCCAGGCAAGTTTGGGACAAAAGGAACAAAGTCAAAATCAAGGTAGAGACAGGCATTGTCAGCCTCCCTGGGTCTCTCACCCACATCTCTTCTAATATCTCTCTATGTCTCGTGTCTTATTCCACGTTTCCTAAGTCCTTGGTGCAAGTCGAAAAGCAAAGCATGCCCTTCTTCCTCACATGTCTCCCTGCTGCATGTGCCTCCGCCTGTCTTCTTCCAAGTCTTCTTTAGCTTTTCCCTTCCTGCTCAGCTCCACCCTTCATTAGGTCTAGCAGGGAAAATGGAGCCTCCTCTTTTTATTGAGATGACACTCTTAAAGTATGTTCCTTCTGCCCAGAAGAATGGTATCAGTGCCTTTGGTTTTATTTATTTTTATATTTATTTTATTTATATTTATTTCATATTTTATTTGAAATATAAATGCAATGCAGGATACATTTGCATTAAAAAATTTAACACAGTATAGAATAATACAGATTAAAAGGTAAAAGTTATCTTCCAGCTTCCTTTTCCCAATCCTACTTCTCTTTTCCGGACTTAATCCCTTTGTGTGTGTTTTGTGAGAGGAGGATACATCCCAAACTGTTAGTTATGTTTTGTGTTAGTTAGGTTCTCACAGTGGCTTTGTATTCCTCTGTGTATATCTTATTATGAAGTATCATGTGTAATAGAGGGGTATATGTGGAAACCTGTCATTTATGTTGTCACAATGAGAACGTGACAGATGATTATGAGACCAAAGAGGAGGAGCAGGCTAAGTTTTCTTAGAAAGAAGCACTTGCAAAATTTAAAAAAATACCAGGAAGTAAACAAATTTCAAGGAAATTCATCAATTATTATTCACCTTTGTGGTTTTAATTTGATTCATAATATGTACATTTCTTTTTTAAATATATATATTTTTATTGTTATTTATATCTTTTACACTTTGTATTCCCCTTGGGTAACCCACCACCAGTTCAACCATGATCCATCTCCGTGGTCCCTTGTGTCCTTTTCTACTCCATTTTGTGCCCTTATCCTCTCTCATATTTGTTTTCCCTATAGTCCTGTTATAAGTGAAACCATTGGATATTTTTCTCTTTCTTTCTGGCTGATTTCACTGAGTATTATCCCTTCTAATTCCATTCATGTCGCTGCAAATTGCATGTGTTTATCTTCTTTCCATGCTGAATAGTATTCCATTGTGTATATGTACCACATCTTCTTGATCCAATCATCTATTTTTGGACATCTGTGTTGCTTCCATACCTTTGCTATTGTGAACAGTGCCGCGGTGAACATACGGATGCATGTATCCTTTTGGATTAGTGTTCTTTGATTCATAATATGTACATTTCTAAATGAATTAATGCTTATGTATTGAATTACTGTTTATTAGCAGAGAGAGACTATTTTATGTTAATAATTATAGACCTCTTTAAAAATGTGAATAATATTTTTAGATTTACATTTTATGCTTTGTTGGTAGTATGATTTGATTCTTTTCTGATGAATCTCACATTAAGCACTTAAAAGTTGGGTTGGTAAGTTGGTTCCTAGATTAACATGTCCAAACTGTTGATAATGAAGAAAGTCCAGCCCTTTGTTTTTCTCGTGAAGAGTTCTGTGCCAGCCTTTAGCTTGGTAACATGTGCCCAGTGTTCTATAGAAAAGCTGGATTCATATGTGATTGTCAACAAAAAGGAATTCGGGCCTCTATGGTGGCACAACTGGTTAAGCGCAGCACTGTGGAGCTGTCGGCAGCTTCAACAGGCGAGTTCGATGCCCCGCTGGGGAGATTCCCACATGGTGCAGCAAACCTCTCCTGCCTCGCCCGCTGCTCCCCTCTGCAGTGTATTTTGGTGGATTTGCCTGTTCTGCTCCCCACTCTGTCTCTGATGAACCCTCTCACCTCCCCATACCTCTGGCCCGTACACCAGCTTGAATGCATAAATAAATAAATCTTTAAAAAAATACGAAAAAGGAAGTAGGCCAACATTGTTTGATAGTATTTAGTTTTTGACTTCTGCAAATGGTGGAGACCTGAGCTTTTATTTTTTCACTTTGCATTTGCCTCTTGAGTGATACCATCTACCCCTTGGGCTTTAATTGGAATCTGTATATTAATCATTATTGAAATTCTATCTGGAGCTTCCTCCTTTCCCTCAGCATCAGACCTGTTATCTTATGGGCCACTTTTACTTGGCTGTTGCACAGGTGTCTCAGATACCTTGTATCTAAATCTGACTGTATTATTTTTTTTCCAAGCTTTATTTTCTTTGTGCTTTTCAAACCCAGTGAATGATTTCACCAACCACCCAGCAATCTGAATGTTTGAAGTATCATCTCTGATTCACATTTTTTCTTGATCCAACATCCGCTAGTCACCGTGTCCTGTTGGCTTTATCAACTAAAGATCTGAATTGGTTCACTTCTCTCAAGTTTCTCTGTCACTACTCTTGTGCATGTTACCATGATCCCTTTCCTAGATTATTTGGATTCTTTGTCCTCTTGCCAGCTCCTGCTTTGTTTTCTACCCTGGAACCAGAGTGACTATTTTATTCTAGAATGTAAGCATGATCTGTCACTCATCAGCTTAAAATTGTGACCCTATTTACCCTTAGCATGAAATTCCAACACCTTGTCTTTGATCTAATTTTGCAGGCATTTGGCTATGTTAGTCCTTGGACCCGAACCCAGGCTTCTCACTTATATACTGGACTACTATTTATTTTTCAGAATTCAGATTAAATATCACCCTCTCCTTTCCTAAACCTATGAGACTAGTTTATGTCCCTTTATTATCATATAGGAATGTAATTGTATTAATTATTGGTTTAATTGCCCGTTTCTGCAGTTAGATGATCAGACTCCTTTATGATCTGCTCCACCTAGTTAGTGTTCACTCTGCAGGTGTAGCACAATTTGCTGAGTGAATGAATTAATACATTGATTTGTGATACTTATTGACTTGACTTAGATTTTAAATAATTGCATTATTTATAAGTAATCTGTAGTTGAATTTCATGATTTGTCAGTATGGGCAGTATTTAGTGATTTCCTGTTCTAACAGATAAGGGGATTTATTTCACTAACATCAGCATCTACTTCTTCCTCCTCATTTTATGTAATTATGTCAGAATCCTTCATTTATTCAAAGAGCATGTGTTCAATGTTATTATGGGGGTTGGGGTGGTGGGCAGTTATTGCTGAAATAGTGAACAAGAACTTGGCTTTCATGAAACTTACGTTATGGAGTGGGAGATAACAGTGGCAAATGCCCACAATATGAGTGAATATGATGGGGTGAGCATGAACTTACCTTTGTGGTTACAGGAGTATTTCATTTAGAGGTAACATTTGACCTTAGATCTAAATGACAAAAGTAGTCAGTTATAGAAAGGCCTGGGAACAGATTTTTTTTTTTAATGAAAAAATAAACAGCAAATGTAAAGGTACTCAAGTAGGAACAAATTTGGCATGTTAGAGGAATAAAATGGTACTGGATATGGTCTTTATATATTTATCCAAAACCATAGAATATGTAACATCTAGAGTGAACTGTATTGTAAACTCTGGATTTTGGGTGATTATGATATATCAACATGGAAGTATTATGTGGCACTTTTTTCCAGTAGAAAGCTCTGTCATCTATATTGAAAATCTGTTGTTTAGTGTAGCAATTGTTACAAAAAACAGCAAAAACAATGGTGGCCTCACAGTCCCAGGCTTCAAACTATGCTATAAAGCTATAATAACAGAAAAAATATGGTGTTGGAACAAAAATAGACACACAGACCAATGGAAAAGATGTGAGAGACCAGAAATAAACCCATACTTATGTGAATAGTTAATCTATGACAAAAGAACCAACAGTATTTGCTGGAGAGCAGAAAGTCTCTTCAACAAATAGTATTGGGAAAACTGGACAGCCACATACAAAAGAATGAAACTAGACTACTTTCTCTTACCATACACACAAAAGCAACTCAAAATGAGTAAAAGATGGGGATTTAAGACCTGAAACCATAAAATGAATAGAAGAAAAAATAAACAAAACACTCCATGGCATAAGCTTCCGTGATGTTTTTGCAGATTCTTCTTCAACATCAAGGAAAACAAAAGAGAATATAAGCAACTAGGGCTACATCAAACTGAAAGGTTTCTGCACAGCTAAGGAACCAGTAACTAAAATATAGAGACACCCTACTGAATAGGAGAAAATATTTGCACAGAATACATATGACAAGGACTGATGTCAAAGAACTAATACAACTCAATGAAAAGAAAAATAACCCAATCCAAAAATGGGTAGAAATGCTAAATAGCCACTTCTCCAAAGAAGACATACAGACTGCAAACAGGCACATGAAAAAAATGTTCATTATCAGTTGTCATCAGGGAAATGCAATTCAAAACCACAATGAGATACACCTGTGAGTTTGGCCATGTCAAAAAGACCAGAAACAACAAGTGCTAGTGACGGTGTGGATAAAAGGGAACCCTCTGTTGATGAGAATATGGGGTGATCCAGCCTCTGTGGGAAATGTATTGAGGTTTCTCAAAAAATTAAAAATGTATCTGCTATGTGGCCCAGAAGTTCCACTGTTAGGTTCCACTGAAGAATACAAAAACACTAATTTGAAAGGAAACCTGCAATCCCATGTTTGCTTGAGCAGTATTTACAATAGCTAAGCTATGGAAACAATCTAAGTGCCCAAAACAGGTGAATGGATCAAAAGGATGTGGGATATTACAATGGAGTATTACTCGGTGATCAAAAAGATAAAGTCATGCCATTTGTGACAACCTGGATGAAACTGGAAGGGATTATGCTAAGCAAAATAAGCCAGAAGGAGAAAAATTAATACTGGATGATCTTACTTATATGTGGTATATAGAGAAACCAAACAAAAGGTCAGAAAAAGACAAACGTTAAAACCAACCCTTGAAAGCTGAACAAAGAACTGAGGCATCTAGAGAGGGATGGGGAGGAGTGCAAACAGGGTGGGGAGAGAGAAAAATGGACTTCGGTGGAAGACTCTGGGTATTTTGGTGGTGGATGCAACATGGTGACTACACCTGAGGGGGGAATCCTGTACTTCCAAAACACTAACAAGGTTCTAAACCAATGTACTTTACTAAAAAAAGAAAAAAGGCAGGATAGCACATAGACATTTCTCTAAAGAAAATATTAAGATGACTAATAGGTTCAGGAAAAAAATCCTCATCATCATTTACGGTCAGGGAAATAAAAATCAAAACCACAGCAAGAGAACACCTCACTTCTGTGAGAAAGACACATATCAAAAAGACTAGTTGCCTTGTTGGCAGGGATGTATGGTATTTTAGAACTGACATACAGAGCAATGAATAGAATAGATAGTCCAGAAAGAGACCCCCTCCCTGTGTTCTTTTATGTGATAGTCAGGTGTGGCCACAAGCACCTGAAAGGGAAACAAAATTTATTATACTGTTCTTATATTAGTCCTAGAAATAGGAGGCATGGCTTGCCATACAGGACCACATAGGGAAGGCTTTGGGGTGGTCAGGAGGCAGAGAGCAGGAGTTCATGGAAAGCTGTAGCTGGAACCTTTACTGGGGTTTCTGTGGAGGAAGGCAAGTCAGGGTAAGTAGTTTAAGATTTTCTCTTTTGAATAATTCCTTCATCTGTAGGCTGTAGAATGGTCCCTAGTTGCCTGGTACCTGACTCCAGCACATGTAATCTAGAGGACTTTGCCTGTTGGGGCTCTTGGTACAGTTTGGTAGTTTGGGCAAAGGCATGCTTACTGTTTACTGCTTTGTTATCCCTGAGGTGGCTAGCTTGGGGAGGATGGACATATCTCCCTAGCCAGAAAGATTTTCCAGATGTCAAATCATCATAATATATGTAAAGAATGAATTATAAACAACACAGGCCATATATAAACACATATTTGGCAGCTGATTTTAAACAAAGGTACCCAAATTAATTCAATGGTGAAAGGTAGTTATTTCAACTGGATGGAGTTATACATGGAAAAGAAATGATATAAATATCAAAAAAGATACCTCCTGATGAGTTATAGGCTTAACCTTAAAGACTAAAACTATAAAACTTATGGAAGAAAAGTTAGGAGAAAATCTTTTAACTTGGGGTAGGTAAAGTTTCTTAGCCTGAAAGCACACTTAGAAGGCACTGACTATGCACAAAATGTTGTATATTGGACTTCATCAAAATTGAACCCTCCTGCTCTTTTTGAAAAAATATTAAATAAACAAAAGAAAAGCTACAGGTTGAGAGACAATAGCTACAATACATAGATATCTACCCAAGAAGTTGTAGCCAGTATTCAATGATAAGATGACCCAGCAAAATGGTTGAAAAATCTGTGTACTTTCAGAACCTGTACAGTAAAAGATGTTTAACGCCATTAGTTATTGTCTAAAGGGTAAAAACGAAAGACTAACTATACCAAGTGTTGAAAAAGATATGGAGCAACTGGAACCTTGTACACTCTTGGTGGGTATTTAAAATGTACAACTCCTTTGGAAAAGATTGGTAGTGTCTAAGTAATGTTAAATGTTTGCTCACTACATGATTCAGCAATTCCACTACTAGGTAGAATTACATATGCGTGTGTTGCGCATGCACACACACATACACACACACACTATATTCTCTGTATAAAAAGGAACAAAGTACTAATGTACTTAGCTACATGAGTACATAGCTACATGAGTAAATCAAAGAAACACTTTATTGAGAGAATAAAGCCAGATCAAAAGAAGTAATGTTATGATAGAATAGGCAAAACTAATCTGCAATAATAGAAATCAGGTTACTGGTTGCCAGAAATAGAGGATTTTAATGTAAAGAAGCACAAAGAAACTCTTGGGAGTAATGGCATCCTAGATCTTAATTTTAGTGTTGGTTACATAAATGCGTTTATATATATATATATATATATATATATATAAATTATATGTAAGTAAATTTTAATATATTACTAAATGGAGAGACATGAAATGTGTGTTTCTTTCTCTGTAATAAAGTGATCACAATCTTTAAGCCTCTCAAAGAAGACTGCTGTTTGAAGAAATCATTATAGGAGAGTAAGAGTAGGGGCAGGAAGACCAAATAGAAATTTAATGCCTGGATCAGAGTCTGGACCAGAGATTGTTTTAGCATCAAATTCAATCAGGTTCTCCATTTAATGTAACACTCCAGTATTTACTCAAAATCATGCCCATAAATAGGTGTTTTGCAACTCTTTGCCATACAGACTTTTAGTTACTTTTCCTTGTTTAGCCACTTTTCAATCCTAATTCTCTCTCTAACCTTAACCTTTGATTCTACATCCACATTGCATTTCTGCTTGGCAGATTGGCTCCCCTCTCAGAAAAAGCTTTGGAGTTAACTGCCCTTGTATGATCTTCTCTTCCCTGTTTCTCATCCTCTTACTCTCCACTTTCTGGGGGTACAGAAATGACGGCAAGCCCCTCATTTATTAATGGCCCATCTACTTCACTTTGGGAGTTAAAAACTTGGTAATTATTAGTGTTGGGGAGGTAAAATGCTTGTGCCTTTCTGCCATGTTCAACCAGAATCCAGAGTTGACATTTTGACTAATCTAACATGGAAGTTATTTTGCAAGATTAGAAGCCCCGAGAAGAAAATGATGAATTTTGTTCTTTCTGCTAAAATATAGCAACTTGGTCATTCTATCTTGTGTTAGATGTGCTAGCGACCTTTTTCTATAAAAGGCCAGATAGTATTTTAGGCTTCAGGAACCATAGGATTTCTCTTATAAAAACTCAATTCTGTTGTTACAGTATGAAACAAGTGAGTGTCAACTAATGGATGTAACTTGTTTCAACAAAACTTTACAGGAAGAGGTGGTAAAATGGCTTTGACCTGAACCCTACACTAGATGATTATTGACTTACTTTGGGACACTAATGTTGTTATTATCTCAGATTTTAGTGTTACTCAATTACCAGGACATTGCAATTCCCACTTTTGCAAGAAGCAAAGCTCTTTTTTTCCCTCTCTTAACTTCATGCCTGTGACCATCTTCCTTCTTTACGCCAACCTTAGGGTTAGCCCTATCTGTCTAGTTTGATCAAGTCTTGTAGGCAGGCACTCTTATTCCACATTTGATACAGTAATCCTTTAAAGTGCTAAGTCTAACATCCATGCTCTATGGAGATTTTATGTAAGATTTTAATCAATACCTGTCAATCAACTGTAACTGTTAGCAACCTGCTTAGATTTCCAGTTTTCTTTTTCCAAGTTCCAGCTTTTCAGATCTTCATGTGTCTCTCAACTTGTCATTCAGTATTGGGCTGCATTTGAGGCATAAAGAAGGAGCTATTATTTATTTGCTCGTAATCAGTCTTGTTTTCATTCCTGCAAGTTGATGCCAACTCAACTTTCCTAAGTTTTGTCCATAGGAAACCAGTGTGAGTGGTTCATGAATATGTGATTTAAAGAAATATAAAAAATACTTCATATAGCTGTTCAGTTAATGGTAGTCACTAATTACAAATGAAATTGTTGAGAACGCTGGCGTAAGTTTCTTTCTACACATTTTAAGCCAGTTTCTTCATTTTTAGTGACCTCAAGTCTGAGCTCTATATAAGCCTAACATGGGAAAGTTACAAGCCCATTTTAACATAATTCATGTATTTCTTCGGAATAGGTGTCACAGAATCATAAATTTTACCATTGATCACTGCCGTTGAGATCATTGATGGTCTAATAGTTATACAGAATAAATGTTTGGTGAGCCATGGTTATGAATTAATGTGTTTTACCTAACCCAGGCTCCACATGTGTTGCCTCTTCCCCTGTTCCACCCACAAAAAAATTATGCTGCCCTAAATAAGTATTTACTCCAACCAGTATCCAATGTTTAGCAGTATTTAAATGGTTTATTGAGCTGTAATGATTGTGTCAAAGAAGGAGAGGAAATATTATGATAACACTGTGTTATTTTATGTAAGAAAGAAAAAATAAATTGACTTTCTATTGTAATATCTTATCAAACCCTTCCTTTCATAGTCAAGCAATCAAGATCATCTCCAGGTGGGCAAAAAGAGATTAGGGATTTACTGTCCTTTCTTCTTTTTTGATAGTTTTAATATCAAATAATCAATGATAACTATATTATAAATTATATCTCCTAAATGGTGCTCATTTTAGAATAAATTGTCAGGTATACATTTGAATACCTGTTACATGCAAGATGCACATAATTGGTAGTACCTTTATTTGAGAAAACCAGGAATAACAAAGCTAAAGTGATAGAACAGTTTACTGAATGAACATTAACATTACAAAAGATTTTACAAAATAATTCAATCACTTTGTAAAATTTGAAAATACATTTAAACTATTCTTGATTTACAACCAGAATTTCCAAAATAAACAGTGAAAATTAAGTTTTTTAAAATTTTTAAATCTGTTAAACACTTTGGCTTTCTTTCATATAAAAAATGTTTATCCCTGAATCATAATTATAGATATAGAGAGATAATTGTTTTTATTTCCAAATATAATGCATACTCTTGTAGAAAATTTGAACTATTGGGAAGGTAAAAGGAGAAATACGAAAACAGCCTTTTAATTCAGGAAAAGCTGGAAAAATTATTAACAACTGTTCAATATTTTAAATAATTCTCTACCAATGTTTACATTGGTGAGCCTTATCATTTGAATTTATTAGGATTAATTACGTTATAAATATTATTTGTGTGCCAATAGGATAACATATAGAAAATCTTTATATTCATTATAAAACACCCATCAGAAAGATTAGAGCAACTTGTAACTTTACCAAGAAGACCGTAGAGTGATACTTCCCCACACCCTAGATACTTCTGAATAGTGTTATTTTGATTCACCTGCTAAACTAATGGGTCACCTGTATTACCGTGTCTGTTAACATTTCTTTTTTTTTTTTAAGATTTATTTTATTTATGCATACAAGCTGGGGTGCAGGCCAGAGGTGTGGGGTGGTGAGAGGATTCACCAGAGACAGAGTGGGGAGCAGAACAGGTAGATCCACTGAAGTACACTGCTGAGGGGAGCAGAGGTCTGCTGCGCCATGTGGGAATCTCCCTGGCCGGGTATCGAACTCGTTCTGCAGTGGCTCTGGATAGCCCCATAGTGCTGTGCTTAACCGATTGCACCACCAGGGAGGCCCCCGTTAGCATTTCTTGGAATACTGGTGTAGTTTGTGTTTTTTGTTTATTGGTTTTGCTTTTTTAGGCATGCATGAATTTTCTATTTATGTCTTTTAACTTTTTTTCTTTTTGTATTGAAATATTCATCCTTTTCTAAAAATATTTTAAAGACTTTCTTATATATTGGAGATGTTTAACACTGTCTGTATGCATGTTTTAGATTTTATTTTCCTGGTTTGTCCTTTATCTTTTACCTTGTTTATGGTATTAGGTTTTCTTAGATCTCTGGTTTTCAGTTCCCTTACCCCCATCCTACCTTTCTATGACAAATATTTTTGTTGCCCTCTCTACTATTTTGAAATGAAATTCCATAGGTAGTAAAAGTCTACCTAGTTACATATTTTCAAACTTCAGTATCAGTATAATACTATAACTGGAACATAAAGGAGAAAGAAAATTAAAACAGCTTATAATAGGGACCTTTCCTGGTGGCCTGGGGGTTAAGTCTCAGTGCTATTACTGCTACAGCCTGAGTTCCATACTCAGCCAGGAAGCTAATCCACATGGTGCAGCAGACCTCTCCTATTTCACCCATTGCTCCCTTCAGCAGTGTATTTCAGTGGATCTGCCTGTTCTGCTCCCCACTGTGTGTCTGGTGAATTCTGTCACCCATCCCTGTACTGGTGGCTTATACCCCAGTTTTTCTACAAATACATAAAAAATAGAATAAAAAAAATAAAACAACTTACAACAAAGTGGTACATATTTTAGTATGTAAATGCTCAGGTGTGATTAGACTAGACGGTGTACTTATGAAGTCCATATACTTTTATCCATACATAGTTACTATGAGAAGGGAAATAAAAAAAGGCAGATCATAAGATTTGTTGTATTGGGAATTTATACTTCAAGTGGTGTTGCTTTCTGTAATATGATTTTATGAACTATTTTAAATAATACTAGCTAAAGTTTTTTTTAATGCATTCTTCCCTTGATTTACTTAGAAAACTCAGTGCTATTAAGAGTTTGTAAAACCATTCTGTTTTTATATATAAAAGGGAGTTTAGTTTTAGGCTCAGATAATATAAACATATTTCTCACCCTCCGGAATGTCTGATAGGCTATTTGTCAGTAATATTGGATTTGGAGCAATTCTTTGCTGTATGGAACTGTCCTATACAGGATGTCTGACATCTTTTTTCTGGGTACTAAGTGCCCAGGGTGCTCTCCATGCATTGTGTCAAACAAAAGTACCCACATAACTTCCCCAAATAGCTCTCAAGATTGGGATTTCCCTGAGAAGCACTGGTTTAGTTGATTAGTTTATGTTCTGAATCATTATCTATAATGTAAAACATGAAAATGTGTAAATTCTGAAGTTGTTTTTGAGTCATGCATGTACTAATATGTGGAATTGAATCATAGACATCTTCATTTATGTCTGCTGGCATTTAACACTCTTCTCCCATTGTCTTTGCTTCTTAAGGTAATATTTTAATTTCCTTTGTCTCATATGATAATTTGTGGTTATTGTTAATTTTCAATTACAAGAACAGAAAACATTACAGCTAGTATTATGAACAAAATCTTAATTGCATTCTGTATTTGCAGTAGTGGAAGAGAAAAGGAAAAAGTAAATCAAGAAGGTTGCCTTTGAATAACTGGGAAATATATAATATGTTCTTTTCATATAGACCAAAGTTAAAATTTGTTGAATGGTGGTAATACCCAATGTTTTTGCATGATCGTGAGATTTTGCTTCAAAGTCCAGTGCAGTTGCTTGAAAGAGTTCTCTGTAAGCCTTGCTAATAGAATGTTTACATTGGTGAGCCTTATGGTAAGATGTGATGGGTGAAGCTGAATGATTAATCTTAATAACTAATATTTTAAAAACATGGTTTTTAATATCATGGTAATATCATGATAAGCAATAGAGTAGACCATGAAGTTGACAGTGTCAAGTGCTATGATTGCATTCTACATGTATATACCTAAGTGATCTAATTTAGCTTTGAGATGAAAAGTATGAACATCTTTTTTGCTGAATCAAATGGGCAGATAAAGTGTGTTGTCTGAATTTTTCTTGTAATCGTATAATATACTTAAGAAGCATTTTGTCTAGTTTCTAATTGCTATTGAGCAAGAAGAGCTAAATTTTAATTATGTTAGAAATCTAAAATTGATGGAAATTCTCTAAAATTTGGAATTTTAATTCTATAGGACCATTGGTTCATTACCTAACTATTCATTTTGTAGATACATCATTCTGATCTACAAGGAGACTGACCTGCTCAAAACTGAAGGTTTTTAACAAGGAACTCTTGTAGTTGGGACAAGCATTGATTAAAATCTGCTCTTAAGATCTTTTGGTTCAAATCATCTCTGCCTTATTTTACTGGGTGCAATTGTAACTGGACACTTAACATAGGTCTTGAAAAAGAGACAAAGACTTGTTTAGGGCTTACACTGGCTGTCCATCTAGAGTCCCTATCAGGCTTCTTAACTTTTACAACCAAATGAAAATTCCTCCAGCAAAGTTATGGTTCTCTAGTCAATCAAATATATCGGAACTCTAATTTCCTGTCAGTGCACATGTGAATTTGCATACTTAACCCACTTTTATTCAAAGACCAGAGGAAGGACAAAGGCATATAGGTATCTGAGTTAGTAGATGCCAACCTAACTAAAGGATGGTATACTAAAGGAAGATGGTATCAGGGGAGACTCTGTTAAATAATTCATACACATTTCTGATTGTAGACCTTTATATAATTTCTAGTCAGCTAAATGTTTTTGAATCTCTAAGCTACATTATGTGGTGTTTCTCAAACTTATTTAACAATGTAGCCATGTAGTTTTTAAGTATCTTACATATATTGGTAATTCTTATTGACAATCAAGTCAAGCCCTCTGAAAAATAGAAACATTGTCTTTTTTTTTTTTAAAGATTTTATTTATTTATACACACAAGCTGCGGTACAGGCCAGAGGCGTGGGGCGGCGAGAGGGCTCACCAGAGACAGAGTGGGGAGCAGAACAGGCAGATCAGAAGTACACTGCTGAGGGGAGCAGTGGGCGAGGCAGGAGAGGTCTGCCTCACCATGTGGGATTCTCCCCTGCTGGGCATCGAACTTGCATCGCGTGCTACCAACAGCTCCACAGCGCAGCGCTCAACCGCTGCGCCATCAGGGAGGCCCCAGAAACATTTTCTTTCAATGAGTTATATTTTAATATTATACCTTTAAGTGAGCCATACAATTGAAATAGCAATATGAAAAGCCATTATAGTTGTAAACTATTGTTGAGGACATTGTCCAATATGTGGATTAATAACCATGAATAAATCCCTCCTGTGATTTAATACTTGGTAAAGCTGTATGTCTTTCTTTTCTGTCAGATGAGAATTATAGAAGCCATTATGCTTTCTTTTTTGCCTTGCCTGTAAGGCAACTCAAATAAATGTAATGTATAAACATTGCAATTACTTAGCTCTCATGTTTTGCATACTAAGAATTTTTATTCTCCCCTTTTATATTTAGGTTGTTTGGTAGTTAGATCCCAGCTCTTGAGCCTTTCTTTCTTCATCTTTAATATAAGGATGATAATCACCATTCAGTTTATTGTGAAATTCAAATGAAATGTTCTCTTTTAATTACTTAGTTCTGTGTCTGACATGCTGTAGAATGCTAAGTAAATGCTAGAGGACTTTTTACATGATTTTAACATTTTTTTGTTTCTAATTTTACAACCTTCTTTCATACACATCTTTACTTTGAAGCAACTCAGTCTGTTTTAGAATTTTGTGAAGTATAAAAACTGAAAGAAATAATGAATATCACATTAAGAAGAGTATTGGCAGAGTGAATGGGAAGGAATGAAATGAGGCAACCTTGAATAAAAGCTATGCATTCCTTGTAAAGTGTCTCAAAGATAATGGCTGCAAAAAGACTAAGTCTTCACCAACACCTTGACATTGGCAGTCTTTCTGAGCAACATGCTGACTTGAACTTGAATCTGAGTCACACTTTTGGTGTAACTAGTATTTAAAAAATTTTCAGTTGTGTTTTCCATTTATGCTGTTAAATGGAGAAGAGAGAGTTCCTCTTAAGGGGATTTTATAGACTTGGAGGTTGAGAATCCTTTTTTTTTAAATAATATCTGAAATTAGAATGAGTGGGAACATCAGGTTTTTCAGTATGAAACTATGGAGCTTCTGACTTTAACTTGGATTAGACTATCACAGCTGTTCACCAGGGCTAAACATTAGATGCCTTGCATTTTGTTTCCATAAAGAAATAGACCCATGTAAGGGAGCCATAGAATATCCTTCCCTTTATTTCTCTCATCTCTAGTGTTGTAAGATTATTGACTGACTCACAGTGATTTTTAGCCACACCAGCTTATTAGTAACATAATGGGTTAAGTGATCATATAATTTATCATCCAAACTAGACACTTTTCCATAATAAAAAGGGCCACCATTAATAAAAGACAAGCAATAAAAACTTGAGCAAACTGGACATTAAGTCATTTTAGCTAATCTCCTCCTCTGATGTCCTCAAAAACACAAAGCTTTCATTTTTTTGTATGTTAGTCCTCTGTTATTTCTGTAGTTGTGATAGTGGCACAGAAATTCAGGTTATCTGCCCTATTTCGATTTTCTTGAGCCATATGTTTTATTTTCTAATTTGGAATGATATTTTCTTTTTGTACTCAAAATTACTGTCTACTTTTGAATCCTACTTAGTCAGATAAATGACTATCTTATAAATTATTAAGTAAGCCATAATGATTCTTTCTTTGGACTCTATCAGCCAGGTAATAGCAAGGGGGCAATTAAAGGACAGAGGTGAATCTGTAGCTCTTAATGTCCATGCCTGGTAATTGCATACTTGGCAAAAATTGAATCCTAGGTCATTAGCAGTAAGAATATTGCTTTCATTTTCTATTTTGCAGTTATATTTAGGCTCTTGGCATTAAATTAATGTTGATGACTCTCAATGTTCAAAACCAGTGTAAATGAACGTTTAATTTTTATGTCTCATGTGATTTGTCCCCACTCTTGTCTTAACAGAAAAAAGCTTGGCAGGACCACAAGCGGGAATGCAAATGCCTTAAAAACTGCAAACCCAGATATCCTCCAGACTCTGTCCGACTTCTTGGCAGAGTTGTTTTCAAACTTGTGAGTATAAAACTTGTGAAATATTCTTGAGTTTTAATTTAACAAAAGCATTTGCAGTTGCATGTATTCTTATATTTAAGGATGAATTTAACCCATGTTAAGTTACGGTAGAAGGTGCATTCTTCCAGGGAATATCTTAAAACAAAAACTTGCTGTTTTCCTAGTAAGCACAGCATCAGAGGCAGTGGTGAGGTGCATAGTTCCTCCTTGAACACCCCGTGATTTCCTGGTTGTGGAGATGTCAGGCCTATATTTGGGGCATGGGATGTTAGTAATCTTTGTTACATTGCATTTATTTTCTACTGTGATGCACAGTAGAAATGTACCGGACAAGTATATAATTTTTTGGTTACCTCTTCAAATGAGATTTTGATTAGTTGATAATTGAACTTACATTGAAGGTAATTTATCCTTTTTCTTTTTTTATAATGAAGATTCACTGAAATTGTTTCTTTAGTCCTTTTCCCTTCCCTGCCAATGTATCTAGTAGATTCTGTGAAATCCATCTGGTGACACCTTTCAAAAAAAATTTTTTTTGCCAGACTTTTACATGAGTATCTCTTTCTCAAATTATCTCAGACTCCAGTCTGTCTTGTTCTGTTGTTTATTAACTTTTTTTAAACTATAAAATTAAATGGGGAGCTTTCAGAGTATAGAACTATGGTTATATACCTAAAACTAATACATTACATGTCAATTATATTTTATTAATAAAAATGGATTTGGAATAACAGAGGGTGTTATTTGTTTGTTTAGTCCAAAGACTAACATCTGTCATATATATTTACTGTTATTTTAAAATGCATATATTGTATTGAACTTGAAAATACAAATTTATTTCAAACATTAATAATCTTAGAGCAACCTTGTTAATAAGCATTTCTTTAATTACCTGAATGTTACATGTGCAGTTACTATTATACTTGAGTCTGGGCTTTTTTTCTTTTCTTTATTAATACTGAAAATATAGAGGATCACTTGTAGAGCAGAAATGGGTTGCTTCAGAATCATTGGAGGTGCTAGTTCTATCTCTTATCTCTGACTTACTGAATCAGAATCTAATATAGAATGAGAATTATAATATTACTCCCATCTATTGAGTTTTTACTATTTCCAGGTCTTCTGCTAACTTCTGTACATAATATAACTCATTTAAACTCCTAACAATGCAATAAATCAGTTGCTGCTCCTCCTCTTATGTTTTAGATAAGGAGATTGACTTCTCTGTACTCAAGGTTAAATAATTTGCCCACGATTCCACAGTTTGTAATAAATTATTAATTTTAATAACTAATAATAAAATTTGTTAAGTGATACAAGTATGTTGGTATAGCTGAGGGAAAAATGAAAACATTTATAAAAGTTTTTTAAACTAAACTGTTGGATTAAGTTGTAACTCCGATTTTATTTTTAAATTGCTACTGACTGGGGTGTGGGATGGGAATAAAGTGGGAGGAGCTCAGTGGTCTGTGCTGAAGGACTACACCTGCTTTGGTGGTGGGTGTGATATGGTGACATCTGAGGAGGTGTGAACCTATTCCCCTAAATCATGTATATAGTATTGCCTCAGTAAAACAAGCAAAAATACAAGCAAACAAATCCAGATTTACTAAAGGCAGGCACTAAACAAATACATTAAAATAAAATTGCTACTGATTAAATAACTCACTCTGAGAAAGTCATGAGAGGGAATAATATAGACTTTTACTAGAGTTCTGCTTAAATATCTGAAGACACTCAAACATTAAATTATTTTTGGTATTTTCCCCTGTACTTCATAGATGGAAGAAACACCCTCTGAATCAGAGAAACTTTACTCATTTTATGATCTGGAGTCAAGTAAGTAACTGTTTAACAGCATATGAAAAATATTTCAGCCATTTATTTACTAAGCTGGTAAATTGTTTTATTTTTAGCTATGTTTATCTGCCTCTTTATTGCTTGAGGCAAATCTAGCAAAAGTTTTAATGTTTTTATATGTGAAACACATGAACTTTTTCCAGGGTAGCTTTATCATGTAGGAGTTTGTAAAGTATCCCAAAGGTGTGCAGGACAGGCAGAGAGAAGTCCAGTTGACAAAGTAACTCTTCTTCTGTTTCTCCTTCTCTTCTCCCTTTTTTTTTTTTTTTGGGGAATGTCAAGGGAGTGATGTCACCTTTTAATTTAAGGGCACTTACTGGGAACCTGTAGGTTCACTGATCCTTTCAATATTAAGGAAGGTAGGAGGTAATATTAAAGAAG
Organism: Scalopus aquaticus; assembly: GCA_004024925.1. Lineage (NCBI taxonomy): Eukaryota > Metazoa > Chordata > Mammalia > Eulipotyphla > Talpidae > Scalopus > Scalopus aquaticus. The sequence goes on along the minus strand of PVIJ01001057.1, from coordinate 134,451 downwards.
GTAGACAGGCTCCCTGACTGCACTGAATGTTCTCCTAAACCACTATGGCAGTTAGCAGGCTACTTAAAAAGAAAGAAGACTTTCCAGATCTGAATGTTTACTCAATGTAGGGCTTGTTTTTCTTCATGCAGGTATAAATGGCTTCAACCCAAAAGTAGCTCCAAGAGTGAATTTGCTACTTAGTTTAATGTTTCAGGTTGGAGACAAGAACAAAATCTAGTACAGATTATGGCTATAGGATCGTTCGTGTCAATGATAATGAATTATTATATAAGAAATCATTGCCTTAATTGTTCAGTTGAACAAGAAATTTAAAGAAAATATATAGATCTGACATGAGCAACAGTTACGCTACAGTTCAACCTGATACATATTTTCAAGTTGTAATACAGAACTAATTAGTCATTTTTTCTTAGTTTATGAGGGTGGGTAATTAACATCTCTTTGGGTGAGTTTTATTATTAACATTAGCCCTGTTCAGTAACAGTGCCAGACAAGCTGCCTTAAGTTAAATGCTCTCTGCATTTGCTTTCTGCACTCTTAGCCTTAACATCCCTTTTGTGGTCTAAATTAAGGAGAGTTTTTAGAGGGGGATTATTGACTTTGGAATCTTCTCCTTCTGTTTGAACACAGTGCTATATTGTGCGTACATAACTGGAAATAATGTGAAGTTAAGATTTCTTTGGTTGATCCATGTTTTCTTATTTATGTACTTTCTATAGGACAGATTTCACTTATTTGAACTTTAGCTGAACCTTTTAGTTCTTATTTTGTTTTTTTTTCTTTGAGGTTTTGTTGTTGATATGTTAATAATAACCTTGTTATAAATTGTTTCATGGAAAAGTCTGTTTTAATTCATTAGTAAGAATTTATGTTGGTTTGAACATGCATAGAGGATGATGTAGAAAATCTTAACACACATCTTTACTGATTTTGGTTTTAATACTTTTTCATATGTATGTGTATTTATTTTGTTTTGATAGGTGTTTGATCTTATAGATGAAGTTTTGCAGAGTTTAATTAATGATGTATGTATCATGATATGTAGTTTTCAGAAAACAAAAAGATACTTATTTGCTCCCTGTCAGAATGGAATCTCAGGCAGGAAAAATCGGATTTAACAACTATTAGTGAACACCTGAAAATTATCCATTAAAGGTTCACTTTTGATTGTGCCATTATTATTATTATTTTTTAAAAGATATTAACAAACTGGCTGAAGATAAGAAAGAGGGCCTTAGGCAACTGGCAATGACATTTCAACATTTTATGAGAGAAGAAATACAGGATGCTTCTCAGCTGCCACCTTCCTTTGACATTTTTGAAGCCTTTGCTAAAGTAAGTATTGAGTTTGGTTTCTTTACTTATGTTATAAATCAAACCTTAACTCCATATTGTTGTTGATCTATGAAAATTTAGGGCCTTTCATACTTACATCATTGCCCTACCAAGATGAATAGAGAATTATTAAATGTATTGCTTATATTGAAAAGGGTATTTTCTTGTTTTTTTAATCAATATTTTTATTAATGGCTGGGATACAGTTGTTAGCTCTCAAAGATTACTCTCAAAAGGAAGGTATGTTTTATCTTCTGTGAAGAAAGTAGCATGTTTTGTTCTTTCCTACTAAAGGTTTAAAATTTGCCATCCATTACACTCATTTTTTTTGGTGGTGGTGTTTTAGTGATAGAACATGTCTTTGAAGAGAAAAATTTATTTGAATCTATTTATTGATAAATTCTAAGTAATTTTAAAGTAGATTCTCAGTAATTTGAAAATATAGCTACCTCTGATTTTATAATATTGAATTGCCTAAAATCCCATTTAAATGTCTCACATCACCCACTTCCTAGTTAGATATCAAAAACAACTTTATTTTAATATGTCATTTGTGGTCTTCATAGTGACCTCCTGAAGTGATCTTTTCAAAAATGATTATACAGTCATTTTTTTGCTCATATCTCCAAATGTTCCTCTTTTTTCCGCCACCTCCTTAGCAGCAGTATTAGTCTCCTACTCTCTACCCACCCTAAACACACATGAATAGTAATTGGCGACGGAGAGTTTAATTATAGGAATTTGTTGTATAAACATATCCTGTCCACTTTTGAATTTGTTACTTGGCTGTAAAAATTAAGTACCATGAGGAATAGAAAAGAGAATTTTTTTCAGAGGAAGGTATCAAAGAGGACTTCATAAAGGAAGTAGAAATTAATGGCATGAATTTCCGAAGAGGAAATAGTGTTGGGTAATAGTTGTAGACAATTTTCTAGAAATGCTCGTAAGGAAGAGGGAGTCCAGACTCATCTAACCTCCTGAGCTGGGAAAAGTGCATTGGCCTCCCCTCCTTCTGGAGATTTAAAAAAGTTAAGTTACCTGTGCAATATGTTTCTTATATATAGTGATTAAAATAAGAATTTGAATAAAAGCTTGATGTATAAAATGTTTGTTTTACATTTTGCTAGCAGAACATAATGAAGGTAGTGGTACCTCTAGAATTCCTATAGTGGGAGCTGCAGGATGATGATCTGGTTGGATGAAGAAAGTGGTGTGATTTGCTTGAAGCACTATTTGCATAGCAGGTTTTTTTTTTTTAATTTTTTTATAATTTGTTGCTTGTGGGTACTGCTGGATGGAAATATAAATATAAGGTGCGAATGAAGTGGTGGTTGCTACTGACTATAGAGAGAGTAGACAAAGAATATGAGAGGAACTGAAGATATTTGTTAGTGATGGGACAGGAGACACGCCATTATTTATATGCTCATGAACAATGAGACCAAATTTATCTGCTGGCTTTTGTCAAATTTTTTAGGGAGGAAAAAATGACTATCTCCGTTTTTACAAGATCCTCTCCTTCCTACCCCATGCTTTTTTTCTTTCTACTTCTACCTTCAAACAAAATTAGGTTTTGAAATGGATTTATCTTGACCTGATAACTGCTGTTTCAGTCTACTGCCTGAGTTACACACATTTGCTTCAAATATAGAAAAAGTGCATACTACTGCTCCTTCCAATATAAACTTTAAAAGGTGAGAAAATTATCACTAGAGAGAGGATACCTGTCAATGGGAGGTTGAATAGGGTGGTGGTCAAGTTGCTTCCTCAGCTAATAAATGAAATTCTCTTAACCTCAATTTCTTCATCCCTCAATGGGAATAATAATAATATCTACTTCGCAGTAAAAATGAGTGTTAGCTATAAAGTTCTTAGAGTAACACTCATTATTAGTTTCCACTGCTGCTGCCTCCACCTCACAGCTTTGGTTGTATTTGAACACAAAGCATCAGTGTTTTATATCTCTCTGTCCTATTGGATGGCCAAGAGTGTGATCTGTGCTCATGTAAACCAGCCAGAGGGTTGCTCTCAGTTGTGCCCAGTGTTGGTGTCTCTTAACATGCTGAGAATGACCTGCCTTGTTGAGAAAAAATGTTGCTAGTAACTGGCTTGGTTTCAGCCCTTAGCTATGCAGAAATCATCTGCTTTTCCCTGCATTCATAGCAACTCCATGATTTCAAAGTCGTTCTTGGGATTTTGTGTAGGGATTATAGTAGTTGCTTCCTATCGTGAATGAAATGTTTCTCACACATGCATTTTCAAAGGATGGAATTAAAATGTAAGAATCCTTTTGTTGTCATGTTATAATTCACTAAAATGGCATGGAATGTATGGTAGTTCTCAATTCTGTCCTTCAAAATGTACATTGATTATTATTTGGTAATATTTAATAACAGCCTAAACTTAATGTCAGTAGGCTTGGTTTTGAGCTTGTTTTCTGCATATGTAATAGATTTTTTGAAGATTACTATACAGGGTCTAGAAAAATATACCCTTAATTTTTTTTGTCCTTAAAATTTCCTTTCCCAAAAATGCATTTAGTAGACTGATTAGAGATGTGACAAGAGCTAGACACTAAATTAGAAAATGGACTATTTGTCTAAAAAAATCTCAAAAACAGAGAGTAAATTGGAATCAAAAAGAATATAAGTGACCTTTCTGACCACAAAGCATATGCCATTGTTAATGTTTCCAGAGCTCTGCAAAGTACTTTTAAATTTTGTAATATTGTACAACTGCGCAGAACTTTTTGATTATAGATTCCACAGCTGTTTTAAAGATGTTTTCCCGTTTTTCTTTCAAACAAAACAGATGTTTGTATGTTGTTTTTATTCTTTAGGATACATATGTGAAACTCCAGGATTTGCGTTTATAAACTCTAATTTTTAATGCTATTAGTGGCAGCTGGTTTCACAACATACACTGTGCTTGTGTTGATTTGAAAGTAAGGATTTTAGAAGGCATTTTTTGTACTGTGATACTTAAATTTTACATTCAGTTTCATTCTGAGTAAATTGTTTTTTTGTCTGGGAATTCTTTTTTATTGGTCAAGAATGTGTTAAAACAAGAATCATGCTAATTCATAATGTAAGAAGAAATTCTAATTTATATTTTTGATTGAGATGTTAGAAATAAGATATAAGAAAACAATGATGTTATATTCAAGATTATGTATTTGCATACATAATACTTGCATTTGGCTGGTCCTTGCCATTTTACTTAGAATGTTAATAAATAATCTATGTGATATTCTGCCATTACCTCATAATTTTAGTAAAGTGTATGAATCAGCATGGAGGAAAATTACTGAATTGTTCCCTTTTGCCCTTTTTACCGAATGAAAGATGGTATGCCTCAGTAAAAAGTAAGAAAAAAATTGTTCATGATATATGTATGTTGTTTTACATCTTAAATTTTCAGTGCTTGCCCTCTCATTTTGGATATACTGGTGCTTTTTTACTTCAGTGTTATGAGGCTAATTTGTGGGGAAAAATGCTACTCTTGTGCTCTGAAAGGTCAGGAGTATGTGTTTGTGGTTGCTACTGAGGGTTTCAAGTTCATATAGGACCAAGTACTAGAGCCTGTTTGTTGATCAGCTCAGTTGGGTTTCACTACCGTAGCATGCTGTAATGTAGTAAAGAAAGCAATCTTTTGAATTAATAAAGTGATGAATTATCTAATTACAAAGTTGATGTGAAATGGCAGTATGATAACTTTGACTGCATTACTAAATGATCTCAGTGACTGATCAGATGTGCCTGCATTCCATTAAGGAAAAATATGCCATTAAATATTTAATACTAAAAGCGAGCAAACACACCAGGATTGCTAACCTCCAGTCACCATGGTGCATGTGTCTGTACATTTGGAGGTAGCTGCTAGATGAGGCATTTCTCTTGTCACTTAGAACAGCTGCTAGAACACTTAGTTACTGGGATTATGCCTCTCTTCTGGTTTTAAGTAAAGCAGGCAAACAGCCAAGACACTTAACGGTATGCAGATCCTGGCATTCTAATTATGAAATGCTGATGCATTTATGATTTATGTTTTTTCTTTATTATAATAGATAGAATCTATGAGTAAATTCAAGAGACAATTATTCTCAAAAATATTTTTCTAAGTGAAGTGACATTTGTAGGACACTTGGGCTTTCCAAACAAAACAAGTCATGTGTTTTTAATGATGGTATTTGTTTATAATGTTCATTTTTAGCCAGCCAGTTAATATTTCTCTTCATTTATGTGTAAATAACATGTGATGAGTTAGTGAATGTTTATCATAGTTAAAGACCAGATGCCAGCTGACTTTTGAAGTTGGGAAGGATAATTAGTTAATGCTTAATCAGCATTTTTCACTTAAACCTGTGTTGATGAGGGTTAATTGCTTATGTTCGGCTGGTGCTTTAAATAAAACTGTTGCTGGATAAACATGTTTGCTAAGCCTTGCTGTCTTATCTGTATGTACAACTCACCACTAATTCAGGTAAAGGTAATATTTTTAAAATGATAGTATGTCATCGTGAAATGACAGAAGTTACTATCATTGTCTTGGCCTTTTTACTAACAAAAGCCTCTACTAGCAAAAATCTATACTAGCATACTGTCTCCATACTAAGGTCTGATTTTCTTCAAGTCGGGAATTACATTTTATTTATTTTGAGTCGATGCAGTCGTCATGATATTTAGTAGTTTAATCATTTACCTAATGTTTAATGATTGACTGAATGAAATGTAATGTAAAGTAGTATCTATAATGTAAGAAAAATATCTGAAACAAAAACTCTTAGAACTTGAGTGATAGCCGAAAATATTTCTGCTGGATAATTGTATTTTTATATTTCAATTCAAGGCAAAGTAGCAAATATGATTCCTCTATTTAAAAAACAAAAAAACTAGGAATGATAGTTTAAGTATATAAGATATTAATAAACAAAATCCATGTTTTTGTTCTATTTCAATTGTACATTTTTACTATTCTATTATGAATGAGAGAAGGACCTCTCATGGGAGTTAAAAAACCCAAATATACTTTAGGGGTGTAATAGTAATAGTAGTGAAAATTTGTGAAAAACTTATGTATTAAATTTTATAACTGGCAGAAACAAAATTATATTTTTAATATATTTTTATTTCATACATTACTATTTGATGTGGAATATGAGGTGACTTGGTATATTGTCAAGATAAACAGGTGAATTTGGGGGTGACATCTTTAAGCCAAATTTTTGAAAAAAAGTTGTCCTGATTGAGACAGAACATAACTTCACCACTTTCTGCAAGGGTCAGTTTTCATTAATTTTTTCTTTATTTTTTGTATCTAGTATTACATGTTTAAGGAAAAATAGTTAGGTAAATGTTCCTTTATAAAGCATGAAGAAGGATGGACAGAACACCTTATCATACTAAACAGGCTGATTATTACTCAATATCTGGAAGAGTTCATCATTAAGCGTCTACTAAGAGTGTCTCAGGCTGCCCTGGCACAGCTTGGAGTTACCCCTCCCTGAAGAGTTTCATTTCAGATTAGAGTCGCAGATCAGGGGAGCTATCTCCATGAATATAAGAGAGCTAGGTGGTATATAAGTGTTCCTTGAGTGTGGTACTCGTGGTACATCATGGAAGGTTATAGAATATCTTTCCCCCATTCTCTCTATCCATGCCTCTCTTATTCTTAAAGTTTCAACTCAGATCTTTGGTAAAATCTATGTGACTAGGATTGATTGATCTTTCCCAGTTGTAAAATCAGTAGTCAGTGGTATTTTCTATGACAACTACCTAGCAACTATGAATAACCTCTTTTTATTAATTAAATGTTTTTATTTTCTGTGTTCCCACTTAGATTGTAAACTTTCTGAGAATAGGGGTCATGTCCCCCAAATTCTTCCTGAAACCATGCAATTTTAGGGCTAAAAAGAGCATAGAAGCTATCTAGTTCCATAACTTTACCACGCCCTCTCTTCTTCCTCTTCCCACCACATTAGTTATGGCTCAGATAAGGTTAAGTAGTCACTAGTAGTTGAACAAATGTGGTTTTTTGATCTCTAAATGCTCAAGAACTAGCTTCTGAGTTGAAGTAAAAATGCAATTCAGGGTCTCCTTGGTGGTGCAGCGGTTAAGCGCTGCGCTGTGGAGCCCTGATGGGGAGATTCCCACATGGTGCTGCAGACCTCTTCTGCCTCACCCGCTGCTCCCCTCAGCAGTGTATGTCAGTCCATCTGCCTGTTCTGCTCCCTACTTTGTCTCTTGTGAACCCTCTCGCCGCCCCATGCCTCTGGCCTGTACCCCAGCTTGTATGCATAAATAAATAAATAAATGTTAAAAAAATGCAGTTCAGTAAGGAGAACTTAACTTTATTAGCAGCTTTTCAGCAATACCTATTAATTCATTAATATTCCCCTTACATTGTTGTAGTCCCCAGAGTTCTCCTGCCACCATATTACCCGTGAACCATTATCATATTCCCTTGTATTCTTTCCCCCCTCAGATATTTTTACAGCTTTGAGATATAATTGACATAATATTGTGTAAGTTTAAGATGTATAATGTGATTATTTGATATATCTATATACAGCAAAATGATTACAATGGTAGGGTTAGCTAAACACTTCCATTATGTCACATAATTAGCATTTCTTTTTGTGCTGAGAATGTTGATATGTACTTGCAACTTTCAAGTATATAATGCAGTCTTAGTAGCTATAATCACCATGCTGTCTAATGCATTCCCAGATTTAATCCATCTTATAGTTGTATCGATTGACCAACAATTTCCCATTTCCTCTACCCTCTTCTTTTTCTAAAATCAAAGTTTATCTTTTAAAGCCAGAATATTTAGATTAAGCTACACTTTAGGATTATTGCTATCAGCATTTGAATCTATTGAATAAATGGATTTGTCTCTATAGTGATGTTTCAATTTCAGAAATTCTGTATGGCTGTGTTTAAATAATTGTGACTTTCCAAGTCGACTGGATATCCTCCCTTTATTTCATTCACTTATAAACAGAACTTTTGTATTATATATTTGACAGTGTGTAAATTTGTCTTGTGTTCCTTATTTTTTTGCCCTATTCTCACCAAGGAGAAAATGGCTGTTAACCACTGGCCTTTGTCTTACATTAATAGATTGAAGGATTTATCACAAGTTTCCCAGTGCTTCACTACTCTACTTTTATATTTTTTATTTTAAACTTTTTTACTCTGGAAAGTGTTTTAATTGTTTATCTTCTATAAAGAATCTTCTGAGTTATTATTCATTACTTTTGCATATGAGGAAATGGTTTTAAATAAAAGAGCCCGAGTTTTCGCTTCTCTTTCTTCATTTGAGATTTTCCTGTTTCTCCATACTGCATTCCGTGTTATGGCAGTTTTATGTTAGAGCTCTAATTAGGTGCAAAATCCAGAGCGAGAGAAATAAGAATATTTGATAAGATTTTTATCACTAATATTGAAACATTGTTATAGTTAAAGCTTTAAATTATTTAATTGGATTCCTGCTATTTTCATACAGGTGGTACATCATGTCTTACACATTTCCTATATTCAAATCTATATCATGTATCATATGTCATATATCAAATCTATGAGCATAGCTTGCAGGAGAGGTGGATGGGGGGTGAGTTTTTTGTATCAAATGGTTCTGAATTATTGCTGCTGCAACTCTGAAAATAAAGTTAATTGAAATGGAATTTGCATGGGTTAAGTTAGGTTTTGAAATCGGGATTCTACTACTTTGACGGACTGAATATTAAAACTTTAATTATTCAAGAGGTTGGGTCTGTCTTGTTTTCAAGCCATTATTGGACATGCTTTTTTTCTTATGATTTTATAAATATTAGCATTAGCAGATTAAAACATTTTATAATGCAATAGAATATATATGCAGTATAGAAAAAAATCCTATTTGACATTATTGGAACCTCTTTTTCTATTAGGTTTATTTACTTGACTTTAAAATGTATACCTGAAATTAGTGTTATCACAAGTAATTCAGAGACACCACTTTGAACAAATACTTGTCAAGTAAAAGAAAAGCACTGGAACTATGTGTGACCAGATTTGGAAATTGTGGACTCTATTTCAAGTTTTAATTAAAATTTTGTTTTATTATCATGCTTATAGGAAAAATTTATCAGGTTTATGTAGAGCTGTTTAATTAGGATCAATTAAATTAGGATTAAGATTAAAAATACTCCATATTTCCTTCCTTTCCCCAATGGTTGGCAGCATTTTGTTGAAATAGAGCGACTCATCTTTGGAAGAGATCCATGTAACTTGCTAGTTGATCTAAATATTTTGTTTGAAAAACTATCATTTGCAGATTCTCTTTTTACTTGTATTCTGCTGCCATGAATTGCAAGCGGGGCTGAGACCATGACTTCACTTGCCTGCCTGTATACTCAGAATACTCAAATCTCCACTTCTAGTCTTGTCCTTTCTTCTGACCTCCAATTCTGTATTATTTACTAGTAAGAAACATTTTACCTGTGTGATCGATCTGAACTTCAGATTCATCATGAGTACTGCTTATACTATCTTTTTCATAATCAGATATGTTACTGTTCCATCTTTCCTACATTTTTTTGCATTTCAGTTTCCCGACTCAGCCATGTCTTCCCTTTCTCTTTCCTTCTATATACCCTGCTTATGCTGCTTTTGAAATATCTCGACTATGTTCTTCTTATACTTTTTGCTGACATAGTTCTTTTTATCTTGCCTAAGTGGCTCTAACTATTTTTTTTGCCTCTTACTCTGTCCTCGAATCTCATTTTTATGTATAGATATATATGTGTATACACATATGTACATAACATTATTTAAATGTCAATCAAATTTTAATGTTTGGATTCTGTACTTAAAAATGTCTGTGATTCTTTACTGCCTATCATATCAAATCAAGGTTGTAAAATATGGCATTTGAGCACTCTGCCACCTTACCTCATGCTACTTTCCTGGAGTTGGGTGATTGGTTAGATAGACATTGAGTAACTAACTTGAAGTGTGCTAAGTATTTTCCTAGCATCTTGTGTGGCGATCAGTGACCTTCAGGGATTCAATCAGTGTGTTACATTGTCACTTGCATTATGCTTTTGCACTTTCAAATTTTCACATTGTCAGTGTGTTTCTACAAACTATTAAATGGTTGATCATATCTGAAGCATTTTTGTTAATGGCAGTAACAAACCAGTGTAGGCAGGGTAAGTGCATTCTCTGGAATTAGGAAATTATTTTTGATTGGGTAAGTTATGTTTAAGCCAATTTGTACAGCTGCCCATCTAGATAAGAACATGCAAGAAGAGGCCATCAATGTCAGTTTCAAGTCAGCGAGTCCTGGTTATGGCTGCTGCTGCTGCTTTGTGAGTGCCGCGCGCACGTGTGTGTGTGTGTGTGTGTGTGTGCGTATGTGTGTGTGTGTGTGTGTATGTTGTGTATTTAAATGTGTAAACAAGGCGATGGAAATCGTTGTGTTCCTTTGGCTCTTAAGGTCATAAACCTCTATCTATAAGTGACTATGATTCGGTAGAGGTAGTTTAGTTTTGATGAATAATCATCAGTAGTTGAGTGAGCATCTGTTTTGTCAGCACTGCTGGGTTTGATGATAAGATAATCACAGGGATGTGATCAGATTTTGAAAATCTATTCCTGGGAGATAGCCATGTGCGTTTGCTGAGGGTTATCAGGTAGACTTCTAGCTTTTCTTTAGAGCAATGATTTTGTGTGTGTTGAAATTATTTTCATCATTTCAGTGAAGTTTGGATGGTTATTTGTTGCTTCTTAACTCCTCAAAGTCAGCCAAGAGAAGTTTGCAAAGTCTTTTACACTTTGTGGAAAAAGGCATTGTGGCTCTATAGTGAAAAATGATTATATTTTTTGTTAATTTTAGTTAAAGAGTATTTTCCCCATGACAAAGAATGTTTTCACTTGGTTGGTTTTGGTATTTAAAGGTTCTTTTGAAAACAACTTCATGTTTTCAATTGAAAAGTAATATAGTATCTCATGGAGTATGATCATTCACATATTTGCTAATAGTTTTCAGCTACTTGAGTAGTTATCAGCTAGTTAAATAGGCTACAGAGTGCTCAAAAGCTTTTGTATTTGTCATTTCCCCCAACAATCAAGATTCCTTATCTTATTCCAGCCTTTGTAAGTACCATTCCTTCTCTTCTTCTTGGCAAATAACTTTTCATTCTTCAGTATTCACTTCAATGCCTGCTTTTCTTGGAGTTCTTTCTCAATTCTTAGACATGTTCTATTATGACAGGAATGGGAAAACAAAAGTATAAAATATAAACAGATTAAAAAAAATTAAGAGCAGACATTTCTGTTATCTCTCCAGCCATGTGCTGGTATCATTTATTGGTCAGTTTTTCACAATAGAAGAGCTAAAAGCTCTAGTCCATCAGAATTGAGTTGCTGCTAAAGATGAATGGCAACACCCATCTCACATTCAGACATTCTGGCCATCTTTCTTCCTGGTCCTTTAATGTCATTTTAGGTAATTTTGCTTTTGATCATTCTCTGACGAATCAAAAGATGTGTAATTTTTGAAAAAGCTGATCTGAAAAAGCTGCCAAGTTACTAATTACTCGTAATTATCTTAATAGCACTATGATAAACAGGGATTAAACAGTATATTGTAGCAGTATATTTTTCCCCTAAAAATATTGCTCATATTTTAAATTTATACAAATAGTGTTATAAACCAGGCTAAATTAGAGGGTAGTAGGGTCCTTTTGCATAAAGGGGCTCATTTTGGTGAACTCATTGCTCTGTTTCAGAAACCTGCGTTTTCAAATGTGTCATGCCTAGTTTTCCCTAGTGCAGAGTACATTAGTACATGGTTATATCTACCTTTATTTTTTTCTTCTGTAGGGATCAGTTCTTTTTACTGGACTTTAGCAAATTCATGGCACCCATTTGCACTTACATTTCTAGACTGTAAATAACAACTGTTAAGTTGCTATTCACAGTAAGGATCAGTTCTTAAAGCCTCTTGCTCTGAAGCCACTCAGCAAAACTTGCTTCTTTTCACATGTATCTGTGTGAAATAACTATTCCACAGCCCAACTTGCTCTTTTCTAAATTAAATTTCTTTTCATCATTTTAATAATTCTTATTTATAATTAATTTTTAAATTTTTCCCTCCAAGTTTTATTGATTTGTTACTCATTAAATATTTAATTTTGTGAGTACAACTTTGAACCTCCATAGGTGCACATGCTCACTTGCCCTCCATCCAATTTCTAATAGCACAGCCTTACCCTGTCCCTCCCCTCCTGCCCCCAACCCCTCTGGTACTAGTACATTTTCTACATCATTTAGGAATTATTTGTGTTGTTTATTTGTTTATATGTTTATTTATATTCTACAAATGAGTCAACCCTTCCTGTACTTGTGTTTCACTTTCTGACTTCTTTCATTTAGCGTAATCACCTCAAGATCCATTTGTTTTCGTCCCAAAAGACACTGTTTTACCTTTTTAAGTAACTGGGTAGTATTCCATTCAGCATATGTTCCATAATTTCTTTATCCAGTGATTTGTTGTTGGCATTTAAGTTAGGTTCATGACTCGGCTATTGTGAATAATGATGCTATGAATATAGAAGTGCATAAATCTTTTTGCATTAGTGTTTTCATATTCTTTGAATAAATACCTAATAGTAGTATTACTGGATCATATAGTATTTACATTTTTATTGTTGAGGAATCTCTATAGTATTTTCCACAGAGACTCCACCAAATTACATTCCTGCCAACAGTGGCTGAGTGTTCCTTTTTCTCCACATCCTTGGCAACGTTTGTTGTTCACTTTTTTAATACAAGCCATTCTCACAGGAACTACGGGCTAACTTGTGAAGTTGGTTTGCATTCCCTTATAATAAGTGACCTTGAACATTTTTTTCGTGTGTGTGCCTGTAGGCTGTCTGTATGTCTCCTTTGGAGAAGTGTGTGTTTAGGTATTTAGCTCATTTTTTGTTTGGGTTATTTGTCCGTTATTGGATTATCTGAGGTTTATTTTTTAAATATATTTTGGGAATTAATGCCCTGTTGGACCTGTTGCTGCAAATATCTTCTCCCAGTTTGTAGGTTGCCTTTCTGTTTTTGTGGTGGTATCTTTCATGGCACAAAAGCTTTTTAGTTTGATGTAGTTCCATTTGTTTATTTTTTATTTTGTTTCTCTTGCTGGTAGAATTGGAATCTCTATGGTTGATGTTCAGGAGTATATCTCCTATGTCTTATTTTATGATTTTGGGTCTTATATCCAAATATTTAATCCATTTTGAATTAATTTTTTGTGTATGGAGTTAAGTAGTGATCTAGTTTCAGCTTTAAAAAAATTTTTTTTGGCATATGATTGTCCAAGTTTCCTAAAACTATTCATTAAAAAGGTTTTCCTTTTTCTATTGTGTATTCTTGGGTCCTTTGTCAAATATTAACTTTCCGTATTTATGTGGATTTATTTTTGGACTCTCTTCTATTCCTTTGATATGGGTTTCTGTTTGTGTTCAAATCCTCTGCAGTTTTGATTACTATTATTGTGTAATGTTGTTTGAAGTCAGGAGTATGATACCTCCAGTTTCCTTTGTTTTTCTCTGGATTGCTTTGGTTATTTGAGGTGTTTTATGGTTCAGTTTATAACTGCTTATTCTATTTCTGTCAAGAATGTTAGGATTTTGGTAAGTATTGCATTGAATCTGTGGATTGCTTTAAGTAATTTAGCCATTTTAACAAAGTTTATTCTTCTAATCCATGAACATGGAACATTTTTACATTTCTTTGTCTCTTATTTTATTTCCTTTAACAGTCTTATAATTTTCAGTGTAGAGGTCCTTCACCTTCTTTGTCAAATTTACTTTCTGGTAGTTCATCTTTTGTTGTATGGTAGTAAATGGAATTGTTTTCTTAATATCTTTTTCTCCTAATTCATTGTTTGCATATAGAAATACAATAGTTTCTTGTGTATTGATTTTTTTATTTTTTATTTTTTTGAGGTAATGTTGGTTTACCACACTGTATGTGATTCATAGTTTTTCGTATGTATGTTACCGCACCAGACCTGCCACCAAAGCACTCATAATCCTCCACCATAATGCACTGTTTCCCCTCCTCTCTGTACCCCCATCTATACCTCCCCATTTGGTAGCCTAAATTCTTTGGTCAGATTATTATATTGATTTTGTATCCTGTCACTTAACTGTACTAATAAATTTTTGTAGTTTTCTTGATGGAGCATTTTTTAATTTTCTATGTACATTATGTCATCTGGAAGTAGTGATAGTTTCATTTCCTCTTTTCCAATTTGGATTCTTTTCATGTCTTTTTCTTACTTGATTGTTCTGGCTAGGAAATCCAACAGAATGTTAAATAGTGATGATGATAGTGGGCATTCTTGTCTTGTTCCTATTCTTAGGGAAAATGTTTTCAGCTTTTCACCATAGAGTATCATGTTGGCTGTGGGTTTGCCATACAGGACCTATACCATGTTGCAATATGTTCCTTTATTCCCATTTTATTGGGAATTTTTATTATAAATGGGTTTCAAATCTTATTAAATGCTTTTGAGCATCTATTGAGGTGATCACATTAATTTTTTATTTTTCTTTTTGTTGACATAGTGAATAGCAATTTAGCAAGCTCTTTAAGAGCACATATGAAAGGGCTGCAAAACAAGACAGACCTACAAAGCTCCCAGCAGTGATTAGTTTGTGTGTTTACACATCCTTGCATCTCACTTGTTTATCATGAAGGATTCTCTTAATATATTGCTGGATCCAATTTGCCAAGAATTTATTGAAGATTTTCACATCTGTGTTCATCAGAGTTAGTGGTTTATAATTTTTATTTTTCTGCTCTCATTGTTTGATCTGGGGATCAAGGTAATATTGGCCTTTTGGGGAAGAAGTTGAAAAAAGGAAACATAGATCCTCTTTGAAGATTCAGTATTCTCTATTGCGTTTGCTAGTAAAGACACTTGCCATTTAACCACTGTGAAAGCTGTGTTGTACATGTAGCACAGCATAGATGCAGGGCCCAAGGCTTGTCTTGGTCACCAACCTTGCATCCCAAGTAAAGATGATAAGCCTTCTTCACTTGAGAAGCGATACTTTTCTTCTGGTTGGCAAATGTCACTTCCCCACAAATAGAGCAGAAATTGTCCATGCTATTAATGCACTTTGGAGGCATTACTCTTCTGTATTGTGCCTAAATGGGTAAAATAATAACAGTTCTATGGAAAAGTAGCTTAAATTGTCTCACACAAAGTCTGAAATATTTTTAATTCTCAACCTTTCCGACAGGGCTTTCTATAGTGCACTGCTGACGTCAGCTTACTTCAGCAGCCACCTGGCAGTAGTGTTTCATTGCATCAGAAAATGATGCAATCAACTCTGGATGATGTGTGCATGATACTATTATGCAATGCAATGCAATATTCCATCATTCTAGGCTGATTTAGGATATTGTTGCAGTCCCACTGGATATATTTACATGGTGAAACATATAAAATGAATTATATGAAATATCTTCAAAATGAGAGCTAGTAAAAAATGTTCAGGGTTATAGTCATGTTCAGCACACCAAGATACTACAGATTAGGGCCTTTTTAAGTCAGTAACAATCTCACTGTTGACCAGTGTTATTTGAGAGCAAAATTTAGTTTTTCTATCTTTGAATTAGGAGGAAGTTTTATCAGAACCTCTATTCTACATGCTCCACCACAGGTGGAGTAGAGTTTTATAGTCATAGTTTCATAGTAGAGTTTCCGAGTTTTAGCCATTTTTATATTGACATCAGTAAACATAGAATATTAAAGGCAAAATATAATCCTGTAACTTCTACCTGGTAATTGGAGGAAATAAAGATATTTTTCATATTGCCATTTATCTTCAGGCAGTCACTCAGTTCAGTTCCAATATATTTAACATATTATAGTTTTTGATGATTCTATTTACTTTTGTGATAAACTGCTCAGTTCACTGTGCTTGTGCTTGACTGGAAGCTTTTAATAATCCAAGCACCTGTTCTTATATTTAATCTGAATTAATGTATATATTTATACTTCAGTTTTTTTCACCTATGTAATAAGTGTGATAAAAGGCATTCTTTTACTAGAATGAGAAGATTGTGGGCTTGTTGACACAAATTTTTGAGCAATTTAAAATTATCGATTGAATTTGTAAATAACTCCTTTAATTAATTATCTTACCATAAAATGAATGTTTGACAACTTTCTAGTGTAAGTAAACTTTTAAAATCTTAGATAAGTAAGTTTACATTTTTCTAGTTTGGGATCTTATTTTGATACTATTTTTTAGAATGTTGACATTATAGTCCTTTCCATCTTTACCTTTAAGTAACAACAGAATTCCATGTTTAAGAGAATGTGATTAGTTCTCCCATTTTGAAGTCATTTAGTTGTTCTTTGCCTAACAGCTGCTTTCTATTCAGTACATTGAACATAAAATTCTAGTGTGCCTTTGTGCTATCATAAATTTTAAATGTGAACCATTCTTCCTGTTAAGCATCATATGCTGTTGTTTTGAATTTTCAGTTTGCTGGACAGTTTTTCTAGAAATTGCTATTGTAGTTGACTGGGAGGGCATTCTCCTAGGAATAAACTCTTTCCTCAGCCCTGCATATCATCATGATATTTAAAAATCGATTTGACTTGTCATTCCTATCTCCCTTTATTTCTAGAGCATGTAGGAGAAGTAGAGAAATACATAGGCTCAAAACAAAGTAGTAGGATTCTTACTTGGATAATTTAGGTCTGAAAGAACCAACTTAATAAATTTCTTCTCAACAAATTTGTATTGACTCTCTGTCCACCACTGTATGTGAAAAATTGAAGGGTAATTAAGACTCTGTTTTCACCCCATCTGGTAGGAGACATAAAATATAATTATAAAATATATAAATAATTATATTGAAAGTTCCTTTAAAGTAAGACTGTGCTATTGTCTTTCCTGTCTTTCTATCATTCCAGCTTTCTCTCCTTCCCTCCTTCTTTTCCTCTTTGTTTTTCTTTTGCACATCAAACTCAGTACATTGTAGGTACTCAGAATATTCTACAACAGACTATGATAACTGGTTACAGTTTTGAGATAGAGATTTGGGGTAGGATGATCATTTGAGTTGAAAATTTTTGAAAGGTATACTATGTAGAAGTATAGAATTTTGTGGGAGGATGTGACTCGGCACTAAAGCAGGAAGTCATCCATGGTGATTTTTGATGCCAATTTATGCTTAATGAATGTGATAATTTTTTGTAAGGAGCAGTTGATTTAAGATTCCCCTTGAAACCTTTACCCATATCTGTTCCACTGACTGTCACTTCCCTGTGTGAGCCCTCCATGTGTCACTTGCTCTGTGTGATCCTGATGGAAATACAAAATCATGATAGTAACATTTCCCAATGGAAAATTTGGCTGTAGGCTTTTTCGGGTTTATTTTGCTTTTTGTTTTCCATTTTTCAAATAAACAGAAACAGATGTTTTAAAAAGACATGAAAAGAGAGGAAAATATTAGGTGTCTCAGAAGCTGTGGCCTCAGGTCATTTGAGATCCATGAAATAAGAAAGTTTCAAAAAAGTGATAACCAACATATAAAAGTTGAGGGATATTTACAAGGAATAAATATGCCATTGAATTTAGTAATTAGAAATTCACTACACAAGTTTTTATTTTCTATAGTACTAAAAGTATGAAGACTTATTTTTCTTTTTAACTGTAGGACAGAAGTGACTAGGCTTTTGGTGTTTTAACCAAAGTGCTAAGTTCTTTCTAAGAATGTATCGCATCTGATGAAAAGTCTATTTTTTTTTCATTCTTAGGAAAAAATGTTCTCCCCCATATTTGAGTTTGAAATGACTTCTATCTGAATTTTTATGTTAATTCATTGGCCTGAAAATTAGCCAGCATGATATGAAGTATTTCACGAGGAACTACAGAGTCACTGTGATTTAAGATTTGGCAAACTTGGTGACTGTTGTATTCTATAATGAAAATATCCAGAATGGGGAAGGAAGAACATCAAAATGATCTTATCTGAGTAAATATTTGCTTCAGTTAATCTTTTATAAAACATAGGTTTACATTATTAACCTTTAAAGTGGTATACAAATTTAATTGTAGAATTTCCTTATATCTTAGTAAATTGGAAGTCCAGATTTATTTTTATTGTATGTTGTGTAATCTCTTCAGTATTGTGCTAAGGTGCTAACTAAAGTTATTATTCACTGTGAAGTCAGACTTGTTAGTGGCTTTGTCATGCTGTTAAATTATTCACTCCCCAGCAGTTAATATAGATGTAAACCAAAATGTGCTATTTTGAATTGGGAGTTGACTGAATGGCCAGAAATATTCATATTTGTATAGCTGAAATATAGTTTTATTCATGAGCATTAAAACAGTAAAAATATGTTTGTTTTAGTTGAATTTTAAAAAGTATATATATATATATATTTTTTTTTTTTTAAAGATTTATTTATTTATACATGCAGCTGGGGTACAGCCCAGAGGTGTGGAGTGGTGAGAGCCTTCACCAGAGACAGAGTGGGGAGCAGAACAGGCAGATCAGAAATACACTGCTGAGGGGAGCAGTGGGCGAGGCAGGAGAGGTCTGCCGTACCATGTGGGATTCTCCCCCACTGGGCGTCGAACTCGCATCGCGAGCTGCCGACAGCACCGCAGCGCTTAACCCTGCACCACCAGGGAGGCCCCTAAAAAGTATATATTTTGAAGAACAATAATGGCCCCACTAAAGTAAAGCTTGATGTTGCGTTATGTTGAATGTTTTTACCTCAACTCAGAAATCTGTATAGGCCTTTAATTTTGATCTGTAATAATAGCAGGAACACAAATGTATTTTGTGGTGCCACTAAGAGGGTTTCCCAAACTGGTGGGGTGAGTACCTGATTACCTAGCAAGTTTTGAAACAAAGGGAAACTCTAGTAATTTGGCTTTGTCATGATTGAATACTGCTGTTAGATATCAGGAGAATATAAAATAGCAGAGTTGTGCTATTACATATAATACTCACTAATAAGACAAGAAGTTGGAAAAAACAGGAAAAGCAACATTTGTATTCATTTTAAAGAAAGGACCCTTAAAATATTTTTAATTCTCTACTATTTGATTTTCTAATTTAAAATTCTGTGGTAATTACTCAATAGTCAAACTTCAGTTAGAATTTTCCTTCTAAATATTACTATGGAGCTTATATGTTAAATTCCAATTATCTTTTTCAGCTAGTTTTTATTTCTTTTATCATTTCTTCTTAATCATTTTTAACATAGTTATGAGTTGCCCTTATCTACATATTATAAAATGGAAGAGTCTGACTTGTCTGTTAAATTTTTAAAACGTAATAATGCTGTGAAATTAGCATGAGCTGTAATATTTTATGTTAAAAGGACAATTTATGTTATATTGAAGATAACAGAGAAGCTCTTAGGCTAAAACCTGTGCTGAAATGAGGTTTTCTATAATTCTGTTAAAGTGTTTGAATTTAACTTTTTTTGAGGCAATTCTGTATCTCATAAGGTTTTAGAATCAAATGTGAAACAATCTTTAATCACTGCTTCATTAATGAAGTCTGTGCTCTTCAAAATGTGGGCTTTGAAACTTTAGAGACTCAACAACTATTGTGAGAGATTTAGGGTACCTCCTCAAGTAAATTTGAAGCAACCTCCAGGAAAGTGTGTCAGCAGTAGACATAGTTCTGCACAGTTGCACATATTCCTTACCCCAAATAATTGTATCAAAATTTATCTCACATCATATATGCCTATTATAGGGCTTCAAGAACAAGATAATATGCTAGTGCTTCCTGGGTGAGTACAGCAAGTCTGTTCTAGGTGGTGGAGCCGAGGAATATAACAATTTTTTTAAAGATTTATTTTTACTTACTTATGCATACAAGAACTGGGTGTAGGCCAGAGGTGCAGTGGGGTGAAAGGATTCATCAGAGACAGAGTAGGGAGCAGAATAGGTGGCTCTACTGAAATCCACTGAGGGGAGCAGCATGCAAGGCAGGAGAGGTCTGCTGCGCCATGTGGGTTAGCTCCCTGGCCTGGGATCGAACTCATGCTGTAGTGGCTGGCTGTAGCTTGACCTCACTGACTTTAACCTCTGCACCACCAAGGAGATCCAGGAATATAACAGTTTTAAACCAAGATGAAAGTCTCATATCTCTTTGGTAGTTTTTATTTATTTATTTTAAAATTTTATCTATTTATTTTTTGCTTAGAGGAACTGGGGTGTAGGCCTGAGGTGTAGGGTCTGAGAGGATTCGCCAGAGACAGAGTGGGGAGCAGAACATGCAGATCCACTGATATATGCTGCTGAGGGGAGCAGCGGGTGGGACAGGAGAGGTCTGCTGCGCCATGTGGGTTCGCTCCTTGGCTGGGGGTCAAAGTCAGGCCATTCCGGAGGGCTATTATGATACTAGCACAGAGACTTAGCCCTGGGCCACCAGGGAGGCCCTCATCGGTAGTTTTTAAATAAAGAAGTGAACAAACGGGCCTCCCTGGTGGCGCAGTGGTTGAGTGCTGTGCTGTGGAGCTGTCGGCAGCGTGTGATGCGAGTTCGAGGCCCGGCCGGGGAGAATCCCACATGGTGCGGCAGACCCCTCCTGCCTCACCCGCTGCTCCCCTCAGCAGTGTGTTTCTGATCTGCCTGTTCTGCTCCCACTCTGTCTCTGGTGAACCCTCTCGCCGCCCCACGCCTCTGGCTTGTACCCCAGCTTGTGTGTATAAATAAATAAATCTTTAAAAAAAAAAAAAAGAAGTGAACAAACAAACGAGCTTCAACCCAAAATCTAACACAGGACTTTATTATTTCTGATAAAACTTATTTGTAGCATCAAAAGCAACAGAGGCATTGACAGAATGTTAAATTCAGGGCCTAACATTACAATTCTATAGTGTTTATGCTGCAAAATATTATTTTCAAGATAGTGATAACGTGACAAAGGTGCTGAATGCTTGAGATGAACAGAATACTGCCAGTTCCAGCAGTGTTGGTGGGTGGGGTTGCAGGCTTTGGCCTATGGTTTACTTGGTTTTGAGGGTGAAGATAAAGAATCTTTATGGTACTTTTTTCTTCCCTGTTTTTTTCTGCTTATCTGTTCATTGAGGTTTTTTTTTTTTAATTTTAAATGTTTTTGCAGTGCTTCTTTGTCATTTACTAATATTCAGAAAAATGTGCTTTTATGGCCGTATGCCCATTGTAGTTGAATTTTTTCAAGTTCAATATTTTTCTGTATGCTTTAGACTAGCTTGTTTCTAAATGAAATATATTTCTACATATATTATGGCTACCTCCATAGGAATTTTTTCAGACTTACTCTATTTTGCTGCCTATTTAGAGTTGATTTTTAGTCATGTATTTGTTTTGCATATGTGCACTATACAAATTCATTCACATGTGTCTTATGGTAAGATGTATTTTCTTTATTAGTGTCATCTGATATATAGTACCATTATTTAGTGCTTTTTGTGTGAAATTAATTTACCAGTTAAATTATTCTGATGTGTTACATGCTGATCATTTGTTGATCAAATACACCTTAAAAATGATTTTGTGATATTTTATTTTTAAGTTAGTAGACTGTGGTTGCATATACTGAGCTTGTTAAATTCCAATTGTATTCCAGTTTATAATGTAATAACATTATTAGGATCCTTTTACAAAAACCCTTAAGATCCACTCTTAATACATATATTATAAAAGACATTTTAATAAATTTTCTGTTCATAGGTTCTTATCATCATTGGGATGTATATTAGATTTCTCCAGAAAAACAGAAACAATGTGATATAGAGCTAGATAGATACATATAGATACGTATAAGAGGAGATTTAGTATAAGATTTAGCTGAAGAAATTATGGAAGTGGAGAGTTCCCACCATCTGCCATCTGTAAGCTGAGTAATGGGGAAGGTCAATGGTGTAATTTAGTCTGAGTATAAGGCCCAAGAATGAGGTGAGCTAAGCCCTTGTCTGAATCCGAAGGCCAGAGGACCAGAAGCACAAATGTCTGAAGAGAGGAGAAGGTGGATGTCTTAGCTGAAGCAGAAAGAACAAATTTATCCTTCCTCCATCATTTTGTTCTATTCAAGCCCTCTCAGGATTGGATGATGTACCTCTGCACTGATTAGAAGCAATTTTCTTTATTCACTGTATTGATTCTACAATTTATCTTAAATAAATATACATCATCTTCCTTTTTATGTACTGTTTGTGCAAGCAAATAGATGCAGGCCAATTGAATTTTTGTAATCAAAATCCTATTCTAAATGCATCATAAGAACATATAATTTAATAGACTCCTGTAATAGTAATACTTAATTTTTATTGAGGATTTCCTGTATGTCAGGTTGCATTCTAAGTGCTTTGTAAGTGTATTAATTTTCAATTGCTCTATAACAAATTATTGTGGACTCAAGAATTAAAATTAAGCACCTATTTATTATACGAAAGCTTTATACTGGGGGAAGAGGGGACCAATCTTGGGAACCATCTTAGAATTCTGCTAGGCACAGTAAATATCAACTCCTGTATTCCTCCCAACAATCCTCCAAAGTATTGCACTATTAAACTGGTCAACAGTGTGATCATTACTGACTTAAAAAGGCCCTAATCTGTAGTATCTTGGTGTGCTGAACATGAATATAACCCTGACATTTTTATTAGCTCTCATTTTGAAGATATTTCATATAATTCACTTTATGTTTCACTGTGTAAATTTATCCAGTAGTACTGCAACAACATCCTAAATCAGCCTAAAATGATGGAATATTGCATCGCATTGCATAGTACCATCATGCACACATCATCCAGAGTTGACTGCATCATTTTCTGATGCAAAGCAATACTACTGCCATGCAGCTGCTGAAGTAAGCTGACGTCAGCAGTGCACTATAGAAAGCCCTGTCAGAAACGTTGAGCATTAAAAATATTTCAGACTTTGTGCGAGACAGTTTAAGCTACTTTTCCACAGGACTATTATTATTTTATCCATTTAGGCACAGTACAGAAGAGTATTGCCTCCAAAGTGCATTAATAGCGTGGACAATTTCTGCTCTATTTGTGGGGAAGTGACATTTGCCAACCAGAAGAAAAGTATCGCTTCTCAAGTGAAGAAGGCTTATCATCTTTACTTGGGATGCAAGGTTGGTGACCAAGACAAGCCTTGGGCCTCGCATCTATACTGTGCTACATGTACAACACAGCTTTCACAGTGGTTAAGTGGCAAAAGACCATCAATGCCGTTTGCAGTCCCCATGGTGTGGAGAGAGCGAAGCAACCACATGAAAGACTGTTACTTCTGCTTGGTTCCTCCTCTTTCCGGCAGAATAACGAAACAAAAGAAGTCAAGAGGAGTCTAGCCAAACATTCCGTCTGCATTGAGACCAGTCCCATATGGTGAGGGACTTCCTATTCCAGAACCGCCAGCAGAATATTCCCTTGATTCATCTGATGATGATAAAGGTGAGCTGACCTGTTTTTCTCCCGTTCCATCAGCATGCAGTGATCCAGATTTTCACTGTGATGCATCATCAACTCCACACAGACTAACATAGGAACTAAATGACCTGGTTTGTGATTTGGACTTATCCAGGAGCAAGGTAGAATTGCTAGGATCAAGACTCCAACAATGGAATCTTCTAGAAGAAGATGTCACAATTACTCTCAATTGAAAGTGCCACCAGCAGTTAGAGCCTTTCTTCAGAAAGAAGTGTACTCTGTTATTCTGTTCCGATATTGAGGGCCTCATGAATGCCTTAGAAATCACTCATGACCTACAAGAATGGAGACTATTTCTAGACTCTTCGAAACTGAGTCTTAGGGTGTGCTTTTGCACAGTGGAAACCGTCTCCCATCTATTCTATTCCTGAACAGCTGTACAAGAGACAAGAGAAGAAATCTAAGAAGTAGTCTATGACTTGATTTTTTTTACAGGTATTAACCACAGACCTATTACTCTTGGCATGCATTTTGTGATGTAAGCATCCATTTATTGCAGATTACAAAAAAAAAAAAACTACAGCCAAAATTAGAATTTAATTGTCATATTCCTGTTGAGCACATACAAATTGATAGGAAATGACTAATTTTATTTTAGTAAATGACTTTTGTAAAAATTTATTGACCAGTGTTATTAGTGGTATTTTACAGATGAGGACACTGACACCCGCATCACAGAGACAGAAAGTATGAGATCCCATCCTCCCTGGTGGTGCAGTGGTTGAGTGCTGCACTGTGGAGCTGTTGGCAGCGGCAGTGTGAGTTCGAAGCCTGACGGGGAGATTCCCACATAGTGTGGCACTGCCTCCCCACTGCCTCCCCACTGCTCCCCTCAGCAGTATGTTTCCGTTGATCTGCCTGTTCTGCTCCCCACTCTGTCTCTGGTGATCCCTCTTGCTGCCCCACGCCTCTGGCCTGTTCCCCAGCTTGTATGCATAAATAAATAAATCTTAAAAAAAGAAAGTATGAGATCCTGCATAGCGACTTGGGTGACCTGACTGGATGACTGGAGAGCATATACTCACGCTCTAATTCATTTTGTCTATTCAACAACTCTTTTTGTTAGGAGCTCAGTGTCATAGCCATTCATTCTGTCACTCCTTCTGTATATTCATAATTCTGTCTTCCATTTTTTGGGTCGTATATTATTCCTTAGAAGGCTTATGTTGTTTAGAAAACCTTTGCTTGAGTCAATGTCCTTTTTATATGGATTTGAGTATATTTTCTTGACTGTTTGGCTGGGTTGTAAGTCACAAACTCAACTGCTGGATCCTGTCTACACACTTGTATATTTAGTTTGTACATTGCTGTCAATTCATTTTTTAAATGTTATTTATTACCAACACTTTAAAAATCTGGGTTGACCTTTTGCTGAGAACTTGGGAGATGTGGATAGACTGGGTTAGTTCCTACATGGCAACAACTTGCCTGAGCTTGGTAGCAGCTACTGCTAGTGAGGTGTGAGCAGTCCAGATTGCTATACCCAGCTAACCCCAACCCATTCTTTCATATTTAATCTAAACTTGCACTTGAGCTATAATTATTTTTGATCGTTATAGTCTTATGTTTTTTTTTATCCACCTTATTGTTTATAGAATTCTTTCTGCATGGAATTGACCCCCTATTGAAAACCTACCCCATTTTTCATTGGTGAATACTAATTCCATACTTGTGTGAAAACTCTTACAGATTTATGTGATGGAAAATCCAATCTGATGTTGAATGAAGCAAAGAGATTTGTTGGCAACAGACTGAGAAATGCCCCCTTTCACTATTGCTAAATCCAGGGGCACAACTGATGCCATTATTCTCTGACCTCTGTGCTAGGCTCTCTTTCTCCACTCTTAAACAGGCTTCCACCTGGTGGTGGCAAGGTAGCTATTAGAAGCTCTAAGTTGTTATCTGCTCAGTTCCCAATCCAGCATGATAAAGAGCTGGATTTTTTTTCTTTTTGGTTGCTTAAGCAAAATTCCCAAGATTAGCTATGATTATATATAATCAGTATGGCTTGAGTCAGATAAGCATTTTTGAACCAATTGCTGTAACCAAGGTGATGCATTATTTTGATTTGCTCAGTCTAGGTGATATGCCCACCCCTGGATTTAGTTCCGAGAGAATAGGAAAATGGATAATGGGGAAGTAATAATTAGCAGAGGAAAATGGGGGATGAATGCTAGATGATAAAAATAGTATGTATCTTCATCTTCCTTGCTTGCCCTATTAGAAATGTTGTGAGCCTCTACTAAAATTCTCTATTACTGATTATCAGTGGTAAAGAGAATATTCTGCTTTGCTTTATAGTCATTCTTTTATTCACTCATTTGCCAGTGATTTATTTAGTGACAGTGATGTTGCAGGCATTGTGCAAAGGGATGAGAATATGAATACATATAAAGATAAAAAAGACACATCAGTTCCCCTTGGGGAATTCACAATACAGTATATGTTATTTGCTCCCCAACTGGATTGTAAAGCTTAGGAGATGTCAGAAATATTATTGTGTTTCCTTATAGCATGTAACATAATATTTTCCACATAATCGGCTCTCTAGATAGTGTAAAAGTTGTGTATGCAGCTTTATTAAAACACAGTTTCATTACTTCAGACTTGCTAGATGAATGCATCTGAATTTGTGACCATCTTCTTTGTACTCAGACCTGGAAAGTATTTCCACTATATTTGGGTTGTTTTCCTTTCCCCTTCAGAAAGTATACTATTTCTTTGTCAGGCTCCTACTGAGCTAGCTAATTCTTCCAGCACTCATTTCATTCTGCCTGTGTCACAGTAACTTGTTGATTTATTTTGGTTCCTGTAGTAAAACTGGATATTCTTGAGGGCAATGGATTGCATAATACATGCTTGGTGATTAGAATCAGTTGAATGGCAGAAATGTATGTGCTTTGATCTCGGGAAAAAGTTCAGTTCTTTCTTCACTGTCTTTATAGTTGATTTTTCATAGGACTTCGTCTAAATTTTTCTGTAAAACCTCATTATGTTTTAAAAGCAAATTTGGATTTTGTTAGTTACTCAGTTGTCTTTTTGTACATTTTGGAACTTGCAAAATTAGGGTTGGTATTGATAATCAGAGAACACTTACATTTCTGGAAAGCTGAAACTGTTTTTAGGATGAGTAGCATTATTAGGAAAGAAAATGAACTCCACTGACAGGCTGGGTGTTTTTTATTATCCAATTTTAAGTTGATATCCCTTTTTTCTATTTTGTGTGCAATAAAATCCGGGATTTGATTTCCTGAGGTCTTTGTAATCACTAATGAGAAAAACATACTTGGTTTGCATGGGGAAGGATAAGCACCTACAGTAAGTATTGACTATATGCCAGGCACTATGCTTTGCATATTTTATCTTTCAAATCTTCACAACAATCCTATGAGTTAAGCACTGTTATTATCCCTGTATTGCAAGAGATAAACTAAGAGATTAACGGGAGATAAACTTGGAAAGGTGCAAGAGCCTAACCAAGGTCACTTAGCTACTAAGTGTGGAATTGAATGCCCTACCCATAGACATTCTGACTCCAGAGCCCATGGAGTCAGCTCCTATACACCTGGAAAACACAGAGACTATAAATTTAGTGTTTACCAGGGGGAAAACTGGGAAGCGAGGAAGGGGTGGGTGTGGAAGGCAGATGACACTGGTGGTTTGGTGGAGGGTTAGAGAAACATGCACATGTAACCCCAAAATTCAAATAAATAAATAAAATTACATACCATAACAAAAAAAAAATCCCAAATCTATATCTTTGCTCCTTTCCAAAAAAAAAAAAAAATTGATAGCATTTTTATTCTGGTACTGCATTGGAACATTTGTTGGACTAATTTTCTTGCCTATGGTCCCAAGAAGTCAATTTTGCATATTTTTTCATTTCTTTGTTAACCATAACAGTTGGCTACAAATAATGAACACATTACTTTTCACATTTCTAAATATCCTTAACCTTTCCATGCAAACAAAATCCACTGTCTATAATATATGCAAATATATATCTTTCAACTATGCTAATTCGCTTTATCATTCATGTTAAGTGTTTATTGAGGTATTTAAAAAAATTATGTGCATTGTGAAAAATTAAAATAATAAATAAGAGTACATATCAGAAATTCAAATACCCCAGAAACTCGCTTTTTTTAAAAAAGATTTATTTATTTATGCATACAAGCTGGGGTATAGGCCAGAGGTGTGGTGGGATAAGAGGATTCACCAGAGACAGAGCAGGGAGCAGAACAGGCAGATTGACTGAAGTACACTGCTGAGGGGAGCATGCTGCACCATGTGGGAAGCTCCATGGCCTTGGATTGAAGTCGTGCTGCAGTGGCTCTGTATAGCTTCATAGTGCTGCGACTTAACCCGTGTGCCACCATGGATCCCCCCAGAAATCCACTTCTTATACAACATATCTTTGTCTGTATTTGATATATACGCTTTGACAGTATACCACATGTAATTTCCTTTTAATGGTTGTATACTATTTCATTGTGTGAAATGTTAAAATTTAATTAACCAGTGCCCTGTTGGATTATTTCTATTTTTTTAACTGCACAAAACACTACTATACATATCATACATATAGTTTTACATTAAAAAGATAGTTTGCATAGAATAGTTAATAGAAAAGATATTGCTGAGGCAGATTTTGCCTTTTTATTTATGTTACCCAATTGTGTTTCTATATATTTTGTATTAATTTACACTCCACCAACACTGTATGAGTGCATTGTTTTCTTACAACCTTGCTAGCATGGGTTACTTTTAGTCTTTTTTTATACATGTAATTTTTGTAAGTGCTATAAATAATCCCTCTTTGTAATGTTGGTTTTAATTTCTTGAATTATTAGCCTCTGGAGGGTTTTAAATTTTGAAATTTTGCATGATAAAACCATGAGACTTTGACTCTTTTTTTCCCCTGTGTAAATTTTGAGGTCATGGCAATTCCAAGCAGACCTAGACGTTTTCTCTGATTAAAGTCAGAGAAAAAAGTAGAGATGCTTCTTCTTTCCGTATATAATAAATTATAACATACAGGGTATGTTCAATATCCTAAAGGATTCAGTCATCATCATTATATAATGGTAGCTTTTATAGCATACTATTATTTTAAAAAATCATCAGATCTAGAAAGTTTTAACCTGGTATAGGTGGACTTTTAGAGCCAAACTTCTACTTTGTCTCTGATATTTTATGATGAAATGCTGATAATCACATACGGATCCTCTATATGATCTCTGAAATTGTATTTCAAATGCAGAGAATAACCTGTACTCTTCACAACTTTTTTTTTATATATTTGTACTTAAGTCTTGAATTTAAGTCATACCATCATCACACTTTACTTTGCAGTTACATTCAGTCTTTCCCATATTTTTAGCTTTTGTAAGAACTCTTAATTATTTTTTTAACTTAGTGTGTCTTTTAAGAATATATCTCCCCTTTCAAGTTTCTTTTTGTTTCTCTTTGGCTGTTAAGTCTGTCTCTGAACCTTTAGGCTTAAATTGACAAAAGAAAAAAACCTATGCTGTGTGTTGTCTTTCCAGGAAATGGTATAGCAAGAAAGGGAAAGAGCAACTATATTGTCCCATCCCAATTCAAATTAAGTGCCCTGAAAAATTAAAGATAAAGGAGTATGGTCTCAGTGAAAAACACTCCACAGTTGCATTTCCTAAAAAATATTGGCAATTAAATCCAAGATATTCTGTTAGCAGGAACCAAGAAGTAAAACTGCCTTTCTCTAAAATAGGGAGATCATTCATTGTTCTATGAGATAAGGATAAAGGGAGATGATACGTATTTAAGATCAAGTGGAAGCCTTGCAAGAAAAATCTTTTAATTTAATTTAAAAAAAAAAGCACTAGTAGTCCTAGATAGATTTATGGTATCCTCTGATTGGTATATTAGATCTATGCTGTGTGTGTACACATCAGGAAAAAATAAACGAAATCTTGACATTTGATATATGAGAAATGTTCTTCTTTGTCCCAAGAAATATACTTGTACTGCTGAGATTCAAAAAAATGTGGTTGCTGTTTCCACAGAATAGTAAGTCAGAAATTTCAAATTTCAAATTTTTGACTTGAAGATAAAATTTAGCGTTTTTTTTTTTCCACACAGGAAGAGTTATTAATGTAATCTAGAATCACTAGCCCGTAGTTGTGGAGGATTCTTGATTTTTAGTATTAAGAACATAGAATATAGTTTCCACTTTTTCTCTCACCTGTCTTGTAGGTTAATTTCTACCCTTACTATTACATTGAAAATGACTTTACTCACCTAACTAGTTGCATCCTAAATGTGTATTCCTGTATTTTTTCTTCTGTTCCAAATTATATCAATATTTGAGTTCTCTGAGGCATATATGTTATAGTTGACTGCTCCCTCCTTGAAACTTTTCTCCCATGAATTTAAAGACCTGGTTGTCATCCTTTTTTCTTTAAACACTGCAGATCTTGATATCCTTACTTCTCTCTTAATCTGTTTTCCACATTATTTTCCTAAATGTTGTCATTCTGTTTTATATATTCAATTAGTGCTTATTCACCAATCAGGGAATCATTGTTGCTACTGAAGGCTGCACTACCGTTTAATTACCACACATCTTCATCTCAGTAGCCAATCTGTTTAAAGCATGGAATTATCTAGCCTTTTCCCTCAAATATGTACTCATTTCTGTATTTCCTTTATCATTTGATATTACCCATATTTAATAAACCCCTTCTAAATTTCTCAACCAAGAACCTTTGAATTGGTCTTAACAATTCCAACATTTCCATGATCTTTAAGAACAACAAGCAAAAGTATGTTGCTTATGCAAGATATGGATGTTATATTATTAATTAAGTTGTTAATATTTTGTCTGAATTTAATAAAGTTTAAAACATTTGCTTTTATGAGATTTGCTGTAGTTTTAACTGTGATTTAGAAATTTTTATAGAACTTGTTATATAGAAAATTAATAGTTTCCGGACTGCATTTCAGGAAAAAAAATACATATATATACTTCTATATATATTTATAAAAGTTATTGTGTGATATAAATATATAATATATAACATCAATACCTATTATCAAAATGAAGTTATTTATATGTAAATCTACACTGACTGTATTAGTTAAGGAAAGAGCTGACCAGTGAGGGGAAAAATTTCTTCTATCATGAATATTAATTTTTTTTGTAAAGCCAAATTATAGTTGAAATAAAGGAAGTGCTACAGTTTTTATTCTGATTGTCTTTG
Organism: Scalopus aquaticus; assembly: GCA_004024925.1. Taxonomy (NCBI): domain Eukaryota; kingdom Metazoa; phylum Chordata; class Mammalia; order Eulipotyphla; family Talpidae; genus Scalopus; species Scalopus aquaticus. Next base: position 103,342 of record PVIJ01001057.1, on the reverse strand, counting down.
AGGACATTGAACATGGAGATGCTGTCCTGCAAAACCATTACCAATGGAATGATCTGTTCACAGCTGGAGTTGCTCGGGGAAATTGTTACTGCTTCTTGCATATGGTAACATACATATTAGCTTGGATTCAAGAACTTGAGGAGTGCAGATTTGAGGGAAACAGAGAAAATGAAAGGAGTCATGAAAATCATAGTCATGACTTAGACTTGACTGTGTAGAAATTGCCTCTCTACAAAGGTAGTCTGTGTGCCCAGACTTCCAAATAGCATAATTAATAACTTCTTTTGCTTTTTATTCAGTATTAATTTGTTTTTAATAAATTCTCCTGACATTTTATAAAAATAGAAGGATTCAAGAATGTCCTAGAGTTCAAAACCCACCACCACATACATACATGTATCCATATACATAAACAGAACACTAAAATAAACCTTTGAGCTATCTATGAGAAATTTTCTCTTTGTAATGCATACTTCTTTTGAGGATTGATTTTGTTCTCCTTTTGATGAATTCTGACTTTCTTGTTCATGTCTGTTATCTCAATTGTTTAACGATTTCTTTTTGTTGCTCAGAGAATTAAATTTTCCAAATCATTTAGCTATATCTTATATTGCTGTCAAGGTCAAAATCTTTTAGTTTTGTCGAGGAAACTAATATTGTAACTTGACAGTCTCCTGCTGTATATTTAAATCGTATAACATAAAAACGTCATATCTTTGTTTTTGATCCTAGAAATAGTTTTATTAAATTCCTTGACTATGTCTAGTTTACTTTTCCTTAAGAGGAACATAAGAGAATTCAAACAGCATCATGATCGCAAACAGATGGTTGCCATGACAACTCAACAGTTTTTAATATTAGTATTTTCTGTTAAAGCAAAACTTAGGACGTTGCAGATCTTATCCTGACTGTAAAACCTTTATGCTGTCTTATGTAGTTGTCATTACCCTTTGTCCAAAGAGAAAATGACTACTCTTCAGTAAGAAAGCAATTAATTTAAGTACTTTCCTCATCAACCCCTCAGCTCATATGTTAAGAAGACCTGTACTTTCTCAACCTTTGCCCCTCTCTTTGGTGTAGGCTTTTTTACAGGTAGGTGCCAGGGAGATCTGTAGGATACACTAGGAGAGTGAATCAATATTTTGAATTTGACACCAAAGAACCTTGGTGTCAAAGTGTATCTGTAGGATACACTAGGAGAGTGAATCAATATTTTGAATTTGACACCAAAGAACCTTGCCAACTGCACAACTGGTTTTGAGAAAATTGCTTAGGTTCCCTGGGATTGATTTTAAAAATTGTAAGTGGGAATATTGATACCTGTCTTATGTATTGTGGGCTTGTTTTAAAGAAGTAATATGTAAAATATTTATTGCTGCTTTTTATTCACAGTGGATAACAGGAATAACTAATATATGGGCACTTTATTAGGTTTATGTATTATCTCATTTTAACCTCCTCATTAACCCTGAGAAGTAGATATGACATTTTCAATTTATATATGAACATGTTTATATGTAGAGAGCTTACTTGGTTTGTACATATTACAAAACCAATACCTGTCTGTATGGACTTGGAACCAAAGTTGTGTGTTTCTGTTTCCATTGCTTTCCCTGATATTTATTATCCCTACATGGTAGCTGGCTGGCATGTAGTAGACAACTGGATATTTGTTGCATAAATGAATACTGAACTGAACACTTCCATGGCAGTCTCTCCTCAGTGATGATGGAGTTCTGATGAGATGTTGGAGTTAGTTGAGCAGGGTCCTTGGGTTACCTTTGAGAAAAGTTTCAACAGAGCTCCCCTTTCAGTGGCACCCAGTGAGTTTACTAAGGAAGAGATATTTGGAGAGACTCAAATAGGCAAAGGCTGCAAATTAAAATGACGGGTTTGTTGGGAAAATTCAAAGGGGACAAAGGAGGAATCTCCTCAATGTAGGTGGGCAGAGAGCTGCTGCTGCAGCTACTGCTGCTTTTGATAGGAGGAGGTTTATTAAGAGAGATACCTGCACAGGTACAGGTGGACAGTCTTGGGACAGTCTTGCATTTTGTGAGAGCAGGAGTTGCTCTGATACAGTGTCCCCTTCTCAGAGAAGGTTTCATTCCTTTTTGAAATTTTATTTTTAAATTAATCATTTCTAGGTGTGATTGGGTTAATTTGTAAGGACAAATCATTCTCTGTAGTGACTCTCAATCTCCATATCCCCACATCTGTTCTTTGCCTATGGATATTTTCTATAGCAGTCCTTTGTAAGGACTCACAATTCCCATATCCCCATCCCTGGGCCACACTTACAGGTTTTTCATTTCTATAGCTGGTTTAATGATGATGCTAATCATTTCTACCCAACCTCCAGTTTCTAGTTTTGTGATGTCTACATCCCAAATTTTTTTTAAAGATTTTTTTATTCATGCATACAAGCTGGGGTGCAGGCCAGAGGTGTAGGGTGGTGAGAGGGTTCACCAGAGACAGAGTGGGGAGCAGAACAGACAGATTGACTGAAATACACTGCTGAGGGGAGCAGTGGGCGAGGCAGGAGAGGCCTGCTGCGCCATGTGGGAATCTCCCCGGTGGGGCATCAAACTCGTGCTGCAGCTGCCAACGGCTCCACAGCACTGCCCTTAACCTGTTGCACCACTAGGGAGGCCCTATCTCAGATTTTCTACTCTAAGTATCCATCCGTAGGAGTGACCATTTGTAGGTTAAGTTAAATCTGGATTAGTTAAGGCATTAAAAGTCACTAATTCTGCAACAGGATAGATTCTTATTTCTTCTATTAATTTATAATCGTTCACTCACCAGACCTTCATCAGACTTTACTCAGTGAACACCATATGCCAGGACTTGGTATGCAGATGATAGGGGTTAGGGAGGAAGGGAAGGGCAGCATACCTCTTATAGAAATCTGCATATACACACACAGCGTAGGCTGCATACAAACATCGTATGATTAATTGGTTTTCTTTAAACTAAAACTCATGTTTTATTTCATGATGTCTGAGCAGTGTCAGATATTGACACCATCAAGAAGTCCCAGACATTGACATTATCAGAAACTAACCAGGCCCAATAAACCAGAATATACCTGTGCCATGATGACCAAGGAAGTGACAACAAGCTCTGGGGGCTAAGCATGATGAAGATCAGGGACACCACACATGTATACCATTGTGAGCGTTAAATTGTTTTCAGGTCACAGTCCCCTAATTTTTAATTTACCTCTTAATGTCTTAATTTAAATCACAGTTTAAGAAAAATCATACATTGGCCATGTTAAAATAGCCCTCTGAAAGCTCTAGGTGCTCTAATGTGCCAGCAAACAATTAACATACATAGTATGTAGAGGTGAGGAAAGGATGAATGATTTGTTGTACAAATGTACAGCTAGCACAGTTCAGGAGTGCCTGCTAATGCTGGGCCTCCATGTGGTTTTTTTTTTTTTTAAAGTTTTTTACTTATTTATACATACAAGCTGGGGTACAGGCCAGAGGCGTGGGGTGGCGAGAGGGCTCACCAGAGGCAGAGTGGGGAGCAGAACAGGCAGATCAGAAGTACACTGCTGAGGGGAGCCGCGGGCGAGGCAGGAGAGGTCTGCCGCACCATGTGGGATGCTCCCCCGCTGGGCGTCGAACTCGCATTGTGTGCTGCCAACAGCTCCACAGTGCAGCGCTCAACCGCTGTGCCATCCGGGGGGAGGCCATGGGCCTCCATGTTGAGGTAACCCACTTGGTTGTGGATCCATAACTTTCTTTAAGGGTTATGATACAGTTGCAGATTTTACAGTCTCTTCTTGATGAGGAGCATCATAACTACACCACATATAACAGTGTCATACATGATCTTGTATATATGTGGTGCTTTTGTAGTGCAGATGCCGCTAAGTGTGGTGAATTAGGATTGTTCTTTGTGGCCCTCCTTGATTTCATCAGCAGATTCTCTCAACCCCTACTTCAGTTTTAATACTTAATATCTACTAAAATTGTATTCTTGAAAATGATTAACTTGATTTCTTTCTTAATTTTTCTCCAGCATCCTCTGTATTCTCTGCCTAATCCCCCCAACACCCCCCCCCGTCATTTGCTTAGAAACTTCTCTTGCAAAGACTTATTTTTCAACATAACCTTTCTGCCCCTGAATGTGCTCAAGTAATAGGTTGGCAATACCTACTTGTAGTGCTTTTTAAGGAAAACTTGTAATATGTCATTCCTATTATTGTATTTCATGGTTTACTATAACATGTACCTGCAAAAAAATTTATGCTGTGCTGTGCCGGAGTCACTAGTATGTTGTAGTGGATTTTTATGAGCAATATATTTGCCCATACAGTGATCATATGTGTTTTAATAAGTGACAATTATAGTGAATTTAAGATACAGATATTTGATTGGTTGTAGAGAGTAATGAGTTCTTCACTACCTACCTGTGTGATAATCAAATTAATTTTTTCCTAAAACCAATATTTTCTTCTTTCTATTGTAATTAGCTTTCTCGTTCTGCAAGTCAACCATGATAATAAATACTGAATATTTGGCATGTTTTCTCAAGTATGAAAATAAAAGCTTATACTTAATGTGTAAATTACAGCTGAACATCGGTCCAGACATATGGTTATTAGTGTTGCTTAAATCACTGGGATTTCTTGTCAGTATTGTTATTGATGCTCTCAAAGGACCTTCAAATTGCTTCATTTTCTGTCCCTTGTAAATAAAATAAATATATTATAAAATGCAAGAATTTTGAGTTTACTTGATTCTTTATTTGGAGGTCCACATGTAAATTGTAACAAGTAGTACTGAGAAGTCCGTATGCACTGGGCTTGCTTAGATACCTCATGGTCTCTAAACATTTGGTCTAGTGTTTCTGGCTAAAAGCCAGCGGCAAATTATATTTTCCATGCATCTCTTAGCTCACATTCTCCCTTGTCAGAGCATGATCTGCAAAATGTACTCATAACACATCAAATTTGAATTGCAAATTTTTGTGTGAGCATTATTTTACAAGTAGTCAGGAAAGAAACCAAAGGGGAACATTTCCCTAATTTGTTATCAAGCTGTACACTTTTTTTCTTTTATAACTGATACTCTTCTTGACCATATAGGCATCATCACTGTTCTGCAGTATACAGAAATACGTTATTCTTAGCTACTCTTTTTACTGAAATTACTTTGTTGAATATATATTCTGTCTTATGTAAAAGCTTGTTTAATTGTACATTACAAGATAATAAATAGTCTTTTTTTAAAGTAGGGGAAATTATGTATTATTTCATAATGTGGAAAATTGCCTACATGCACACACATACACACACACACACAGTGGTTTTTTTTCTTCATTTTGTGAGATTTATGTGCTTTTGATGGAAGTTAAGGAAAATTAGGGTGGAAGTTTCACAAGGCCAGAAACCAGAGGTGGGGGTTAAACTGGGACCAATCAAAACCTCAGTGGCTGGGACTAGCTATTTGAATGGTCCAAAGATTTTTAATGAGGCCAGGAATTAGAGGTGGGAACAGACAGGATTTTCAATTTTTGTAGAAAACCATCCCAACCTAACCACAAAGTGATAAAATTCTACCAAAGAACAATATATAGGACTATCCCTTGCTCTGGCAAAAATGCAGCTCTTGCCCTAAGACTGCCCTTTTGTTTCATTGCAACTGTCTTTTTCCTTGATGATCTTGCTGTTTGCCACCGAATGGAGGAAACTGAATTCATTCTCAGAGGGATCCAAGAACACCACACACTGAACCCCAACACTTTTATTACCCTACTTTGCTAGTTGTGGTATGGTTTATTGATATTAGGAAAACTATTGATGAACTCCAGACATTTGAAAGAAAAGCAGTAGAATGAAGGGTCACCAAATGGCTATGACCGTGACTCTCATTGCTTAAAGACAATGTCTTGGAGTGCTCTTATAAGCCCAATTTTAAGGTTGGATAAGCTTTTTTTTTTTTTCAGGTACCCTTCATTTATGAAAAAACTTTCTGTAAGAAATTAATCATTTTTGATAGCTTGTGCTTCCTCCCTTGACTAGCTTCCTCTGTTCATATGCTAATGTAGTTACCTTTACTGTATTGCTTTTCCTTTTGTACCCTGTATCAATCACATATGTTTTGAGTATCTCTTAAACATTTTAAAATATGGAGCAGCACCCTATCTGTGTTTCTACTTCATCCCATTTGTTCACAGCGAAATATAGCAGCCTGCATACCATATACACATGGCTGTAAGGGTCGAGATGCCAGTGCTGGGTTTTCCTTCCTGCTCTGTTAGTCACACTTTTGAACAAATGGGAGATTTTGCTTAGAGCTGTTATTTTAAATCCAGGCTGCACATTAGCATCACCTGATGGTGCTTTAAAATAATTATCTGTGCCTGAGTACCTCATCCTAGACCAATCAAAACCTCAGTGGCTGGGACTAGCTATTTGAATGGTCCAAAGATTTTGCAGGTGATTCAAATTTACAGTTATGTCCAGGGAAGTAGTCACCCGTGCTGAGGTTCTCCTGCTTTCCTCATTCCTCTTTGCTAAAACTAATGTTTAAGGGATTTATAACAGGCATTTTTCTCCTGGTTTTCAAGAATGTTGTCTTGGTGTTGACTTGAAATGATTTCTGGGTATTAAAACTGAACATTGAACCTTTCTCTTTGTAATCTTATTTTAACAAACTTAAATACACCTAAGCAAATGGGTGCTTCTAGAAAAATAGATGCAGGGTCAAATTTAAGGAAACACACACAAAAAATGCAAGGTTAACATGTATTTCAAGAATACTGTTTCCATCTTAGAGGTGGGACGACTGAGATAAAAGTTTATATAATTTGCCCAAGGTCAGTGTAGGGAAAAATGGAGTTAAGTCAGGCTTTTTTTCTGCCTTCCTGCCACTGGCTTCTACGGCTGGCACCTGTGGTCTTGCATTTCTCCTATGCTGTGGACACCAGGGCTGAGAGGCATGGGCGTGGGATATGCAAACCTCTGATTATAGACACCTGGGCCCAGAGAGCCCAGAGTGAGGGCTTAAGTATCTGAAGGGGAGGGACAAAAGGGACTTCTCAGCTCTGGCATTTGGGTGGTGGTGTCACTCTGAGGCTTGGAGGCTGTGCTGTCTCCTTGCTTGCTGGTTTGCCCTGATTCAGCATTAAAGGCCTTGTTCTGCAACCACCCAGACCGGGTAGTGTCATCATCGGTTCAAGCAGACTCTTTATTGGCTGTTTCATGCCGTCCTTCCCTGTACTCCGCGGCTCTCCGCCACTCTTGGCCACACAGTCTTCTGCTGCTCCCATGCGGCTGCTGCCTCATGCTTGAACCCCTCGCTTATGTGATGCCGCCCTTATAGACAGTCTCTCCAGCCCCAGGTGCACCCACTCACGCACGCCAGCACGAGGCACATGTGCTTGTCCATCATCAAGTCCAATGGCAGTAGGGCAGAAAAACCCGATGCCTCCTTCATTTACCCTACAGGCCTGTAAAATGATATCAGGGGTTCCAACAATTCTCTTCTTGTCCACAAGAATCAATGATAAACCTACCTGGCCTGGGACGGTTGTACAACAGTGTAGGCTAAATTAAGGAGGCATCAGGTTTTTCCGCTCTACTGCCATTAGATTTGATGATGGACACCTGTGGTCTTGCACGTGTGCCTCGTGGAGGTGTGCGCGTGCGTGAGTGGGCACACCTGGGCCTGCAGAGACACTATATAAGGGCCGCGTCACAGACGTGAGTAGCTCAAGCTTGAGGCGGCAGCGGCAGCGGCAGAGCACAGAGCAGGAGAGCAGCGAGTACAGGGAAGGACGGCATGAAAACAGCTAATAAAGAGTCTGCTTGAACCGATGGGGACCCTACCCGGTCTGGGGTGGTCGCAGAACTAACAGTAAGTTAGCAAATGGTGGAATTGGATTTTAAACAAATTCTGTTCACTCCAGCCCTGTTAGGACATGAAGGTAAGTTCTGGGGTCCTGACTTAGTAGATAGAGTACCAAGTACATTTCTAAAAAATATAAACTATTAAATAGTGATTAGAGTCATTGGCTTTTATTATGAATGCTTTTAAACTTGTGATGAAATGATAAATTGAAATCCTTAGTTCATCTGACTTAATTATTATTCAAAACACCACTTATATGAGAAAATATATTCTAAATTCAGAACTGCTTTGGATTTTAAATATCAGACTTCTGGGGATTATCTTTATTATTTTCTTATCAATTATTATTCATGAAATTCTAAAATGAGTGTTGCTTTTTAAAATATTATTTTATTATATCTTGGGGTCAAATATTTTCCCAAAGTATACAACTCCAGTTTTATAGTAAAAGTCCAATGGGGGAATTTTTTTTTCATTTAAATTTGGAATTCAAGGGCCTCCCCGGTGGCACAGCGGTTGAGCGCTGCGCTGTGGAGCTGTCTGCAAAGGCGACGAGAGTTCGATGTCCAGCCGGGGAGAATCCCACATGGTGCGGCAGACCTCTCCTGCCTCGCCCGCTGCTCCCCTCAGCAGTGTACCTCTGATCTGCCTGTTCTGCTCCCCGCTCTGTCTCTGGTGAGCCCTCTCGCCGCCCCACGCCTCTGGCCTGTACCCCAGCTTGTATGTATAAATAAAAAAAAAAAAATGGAATTCAAAAAGTCTATCAAGCATTTGAGAGGCAACAAATAGACTTTCAAAAATAAACACTGTAATGAATATCTGGTATGTTCCAGTTCCTACTGAAGGCCCCCCCAAGGTGGTCAGACAGGCCTCCCTAACATGTCCAGAACAGCCTTCCTCACATGTGTCACTTTGGCATGTGGAAATCTTTTGAGCTACAGTCAGTCAAGGACCTCCGGGATCAAAAGAAACTTTTCCTAATAAGAATGAGAATTGATGGTATTACCCGCCACTAGAATTTTTATCAGAAATAATCTTCCTATAGGAAAAAAATTATCTGACAGAGTAAATATGTAATTACAAAGTCAATCCTTAACTCAGGATCTATATCCTCATTTTGCCTTATTGGTTTTAGAATCTGTACATGCAAAATCTCCATACACAGGTAATTCAATTTGTTCTTTTTTTCTATTGATAGTAATTTGAGGACTTCATCATTCTGTGAACTCAAAGGGATTGAGAGAAATTTCCTCTTAACCTCTTCACTATACTAGGCACTAAATAAATATACAGAGAGCAAAAACTGTCTCTTGTAGTCATGTTTATATTGGTAAATTATTAATAAGTCTAACTTTTAAATGAAGATTTATTTTTAGACATTTAGGGAGTTGATAGAAAACAAGCACTCATTTTCTCAGAATCTGAATACAGAATTTTTGTCATTGTTTATACGTAAATATTGAGCGAAAACTTGGAAATGATTTTTATGGCAAATTTTAAATAAATTTATGCTTCCCCAAAGTGGAAAATATTTGCTTGTGAGAGACTTTGATAGGGGCAGTTGGAGGTTTGTGATTGTCAGATTAAAGAAGAAAACAAAAGAAAGTTCTGGTAAGCGCTAGAAGGCAAAGGCTCATTATTATCCTTCATTTAGCTTTTTGTGGAATGAAGGCTGTACTTTGGAGTCAAAATATCAGCAGATGGAAATGTTGCTTACCTTCGGCAACTAGGAGAACTCACCTTATGAACCAGGAGGTCCCAGGGAGGTGTTTAAGTGTTGCAGATGGTAAAAGGAAAACTGATCGACTTCTGAGGCTGCTGCTGTCTTTGTTCTGCATTGGTGACACAATACCAGATGCTGGACACAAGTACTGCAGCACTTGCCTGTTGGGAAATCTTAATCTAACAGTTACAGTATTGCTGATATGAAGCATCTGACAGCTTTGTAGGTCATTTTGCCACATGTTTACCTGAACTCTTGATACTGACTCCAAGGAAATGCTGAAGGCTGCAGGTGTTGTGACTGTACCTCTCCAGCAAGATTTCATTTCTAAGTAATAGAATTTTTTTTTCTAGAGCAGTCTTTGATATTTAGTTTTTCTTATGGTTGGTTTGCTATTTACTTTAAATATTAATGTGTTAAATTTCAGTGCTTAAAGTTAATCTGAGGTAAACACCTTTTGTTACATTTTAATCAATTTTTGGAAGATAGGCTGTTGTGAATAAATGGTATATCTGAAGGTTTTATGTATGTAGATCATTGTCGTGTGGTCTGAAATCTGGAATTTTCTGTGATCTTTGTTTATGGCTGAATAGCGTGAAAAGTGGGAGATATAAATTGTAAAGTCGTGACAAACAGATGCTTGCAGATTTTTGTGAGTACTGTAAGTTCTATGTACAAGTGTTTTTGTGCTTTCAGTGTTATAGTTGTGGCAATTATATATTTTTTTGTCTAATAGAAATAAGTGTCATTAGACCATTAGAGCAGGATATTTGAAATCTGGACCAGGCTGGTTGATTTGAGACTTCTGGTTGCTGTAATAGACATATACAAGTATATACGAAGAGCAGCTTCATTTATAGATGAACAAAGGAACCTTCAGTGTGGTGCTGATTATTGGCAAGAAGGGGCAAGGGAGGCATGATGGACTCATTTAACACATTTAAAGCCCAGGTTGGCTAGAGGAAGGATCTGAGGTCTCATGTCTTTGTTGAGACTTAGAGTCCAGATAACACTCTTAGAGGGATGTCCTACAGGGATTGCAGTAATAGCAGTAGCTCTGCTTATTTAACAGTTATGTTCCAGAGAGAATGTGATTTTTTTTTTGCATGTGATAGCTTAGTTTTACAAGTTAGATACTCTTATTTTAATAAGCTAAGTGGTTTGTACAAGATTATAATTGAAGAACTTCAGTTTCAACTCAGGAAGTCTGAAAATTTGACCACTGCTTTATGATGGGGTACATGTTCCCTCAGCAAATTTTAGACTTTTGAGGTGACCACTGTTGAACATAAGAACCCCATTTCTCCTGTTTCGAGCTTTTACTATAATAGTGAAAGTGCTGAAAAAGGACGTTAAATTCTAGTTCTTAACGAATGATTTTGCAGCAGTGGTTGGTGTAAGGTAGAATGATACATTGATAATCCTGAAAATCTGGGGTTATTTATTTCTATTTGGGGAGGGAAAATGATTCTTCATTTTAACCTTAGTTGGCAACCACAACAAACTAGGTTCATTTGATACTGTCTAGGCAGTTTTGTTGACAGTTTCGTTACTTTAGTCTTGAATACATTTTTACCATTTTTTTCCATAACATATGTTGAAGCAGAAGTCTCATCTGCTAGAAGCAATATTAAAAGTGCTTACATAACAATAATGTTGATACAAAAAAATCATTTGTATCCTAACAAAGAAGTTTAACTACTGTACTTCATTTATCTTCATCTGTCTAAAGTGGCAAGAAAAGAGATGTTGAAAATAAGGGGAGATAAGGAAAAGAAAAAATACTTTAGCTCTTGGGAAATATAATAGAATTTTTTTTGATCTCTAAATTGTATTTGTTTTCATAATTGCCTTTTTTCCAGATTCTTCTTAACTTTCACTATTTTTTTCTTCTTCTTTTGTTTTCCTCTTCTTAGCAGGTTTCAAGTTTCATTAAAGTCCAGCAAGGGTGAGTGCCCTGATCCTTTGATTTAGGAGTCCTTTTTCTGTTTGTTTTTTTTTAAATTAACTCGTGCTATGATTTCTATAAATATACTGTACCTATCTGGACCTTCAGAAATTAATTTGTAGCCAAAAATGCTGGGGTTGGGCTGCCTATTGCTGCCAAAGCCAATGAGGAGAGACTGGAATTAATCTATCAGATGTACTTTATTGTCAGAAAGGCAGTGATATTAGAGAACAGCAGGTATGTTATCCCATAAAACCATTCAGACATCGCCTCACCAGTCGGCCTTTTTCTAGTGTGTTAAACAAAGAATGTTAATCATAAATGAGCAGCCTGTCACAACAGTCCATCATGGTTGGTTTCCCTGGTCTTTCTCATTTTTAGCCCCCCAGAGTTTGTTGTCTCCTCCTTTGTCATCTTGACCCAGGTACATCCTGTGTTCGTGGGCCAGGTTATTTTCTGATGTCCTGAATGTCCGACACTTTCGTAGGTGTCACTGGGGCAGGACTCTCAGTTCAAAACAAGAGTTTTAGTTCCAAGAAAACTGATCATTAATCATACAGTGTTTGTGTGCAGCCTACACTGTGTGTGTACATGCAGATTCCTGTAGTAGGTGTGAAGCCCTCCCCTTTCTCCCTAGCCCTTAGCAAATTCACCCAGTCTACATCTTGTAGACATTTTTTATCAAAATGATTTGATATCAATGATTTTATAAGATTGCTTATAAAAACAGTCTAATTTAAATTCTATCTCCTACTCCCTCCCCCCCCCCACTATTAATAGGTTTCAGGTTCCGATAAATTCTGTCACCTGTGTTTTTCATCATAATTAGATACAGGAGTTCTTTTTCTATTTGGTTTTCAATGGACTAATGTTAAGCTTTATTTCCATAGTATTCTGTCACTCGTGTTTTGGGACTTCCCTTTCTTATCAGAGTTAAGTATAAATACCTATATTCAGGAATCAAAACTCCTATTTTTACTTCTCCCACTTTTTCAAAACTTACGTACAGGCCATGCAGATAGTATGCATCTTGAATCCACATTTGTTCAATAATATTCCCATTCATATATTCTACAGGCATTTTGGAGCACCATCTGTGAGCCAGGTACTGGGGATGTGCTCGGTTCTGGGGATACAAAGATGACAGCCATATAATCCCCTGTGCTCAAGGTGTGCACTCTCTTATAGAGGGGAAAAGAAAAATATTGTAGTAGACCAGGACTGGAATAGAGCTTTCCTCATCCATGAATTAAACCTAAATATAAAAATACCTATCTCTTAGAGTTTCTGGAAAGCACCAAGCCATAGTCCTTAACCCATAATAATGCTTTAATAAATAGTAGCCATTATTATTTATAAAATTCAGTGGTTTCATAAAGAAGTAACAGATCAGATTTTCCTGGGTAAGTTCAGTAAAGGATCTCAAGAGAACTGAGGCCCATGAGACAGAATGCCACCTACTTTATGTAGTCTAGCCCCTTCTCACCTTGGTGGCACTCAATCGTATACTAGAATATAATTCTCAAATGTGTCTTGCCAGTGGCTTGTAGGTGCCTCAGAATACCTGGAGATCAGTTGCTAAAATTCTAAGCATCTTTGCTTCTCTGTGGTCTTTCAGAAATCTGTAAGTTTTTATTGAATGAATGAATTTGTAGAATAAATCTGTAGATTTTAGAAATCCTATCTATGGATTATTAGTGTAATTTTAATCCCTAGGTCTTTAAAATAAAATTGCCAAAACTCTGTGGAAGGAGGACATCCTTTCACTTACAAAGGTGGGACTGGCCAGCCATCTTTCTCCTATATCATGGTTTTGTTATGATGATCTGATCAAATGCAGGTTCAACGATAAATGGTTCAGTTAGGAGTTGTCTCATATGATAAATGCAGAAACAGGAAAGATGAGACCAGTAGGGGTCAGTTTAATACCAGGTTAAGTTGTAAGCACAGGTATTTTTTTTGTTTTGCTTTTTTGATTTTTTTTCTTTGTAAAGTGGAATGAGAATAGAAACTGAAATTTATTGTTCAAATATGTCTTAATTCCAAACAGGGAATTGCAAAAAAATTAGGTAATAATCCTCAAACCACTTGTAATGCATGCTAAAGACAATTAGTGACAGAAGATCAACTGTGAAACAGAATTGCTCTCTTTTTTCTGACATGGCATCATAGGATTTTCAGCAAAAGTTATTTTCCTCACTGACTGTATTGATATATGTTAGAAGAAGTCTGGAAATAGATGTATTTCTTTGAAATCATTTATTTGGTAGGCTTTATAACAATTCTTTAATTTGTGTCTTTTTTTTTTTGCTAGGTAATAACTAAACTAATGTTAGTTATAGCTTGCATATGAAATGTCAGTATTTCAGAGTTACATTTATAATAAGAGATCAGACATGAAAGTATTATTCTTGTGCACAAAACCAAAAATAAAATGACAAGGAATATTTGTGTATTTTTTATGTGCATGTGTATGTTCCAAATGCTGAGAATACAGTGTGTCCTGTATCTTGGAGTTCTACATGCTAATTTTAGTTATTGAAAATAAGTCTCAGTAGATAGACTAGTTGTTTTTTTTTCATGCCTTAGTCTTCTTTCTACCCATCTATGCAAGATATTAACTTCTTGTTACTGTAATTATTGAACTAAAGATTATTTTAAGAATTTAGAATCATAGTATTAGAAGATACCTTAAGGGTCATACACCCTTTGTTTTTTTCCTTCATAGTACATGTTGCCTGTTCTCTAGTCTCCATATTTGAGCTAAATATATTCCAGAACCTGCCTTAGTATTGTACCCTGGTCCTTCTTTATTTGTAGATAGAACCCATATGCATCAGGAATGGGCATACAATCTGTGGTTTTAGTGGCTCATAGGGATTGTCGTAAGCCATATAAACTGGGGACACTTACAGCTAAGAATGTGTGTTTCCCAGAAGAGACTAGGGTACTGATTTGAAAGGACAGTAGATAATAGGCTCCCTCTTGAGATCTATTATGGGGTCTATAATCCATGTGAAATAACAGTTTAGAGTCTGGAGAAGTTTTTAATTCAACAGTTATTATTGAGTATGTTCCAAATCTTCATGGACAGCCTTTATCTTTGGTTACAGTCCAGGAAGAATAGCTCGGGGTTGTAGGAGAGATTCAGAAAAAAATGATCTGAATATTTGTAGGCTTAATATCTAGTTGGATAGTGAAAAGAATTATGGATGATCAAAATTCTGTGACATTGGAACTGGTTCTTAAAGAACAAGTGAAATTTCAATAGATAGGAGAATTTTTAAATCTTAATATTGGTTTATAGATTGTGTAGTCTCTACCAACTGACAAAACCTCAGTTCTTCAACGTAAATTCATGCATAATACATGATTATTGGCTTTATAGATTATCAACATATATAGTTGATAGAATTGATCCTTCAACAACCTGGGTTTGAACTGTGTAGGTTCACTTATTGGTAGGTTTTCTTTCTTTTTTTATTTTTAAAGATTTATTTATTTATGCATACCAGAACTGGGGTATAGGCCAGAGGTGTGGGGTGGTGAGAGGATTCACCAGAGACAGAGCAGGGAGCAGAACAGGTGGATCTACTGAAGTACACTGCTAAGGGAATCGTGGGCGAGGCAGGAAAGGTCTGCTGCGCCATGTGGGAATTTCCCTGGCTGGGAATCGAATTCCAGTGGCTGTGGATAGCTTCATAGGCTGAGACTGAAACTGCTGTGCCACCAGGGAAGCCCTGTTGGAAGTTTTTTTTTTTATAAAGATATATAAACTAATAGTATTGACATAATACTTTACATGTGTTTTCTTAAGATTTTTTTCAATGACTTTTCTCTTGCTTACTTTATTGTAAGAATTCAGTACATATATAATATAGCATATAAAATGTATGCTAATTTACTATGTTATCAGTAAGACTTGAGTCAACAGTGAACTATTAGTAGTTTAAGTTAGAGGGAAGTCCAAAAGTATAGGTGGATGTGGGCATGGGGGTTGGTGCTTCTAACCCCTGCATTGTTTAGGGCATCAATTCTTTTTATAATTGTGGTCCATCTTGTCCCTTGGTCAAGCATATATTCAGCAATCTCCAGCCTGGTTTGTATTCAAAAAATGCAAAGTTGCTTTAATACTACTCTATTCCATCTTTAAAAAGCAGGCAAATATTCTGATAAAAAGTTGCAAAGTGAATTTTGTGTTATTCACTGCTAAATGTATTCTGTAACTTGGTTCATAAACATTTTTCAGGTTCATAAAACTGATAACTATTCATGAGTAAAATTGCCCCGAGAGATATTTAATGGAAGAGAACTAAGAAAACATGCAAAATGAAAGAGCAAAGGAAAATATTATTTTTTGCAATTTATACTTTTTACTTGTGATTACTCTATTTTGAGTATTTACTTAAAATATATATTTTCTCTCTTATTACTGTTTCAAATGTTATATTCAAATAATATATTTTCCCTAAAAAAATTGAATTACTAAGGATTTTGAATCACATTGATATTCAATAAAATATATTGAATAACTACCCTGTGTCAGGTACATAAACATATAAAGATAAATAAATTCTATTTTCTGTCTTCATAGACTTCATTATCAAGCATATAAACTATTTACTGTAATAAATGTATTAGTGTCTAATGGTAATAAAGGCAAAATACTTTGGGAATACAGAGAAAGGAACTGTTTGTTAATTCTCTTAGGGTTATTTGGAAATGACATTTGAGCTGGTCCTTGCAGGATTGATATAAAGTTGCCTGATGGAAAAATGAATATGAATGAGAAAAGAAAGGCATGGCATTCCAGTAGTGTTCTCTCCATATCCTTTAAGAAAAAACAGCCTGAATACTTTAGGGTCATAAGCTTTTTTTATAGGTGAGCAAAAAAGTTTACTATAAACTTCTATCCATTAAGGATAGATTAAAATGGAAGAGTTATTAAAGGGAATTTGTGGTGTTCCCTTTTGAAGTCAGGTTTTTAGCTAATAGAACTCAAAAAGTTAGTTGTGTCTTGACCCACAGATGATTACGGCTCAAAATTCTGAGATGAATCAGTTGATCTGCTTTTTTAAAATAGCAAATATTGGACTTAAAACATTTGTGAAAGTTAAGCTAACGCAGAACAGAAAAGTCTCAAATCCAGTAATACCTCAGAGCACAGAAGTGTGTAGAGAAATCCATTTTCTCCCCTGCTAGAAGATTGTCAGTGTAAGGGAATGGGAGTAATTCTTGTTACTTTCATTTAATCCTACTTAAAAAGCAATCACTGTGGGAATATTTTGTGTTGATCCTTTGGTTCATCAAAATGTCCCCACAGGAGAAGGCTTATACGAGCTGCCAATGAGCTCATTTATTAAGATGTGTGATGGTCACTGACTGCCACATGTTTCTGATTTGTTTATTCCTCTTGTTGATCTGCTGGCTTTTTGTTGTTTCATGCTTAAATTGAGACCTGCTGACATGCCCATATCCCAGGAGTTTTTATCCCTGAAAGATGTGTTCTTTAAGAATGAGGACTTTAGGTGCTTTGGAGTCTATTGTCTCTTTTCTGTTGGCTCATGTTCACGAAATGAGAGTTTATTTAAAAAAAAAAAAAACAAATATGTGCTAACTAGAACCTCACTTTGACCCATTGTCAATAAAGAACTGTGCAAGAGCAATTAATTGGATTTGAGTTGATGTCTCCACAAAATCAGGAGAAACAAAAACTAGCAGGATAATTTCTTAGGCATATTTCTTTTCATATGCATCTTTAAGTTACTCTCTTCTGGGGTTTTATTTCTTTAAAAGGATTCCTTGAAACTAACTTTCTTCATGTAGTAGTAAAATTGCTGGTAATATATGTATCATAGAATTGTGAGCAACAAGATTCATATAAATATTTCAAGCATTATAATCACTCAGTAAATAGTAGTCACTTTTCATGTCATCACTACCACCATCATCATCATCTTTCTTTGTAAATGATCACTTTTACTTTTCATTTTACAGTGGTCACTAATAAAGTAATGTAGAAGAATAGCCAGCTCGATTGCAGATCTCAGGATTTTAGGAATCCTTTCAGATTTTCCCCCAAAGAGGATTTGGTCCAGACTGCAAACTCTCAGGCACTGCATGCCATCCATACAGAATCGTTTCCAAACACTGTGTTATATTAGAGGTCATGGTTTTAAAATGCTGTTCCTTGGAAGACATGGTGTTAGAATGTTATAGAGATCTGAGAATAAAATCTTAAGAAATGTAGAAAAGTATTTTGTCATTTGTAAGATGTGGATTTTCCCCACATTTTTTTTTAAAGATTTATTTATTTATACATACAAGCTGCGGTACAGGCCAGAGACGTGGGGCGGCGAGAGGGTTCACCAGAGACAGAGTGGGGAGCAGAACAGGCAGATCAGAAATACACTGCTGAGGAGAGCAGCGGGCGAGGCAGGAGAGGTCTGCCGCATCATGTGGGATTCTCCCTGGCTGGGTGTTGGACTCGCATTGTGTGCTGGCGACAGCTCCACAGTGCAGCGCTCAACCGCTGCGCCACCAGGGAGGCCCTTTCCCCACATTTTTTGTCTGAAGTCAATGTGTTTCAAAAGTTAATGGCACTTCACGGCTTAATTGATAGCATGCTTTCTTTCTTAGAGAAATATATAGTAATACTTAATTTAGTGACATTTTATGATATGTGTTAAATGCTTAACCTAGTGGATTCACAAGAAGAGTAGTGAAGAGTCTAGAAAAAGAAGAGAATAGGAAAAAATTTATGAAGAAGCAATGAGACTTGAGTAAATTTTATATCTCTAAAGGGGTTCAAGCTGTCTGATATCACTTCCACTGTGTGACCCATGTTCACATGTATTTGCTGCTGGCTTATTTCAGGCTCAGATTTCTCACCTGGATTACTTCTGTAATCTGCTTTCTTTTTAACCTGTCTTTGAAATGCTAAATCCCTTTTGAAAATCAGTTCAGATCTTGTACTACTCTTCTCACATGCCTCTAAAAATTGCCTGTCCCTAAAGGATTTTATTTTACTCCACAATAAAATGGACACTCTTGGTCACAGTAGAACATGATTTGGGAGCATGTCCTTATATGCTTCTTACTAGTCACATATTTATGGACAAGGTTCTCAAGTTTTCTGAGTTTATTTTCCTAATTGTAACATTGAATGGTGACAATTCTTCACCCCAGAAATATTTGCCAATCCCTTGCGAAGGGCTTAGTACATAGTGGATGTTTAGTAAATATTAATGTTCTTCTTCGCATTTTATTAAGGTAAGCCTAATTTATAACTGTTGGTTTCAGATGTACAGTTTCTCACCTCAGCAACTGCATATTTCACACCACATCCATCATCAAATATCCAGTCACCCATCTACCACCAAGCAATGATCTCTCCCTTCCTTTGCCTCTGGTAACTACCACTTTGTTGTCAGCCTAAGATTTGTTTTTGTTCAGTTTCTGTTGTTTGTTTGATTGCTTTTGCTACTTATATTTCACAAAGAAGTTAAATGGTATGATATTGCCTTTCTTCTTTTAACTTATTTCACTTATAATCTCCTTAAGGTTCATCTGTGTTGTTGAAAATGGCAATATTTTATCATTTTTTTTTTTAGGACTGAGTGTTACTCCAGAGTTAATTTATACTACATCTTTTCAAATTTATTCATATGTCATCAGATACTTTGGTTGTTTTCATATCTTAGCTATAGTAATAGTGCTACAGTAAACATAGGTGTGCATATATCTTTTTGAATCAGTGTTTTTATGTTCTTTAGGTACATTCCTAGACTTAGGTTTACTGGATCATATGACAGTTCTATTTTCAATTTTTGAGGAATTTCCATACTGTTTTCTAAACTGGTTGCACCAGTTTACTTTTCCACCAACAGTACACAAGAGTTCCTTTTTCTCTATATCCTCATCAACATCTATTTCTTTAAAAATTTTTTTATATAATTTGTTTATATTTTATATCATTGTTCATTTTTGTATAATGTTTGCTTTCTCCTCTCAGGTGTAGACCTCATAGAATTCCCACCACCAGTTCATCCGTGCACCATTGCCATAGTCCCTTGTGTGCCTCTCTCCCCTGTTTTGATCCCTCTACCTCCCCCTCCCCTGCAGAATGTCTCTGACTTATAGTTGCCTGTTATTTTTTAAAATTGTTGTTATTATTTTTCCCCGATCCTTTATTTGGTTCCCCTATATTCCTCCTAAAGTGAAACCATCCTATAATTTTCTTTTTCTTCTCACTTATTTCACTGAGCATAATCCCTTCTAACTCCATCCATGTTGCTGCAAATGGCTTGAGTTTATCTGTTTTGATTGCTGAATAATATTCCATTGTCAATGTTTATTTCTTGACTTTTTGTTAAATAGCCATTATAAATAGTGTGAGGCAAAATCTCAGTTGGTTTTGATTTCATTTCTCTAATAATAAGATGTGTAGAACATATTTTCTGCGTCCTTTGACCACCTATAAATTGCTGTGTCAAACTTTAGACTTAAAAATTACAAGGTAATTGATAGTTAACATTTTAATTTCTGTTATACAATGTAGTGATTGATATTTGTATTTATTGCTATATGATTATCACAGTATGTGATATCACATACATAACTAAAGAATTTTTTCTTGTGATAACTTTTAAATTTAGTCCCTTTGCTAGCAACTATCAAGTATGCAATGCATTTTTGTTAATTATAGTCACCATGCTATACATTATGTCCCCATGACTTATTTTATGACTGAAAATTTATTATTTTCTTCTCCTTCACCCATTGCTTAGCATTAATTTATGTCCTCGAGATCCATTTTTCTTGTCGCAATGGCAAGATGGCAAGAATTCTTTTAATGTCTAAATCAAATTCCATTTTATGGATACACACACAACTACCACATTTTCTTTATCCACTGGTCCATCAATGGAGGTAATTTCCATATCTTGGCTATTATAAAATGCAACGACCATAGAACATAGGTATACATATACCTTTTCAAGTTAGTTTTTTTTTATTTTGCATAAATACCTATAGGTAGAACTGCTTCATCATATGGTTAGGAATTATTTCATTGAAAATTTTATACCTTTAATGATCTTATTGCAAGGTTTCTTTCCAGCCTAGTTAACATGGTGCACTTGTACTCCATTCTAGCTGCACAGTTGCCTGTATATCCCTAGACTATGCCAGGTACCTTGACATGTTTTTGTTTTCATATTTTTATGCTGTAAGGACTTTATTCTTTACTGTACTCGATTCATGTCCCTCAAGATCCAGCTTCAATATCCTTACCATTTCTGATTCTACTCTAACAAATTGTTTTTCCTGTTTTCCTTCAGAAGTTGTAGGAATATGTCCTTTTATTTAATGTTGATTTAATCCTGTTTTATATGTGTTAATTATATTGTCTGACTTTTTTCTTTAATCCACTAAGTTGAAAGCTACTTATACTGTAGGCTTGTGTAATTTAATAAAGTATTTGTCCACAGAAATTGTATCGAATTTGTTGAATTGAACAAGGTAGAAAAAAACAAGTAAAAGGCATTCTTGCACAGATGTTAATGGCTGAGAAAGTAATGCACATGAAACTTGTAGTGGCCAGCTCTATTGATTGGAGTTGTTGGGGAAAGTTGTGAGACATGTGTTTTGAAATGTAGAGTTCAATTAGGCTATGGAAATGTCTCACACTGGCCAGAGAAGATGGAATTCATTGAATGAGAACAATTATTTTCTTCTCACATTTTACACCAAAACCCCAGTAAAAAGGTAAAAAATGAAGTTACTTTGGTCAATAGAGACACTGGATTTCCACCTGCCCTGTTTACTCCCTCGGTCCCGTTAATGTCACTTGGTATATCAGCAGAACTGGGGTTTCATGAAGCAAGGTTTGAAAACCAATGTACTTCAGATTAGTGAACTGTCTTGTACAGGATAATAACGTGTGAGAATTGTGCTTCACATTTGGTAGCAATGTGAAAGATATATTGGAAAGAGGATATTTGATTCTTTTTGAATGGCTTGATTTTCTTTCTCTGCTCCTTCAGAAAAATTGCTAGTCCCTGTGTATTACCCTGTTGAACAGTTTTTCCTAATTGCCTGCCCTCCCAACTTCTTCCAGAGCTGGAGCTATTGTTTCAGTTTTGATGATATTTTTCTATGGTATATTGAACTGAATGTTTAGATGTCTAACTCTGCTAAATAAATAGTCCCCAGACTGTCAAGACTTGTCACTGCTCCTGACTTAGTGTACGTTTGCCAAATTTTGGCAGTTTTCTTTGTAGGAAACAGTATTAGTTTTTAGCCCTGTTTTACTGTATTTTTTTTTTCCTGTTTACTTCTGCTTGCTCAAAAAGATGCATAAAAGGCCCTCTTGGGAAGAGGACCTTGTTGAATGATTATATTCAGAGCAACTGATTAACTAAAAAGAGGTGATCCAAGTGATAGGATAAACTAAGAGCAATTGGTTAAGATACAGTAGATTTTGCCTGTGAAAGTAAAATTTTCATTCATTTGGTTCTACTCAGAAGAATCTATTCCAAACCTGAGTTTCTTCGTACTGATATGCAAGTTATAAAGTGAAAAAAAAATATTTTTGGTTATTTAAGTAAAACTCAAATTAAAAGTTTGATAGTCCTCTTCGTTGTTTAGACGTCTAAGAAGTTAGCTTGGCTTAAAGTAATTTGGAGATAAAAGATTGTGTACCACCTAATAACAAGTAATGTAATTATTTAAGCCATTTACAGTTATATACATTTTTCATTTACAATATTAATACAGATTCTTCTGAGGTGTATTTTTTTAATGTTCAGATTTATCACTGCACTTTGAGTTTGATGATGCCTTTGGGAGGAATTGGTATTTTCTTTTTAGAATGAAATAGCATAATTTGTTGAGAGAGTATTGAATCATACAGAAGGAATCAGTAATTTACCTTTTTTACTATTACGTTATATCATAAGCAATTATTTTGAGTGGCCAATGGAAAAAAAAGTGTGTGTGAGTGTGTGTGTGTGTGTGTGTGTGTGTGTGTGTGTGTGTGTGTGTTAATCAGGATGTTAAATTTAGAAAAATAAGGTGATGTTTCTGGAATCGAACACTATGCAGACCAGTTGATTCAAGGGCAGGCATTTTCCTGCATACTAAAAAGCTTTAAAGCTTAGAGAGTGGAAGGAAGGTGATTAGTGTCTGTTCTGCTTAATCCCTTGCCTACCAGAAAAAATAATTCCTAGCCTTTCCAAGTCCTAATCCAAAAAGGCTAATATTTATTGAGACCTAACACTGACCTGGGCACAAGTTAAATATTTTATTTATGTTGTGTCACTTAGTAGTAATCTCTGTAGTGTAGGCTAGGTGCCGTAATAATCATCTGAATTTTACTGTACAGAAACTGGTCCTCAGAGAAGGGAAGTAACTTGTCTGAGATGAAGCAACTTATCAATGCGGAGGTAGTACTGAAACTCATCAACTTCTGAATGTAAAGTAATCTATGCATTAACCTTTATATAACATGACTTCTTTATGTTCCTTTTCTGACCAATACTATACATTTTGCCTTGAGCCTATAAAATAACTTTTGAAGGCCATGTCCATGTGATGTTTTTAACAGAATTAGGTGTCCAAATCCCACACTTTTGAAATAATGTGTTTTATTTACAGATTAGTTTAAGGGGGTGCACACTAAATCTCAGTGTTTGTGTTAGTTTGAAGTGCAAGTAATTTCCACCTGACAAGGGGCTTTTTGGATGCTTATCTGTGAAATAATTTCCATTTTAAAAATTATTTTAAAAATATACGTTTTAGTGTTGAATAGCAAGGCATTTTAAGAGACTATAAACCTGTATCCTGATATCTATTTCACTGTTTATAGTGTAAAGACTATTAAATTAGTTAATGAAATAATTCAGTAAAACTTTGCTGAGAGCCTCATATGGGCCAGGCACTGTGCTGGGTGTCAGAGAATGGTATGTGGCATAGTAAAAGAGAAATAGACTTTCAGGATAGATACTGATCATAGGGCTGCTACCTGTAGAGAATACTGAAGAGACATTAACTGAAGGAAAACCAAAGTTGAAATTGTGCCCTATTTAAACTGGGCAATTTAGTTAATGTCTCTAAGTTTGTTTCTTCATTTGATATGAAAGATAAAAAGCCACTGCAGAGGGATTGTTGTTAAGATTACATGAGTGAAAATGTGGGAATATGCCCAAGATTGTTTATAACACATATTAAATGGTTAATAGCTTTTAGTCAAATAGTAAAAAAAAAAAAAACAAAACAAAAACAAAACAACCACATTATTCTTAGTCTCATGGCATGTTAAAATTTAGAACAGGAGATTCCTGTGTGCTGTGAAGTTGGACTTTGTCATAGCCATGGATTTGCTTTAATCTATCTGAGCTTCACCAATAACCCCCAAATTTTTAAACTCTTAAGTAGAAAACGCACATGCCCACACACCTATTTCCCACGTCTATATATCTTCAGTTCTTCTTTTGTTCTGTGAGAAAATCTCCACAAATTATTAGTACCATCAAATATTTTCATATATAGATTTTTCTCTGTAATAACAAGGGAAATGCACAGAACCAGCAGAATTACATGATTGGATAAAACTTTGGCTACAGGGCCTCCCCAGTGGCGCTGTGGTTAAGGCGCTGTGCTGTGGAGCTGTGGGCAGCGGCGACGTGAGTTCGACGTCCAGCCCGGGAGCTTCCCACATGGCGTGGCAGACCTCTCCTGCCTTGCCCGCTGCTCCCCTCAGCGATGTGTTTCCGTTGATCTGCCTGTTCTGCTCCCCACTCTGTTTCCGGTGAACCCTCTCACTGCCCCACACTTCTGGTCTGTACTCCAGGTTGTATGCATAAATAAATAAATCTTTAAAAAAAAAACTTTGGATACAGAAAGAGATGTGTAGGTATTGAAATTCAACAGCTTATTTTTCACTCAATTCTATATACAGTATGATTCTTAAAAAACAGATTTATTGTATTTTCCCCTCCTAATTGAAAATCAACAGAAATAAAACTGAGTGATATCAAAGGAGTGATTATACATTGACCCAGACTGTTATTGTGCCTATCTGTACAGAATGTCACTTCTCCTAAAGACCTTATTTCTCTCTCTGCTAAGAGAAGTAGAAAATAATCTGCTTTTTGTTCCAGTGAATAGTGAAGTGATTTGTTTCAGCTCTTGTTGCTGTTTTTGTAAAAAATTGCTAGTACACAGTATCCTAGATGCAAAGTGTGTTTTTACTTGCGGTCAACTCATATTTTAATAATGTGTTTTGTGCTTTCTCTATCTTCATTGTTAACTGTTTAAAAACATTGATCTCTAAACTGATCAATTTATATATAATGCTTAAATTCCATAAGTCACATTGATGACCTTTTTACATTTTTTGAATGTCTTTGTTTGAAGATGATCCTATCTATAATGCTAAGAAAAACCACATTTTCTGAAATTGTATTTGAGTCATCATTAAAGGGTAAAATGCTTTGAGTATATCAAAAACATTTATTAAATTTAAACTACTTTCAGGCACACATTTTCAATGCTTTTGAGTTAAAATTGAAATGTCAAATAGCATAAAATTTAAAATACACCTTTGGTTCAGTATTGCCTTCATAGAGTATTAAAAATTAAAGATTAATTTATTTCTTGCTGCTGGTGAGTCACAATGATTCACTGTTTAATGAAAAAAAATATTGTCAGCTTGATGACTTCTATGTATTGTAATAGAACTATGTGTGTTTATTCACCATAGATTAATAGGCTTTGTTCTGCTAGTGCATACTTAAATATGATGTATAAGTCATGTATGCCTATACTCATTCCATACACAATCTATAACTGAAACCTACAATTCCATAACTTTTGGGGAATATGTCATAGTTTCTTCTCTGAAGGAAATGTTTGTGAAAAGATCCTTCTACCTGACTATATTCCTTGCATTGATTAAGGAAGGCCTCATTAGAAGCAGGTGCTTTGCACCCACTGATAAATTTAATCTGTGTAATAAAACCTTGCTGTCTTTGTATAAATGAAGCTGAGTAGCTGCTTTAAGGGAATGAAGCTAAAATAGTAGGATGTGCTATTTAGTGCAGAATTTAACAGAAATCTTTAACAGAGATTAACTTTATTTTATTTTAGATTCATAGTTATATATGTGACTTGTTCATACCAATTACCGTTCCTTTGTGCTTCAATTTCTTTATGTGAAAAATGGGATAATAATAATTTCTACCTCATATAGTTTATTTGGAATTGTGCCTGACACTTAGCACACACTCCATAAGTGCTATCTTTATTATCATTGTATATGATGTGGAGCATCATTTCTTCAGTGTGAACAGGAACAGAAGGATGAACCATTCAGAATCAGCTGAAATAGCACAGTTTGAGGAACCTGCAAGGGATGCAGACTAGATATTACTGCACTTGAGATGAGCCCCAACCACAAAATGATAAGTCTGTGGAAGATGTTTTAATATGTAAAACTTACCTACAAGTATCCCAAGAAAGAGACTGCCATTTGAAGGCAGCTCAGTCACTTTCCATTATCAGAAAAAAGTATTTCTTTGTGAAACTCCCACACCATGCCTTCAAAATCAAATTAACAAAATCCCCATTTCCACCTCAAACTACCTTTGCCTTCCTAATCTGTGTTGGTTTTACCAATTTTCTTTGTATTAAGAAATTCCTTTATGGTACAAACTTCCAAACCTATACATAAGGAGTATTTAATTTTTAGAAGGGTTTAGAAAGTTGGATTCCAGTTTTTTGGTTTTCCATTTTTCAGTTTGCGTATCTCCCCTATTATGAGAAAGCAGCACATTACTTTTTGGTATGATTAGGTAGGTTATAGTTTGGGTCTGGGGACATTATTACCATTAATTTTTATGGAAAAGTTTTTGAGTTTTTAAGACCCAAACTTACCAAATTTTACCAGATAAGAACATTCTGCTTTCAGCTAGGAGGAGGAACCTGAGTTGATCTCTTAAAGCTATTAGCTATCATTGAAATATGGCTGCCTTTTTAAAGATTTATTTAGGGGAGTTGTATTTACAATCCATAGTTTCGTAGTTATCTTTAAAATTATTTATCAAACTCACTTTTTTCTTACTTTGCTTAGTAGAATTATAAATTTGTGAAAAGAGCTTTAAGAAGTAGAACTTGAAGTATAATTTTCAATTCAGTAGACACAGGATTACTTACTACCATTTTGACAGTATTATAAACTATTTCTGATGTTATCAGTGGGTTGCATTTGGATTATTCAAGGTGCTATATGATTGTAATGATGTCTTACTGGCTTTTTATAAGCTTATGTGCTCTGTAAGCTTATGGTCTGGTGAAGATTTATTTCTCAAAATGTTTTCTTAGAAAGTGTGAACATTATCAGTCTTTACACCTAGCTTATGTGAAAAATTGTCTTCATGGTATGCAGTCGTTTTGTATTCACTGGAAAGAGTTCTTTGAGTTTAGTTGTTTTTCTTTAGGTATATTATGACAACAAAATTTCTCAAGAACCACTTGAAGGACTATGAAATGAGATTTCAAAGGAGTCACAGTGGACAGAGGGTGAGAATAGCTAGTGTTGCCAAATTGTAGAGATGAGAGTATTAGGCTTGAGAAACATGGAGGAAACATGAATAGAGACAAGTTTATTTTTGTAATTTTAGGTTGCCTAAAATTTTTGAGATAATTTTGTTAAGTAGGTGTCAACAGAGAAAGGAAAAGGAGAAACTTGACTTGCCCAGAGATAGAGGTGGAGTCTAGAATTCAGACTTTTGGGTCACACAAAGCAGGCATGTAAGGATGAGAGCATGAGCACAAGGAAGCCAGGAAGAAGCTTTGATTTAAGAAGAGAATCACTTAAAACTCAAGTTTCTTTTCGACCAGATGACTCAGGCTAGGTTTTATCAGGAAAGCATTGGAGAAGTGGCAGTCTGTGTAAAGTAGTGAAAACTGTACCTACATCTGAATTGAAGTTAAGTTCCCAGTCTTAGATAAATAACTCTCTGGTCAAATATGTCTCTGTGTTTGGCGACGTTTCAAGATGAAAAGGAGAACAATTTTTGGATGAGGTAGGATGATTTTAACTTTTGCGAAATCTTTTCAAAATCCAAAAATCAGTGGGTCGAAGTCCAGCATGTGTTTTATGACCAGACTTTTCCTGTGTATTTTTTTAATGGTTAAAGGGCATGATTTGATTATGTGGTCAGAAGGTCTGGGTAGAATTGTTAAATCATCAATTTTAGTCTTATTGGCCCTACTCTCACTTTCTTGTGGTTGCTTTTCAGTTTTGTGAAATAATTTACTCCCAAGCATGTCATCTGTGACTGAATTTCCAATCTTTTACTTCAAAATTTAATTGAGGCCTTAAGTCAACATAATGAATCTCTTCCAGCAACTCTGGGTTTCAGCAAATTGGCGGCAGGGATTTTGATGATGAGGGACAGTAAAAGCAGGAAAGGGTATGTTCTCATTACTCAAAAAAACATAGTAGAGTTCTGAGGCAGCACTTAAAATAGCCAACCAGTCTAGGCAATAATTATCCATGTTCTAATATTACCCGGATTCTTTTAGGAGGAAAAGACTACCAGAAATTTTGAGACTTAACTTTGTACCCCCTAGAAGGATGATTTTTGTGAATAGGCAACTCTTAGTAGAAAATACAAATTGTAACTATAGTGTTTGTTTTCTCTAAGAAGCATTGTTAAATAAAAGGTCATGAAAAAAGAAATGAAATCCGAGTTTTTAGCATTGTGCTTGTACCATATAAAGTTCAAGGCCTGGGGCCTGAAATGTTTTCTTCCAAACTGCATACATCCTTTGAAATGCCCTTACCTGGTTGAGCACAGTATTTGGCAGTTTGTTATACTGAGCAGCTAATTTTTCAGTGTGAATGGATCCTCAGGGGCACCGTGTAAAGTCAATGGCACAACAAAGCAGCGGCCTGAATTCAGATCAGATGCCAAGGTTACAGCGCTAACCTTCAGGCTTGATAAGAAAGTTGTTTACAGAATAGCATTTGGTCTGTTAATCCATTTAGAAAGTTGATGTATAACTCTGGTATTTTTTAACATCTAACTAACCAAGAACTATGCTGAATGTTATTTTCTCTTTAAAAATATTTAGTTATCTGAAGGGTTGGAATTTAGACGTTTTCACCTTTCATTGAGATACTGTAATCATATTCAACAGTGTAAATGTTGGAATTAAGTAAATTTGGTTTGAATTTCAACAAAAATACTTTGTCATTTGGTTACCTTTCTCTGGGCCTCAGTTTTACACTTATGTAAAATGAGGATGCTAAAAATAGCATTTTCATTGGAGTGTTGTGGGGATTATTACATGGCAACTAAGTAGAAGGACCTATGTCAGAGATACAGTATGAATGCATGTTACAAAGTGCCTAATAGGTTGTCTTTCTGCATTTGATAGTTCATTAATGAATATGAAGCTTCAAGCTTCTTTGACTACTACAAATGTAAACATACCTCATAATATAAACAATTCACTTGTAGGAAAGGAAAAATAATTTTTTCTCTACTCTTTTAAGTTCTTGGCTCAGACATCTTCTATAACAAAAGACAGATTAACAGATTAACAGGAGAAAATTAGATTTTGTTTGTAGGAGACCCCAAAGATGTCACCAAAGCCAGTAGCTTTTAATACCTTTCAGCCAAGAAGCGTTAATAATACAAAGGGGTTTTAGCTTGTGAAGAAGTAATGAAGTTTGTTTTTATAGCCTTCCTGATCCTAAATTCCCTATCTTTGGTGATAAGGATGCCCTCTATTCTTCCAATACAGACACTATGCCTTTCCCATGGGGAATTTATCTCTTACTTTCAAGGTCACAAAGGATCAGTGTTCTAATAAGTTCTTTAATAACTTTTTTTTAATGCAATCAAGAACTGGGGTGTAGGCCAGAGGTGCAGGGGGGAGGGTGAGAGGATTCACCAGAGACCCAATAGGGAGCAGAACAGGCAGATCTACTGAAATACACTGCCTAGGGCAGCAACAGGCAAGACAGGAGAGGTCTACTGTGCCATGTGGGTTAGCTCCCTGGCTGGGGATCGAACTTGTGCTGCAGTGGCTGCCAATATCTTGATAGCACTGACTTTAACCACTGTGCCACCAGGGAGGCCCATGTTCTTAGGTAACTTTTAACTCAAAATGGTCAGTATGCCAGAGTGTCATATTTTGGAGTGACTTATTCTGCCT
The DNA here is from genome assembly GCA_004024925.1 of Scalopus aquaticus. Lineage (NCBI taxonomy): Eukaryota > Metazoa > Chordata > Mammalia > Eulipotyphla > Talpidae > Scalopus > Scalopus aquaticus. The sequence goes on along the minus strand of PVIJ01001057.1, from coordinate 73,572 downwards.
CTTTTCATGACTTAACACTGGCTCTAAAGTAATATGAAGTATTGATTGAACCCCATTTATAATAATAACTCCACCTTCGAGACTTTGTTTCTTGGGATTGATGCCTTTTCCAGTATGACAGGAACCATAGATACTCACATAGATTCCATTGGATTGTCCAGTAGGAGCAATGTACACTCACTCTGGTTCTAATTTAGATCTGGAGCATAAAGACAAATCAAAGTATGATTTATACTTTATATAATATAAAAGTATAAATTTATACAAAGTGATTTATACAAAGTATATCAAATATACTTTGATTTGTCTTTATGTTTAGGTAGAATTCCATTTTAATAACTTGCTCAATATCCATATCAATATGATAAGCATATTCCTAAGCCTACAGTTTATATTGAAAAGTTTTATTCACTATAAAGAACACTATTGAACAAGAAATTCTATAGTATATACTTAACATTTCTTATTTGTACATTATTTAATGTACATTATATATAATACATACCTAATTACTGTGTTTGGATATCTGTTTATATTTATAATCATAGTTATTGATCATGTTTCTAAATTCAGAGTTGTGAGTTGGCATTGCACATTTTGGACTTAGTGCCTTGGTTATCAGAATCGGCATCTCTTCACTAACTCAAAATTCTACACCTCCTAGCTAATTGGAGTCTTGTTCTAGGCCTTTTTCTTTGCTGGTTCTTGCCATGTTCATTTTGGGTATACTATCTGAGTTTGGTACCAACAAATGGATGCCAACATCAAGAAGATGATTTTATCAGAATGAAATCTAAGTACCTCTTCACTTACCTATTGCAATGGGAATCTGTTTGGACCACTTTGGATTAAGTATCAGTCAGCAGGACCATGTAGCTTAGAAATGACAAATGACCAATGGTTAGATCCCATCTCAAGTGAGTATCATACTCTGATTTGTCTTTATTTTATTTTTAATAAATATTTAAGCTATTGAGAAAATAAATTCCTTTGATTGCATATCATGTTTCTCTCTTGGGTCAGAACATGTTATCAATATTAATGTTCCAACTCAAGTGATAATGCTTTACTAGTGTGTAATTTATACTGGACACAGGTGGTGACATGATCTTAAGAAGGTGAAGGCCCTAAATCCCCTAGGTTATTTAGCAGAAACTCTCCTATTCCCTAATTATTTAGCCATTTGTTACCTGCATAGTGAAAAAAGATTGCAATTCAATCTGGTCTCTTACATTTGGTCTAAAGCTCATCATCCAGTTATCTTGTCATGGATGAAGCCACTCCTTTGACTCTTATCATTTGGATACTAAATTGGTAAGTCAAGCGTAGTAACATGGCTGTCACCTCTCACTCTCCAGTTTCATTTTTTGATGACCTCTCAGGCTTTCTCATCTCTTGAATTGCTTGTTCTTTTCATATGTCATATCAGTGCTTGGTTCCCATTGACCTGGGTCAACCAGGCTCCATGATCAGACTTCCCTGGAGTAAACCTTGTTACAAATGATAAATCTTGTGATAACCAAATATAATCAGAGAGAGAAAAGGGTATTATTCCTCGTTTTTTACAGCATGGTCCAAGTAATGAGTTCATTAAGTAAGACTTTGGGGTATATAAATTTTCATATGTTTGTATGACTGGAGAAAATTCTCATTTGCAAGATCTTTGATTTATATAATAAATTAAGAAAGTAATTACAATGATAGAGGAGGATGTACCATAATAGTCCTTTAAATCAGAATACTTACTGAAACTTAGAAGGTGTTTCAATGTTATTTTCTTCTTAAAAAATGCTTTAGTTGTCTGAATGACAGGAGTGAAAGGGAGAGAAAGTGAAGCTTGAGCATATCTACCCCACAGTGCAGTATGACTGGGATCACCCCAGAGTTGCTTTGCTCTAGTCTGACACACTTGAATTTTGGCTGAGAAGAGATGTAAGAGGTATTTTTCTTTGTAGTCAGGATACATGATCTAGGCTTAGCAACACCAAAGCCACTGTGTTCATGGCTCATGCTATCTCATAAAACCAGAGCTCAGTTCTGCCCTTTGGACTGTGATGGGTCACCTTGGTCCCACATTCAAGGCTTTGAGCAATCCCCTAGCCACAAGCATTTTCCCAGCATGACATGTTAATTAAGGGACTATGTGTTGAAAGTAATAGAAACCAACTCTGGCTAACTTAAGTAGAAGTGGAATATTTTATAATATCAAAGGAATTTGTTGGTAGCCACACCAGAATTTGTGGTGGTCCTCATTCTCCAGAAGGCAACCCTAAATGTGACTATTTCACTAATTCCTACCCTCCAGCAGCTCTGTTCCAAATCTGTATACCTTTCAATGGGAATCTGTTTAGACCACTTTGGATTAAGTATCAGTCAGCAGGACTATATAGCTTAGAAATGACAAATGACCACTGGTTAATATGTCTAGAACAGGGGAAATTGTTATATCAAGGCACTTATTACTGTTCCCTATGCAGTCTAATTTTTATCTCTGTATCTATCATACTCCTTCTACTAATGTCCCATATGTAAGTCAATCTTCTGAGTGCAGTCCACAGTCTGTCTCCATGATGCCTTTCCTAACCACCTAGTGAGAATTTTAGCATCCTGCTTCCTCATAAAACTTTACTTATGTCTTTAATAGCACTCTGTCCTCCTTTATATACTTAGTTTTCTTCATTTGTGTCTTTTCTTAGCTCCAACCTACCCCTCTATACCCGTATTGTGCCATGTTCTTGAGAGATGACAATAAATTTAAAGTTGAAATTAGAATTGTATTAGGTGACAATGACCACTAATTGACTTGGTTGTTCCTTGGAATTCTCAGGGTCTGTAAGTGGACTGCTCATATGCTAGCTGTAAGACAACAACTTTAAGATTGTGATATTTGTATTCCACATATTAGTGACACCATCTGGTATTTATCTTTCCTTCTGACTTATTTCACTTAGCATTATCCCTTCAAGCTCCATTCATTTTGCTGCAAATGGCATGAGTTTATCTCTTTTGAGAACTGAGTAATATTCCATTGTGTGTTTGTATACCACATTTTCTTGAGTTGGTGGTGGGTGCACTACAGTGGTAATATCTGATTGGGATATCCCAATATTACTGCAATTAAAAATAAAAAAAGAAAAACCAATTGTAAAATTTTTTTAATAAATAAAATGAAAACAGAAAAGAATGTGATATTTGTAAAAAGCAAAAGTAAATAATGCCTGTTTGGGGGGATTTATATTACTTATTTCAGGAAAAAGGAGATAATAAGAGGAAGGGCTCTAGATTGGGATGAGTAGTGAAAGCATTGGTCCCTGAACCTTGCACCTTTTCATGGGTCTCAGTCACCTGCCAGCCATCTTGTCAGATATGGAGGGTCTCGTACCAGAGGTACAGTACATCATGGCCAGGGTGTGATCCTGAAATTGGAAAGTGATGTCTTTGGATTTTCTATTTCTAACTTATTTTAAAATTACAAATACAGAGCAAGGATTGTAGCACAAGGGGAAAGACAAAAGCCAGGTGGTAACTAGGGCAAGGGAAGATAAGTTATATTAAAACATTGTTTTTAAGGAAAACCACAATAACTTAATGTAAACCTCAGCCCTAACTTTCCTAGCAGCTAGAAAGGAAGTGAGATCATTGTCTGGCAGCAGTCACCATCTCAGTTCATCGGAAGAATGAAATATTTGCTCAATGTCGTCCTAAGTCTTTAAATTGGGGACTCCTTTTAGTCTGAGTTTCTTGCTAAAATTCTATTAACTGGGATATTTTTAATGCATCAGCCATGATTTTACTATAAACTTTCTCAGACCCTTTATGGAATAAGCTACAGAACAAATATGACTATTTAACCAGATGAAAAGCAATAAAAGAATAATAATAGTAATAATAAGAACTACATTCATTATCATCATCACCAAAAACAAATGAATTTCCTGGGCAGGAAAACATGGGTAAGTTAGCAATTGCACTGGTCAACAAATTTTTACAAAAGTCATTTCACTGAAATAAAATTAGTCATTTCCTGTCAATTTGTATGTGCTCAACACGAATATGACAGTCAAATTCTAATTTTGGCTCTAGTTTTTTTTGTAATCTGCAACAAATTGATGTTTACATCACGAAATGCATGCCAATAGTAATAGGCCTGCAGTTAATACCTGCAAAAAAACCAAGTCACAGACTACTTCTTAGATTTCCTCGCTTGTCTCTTGTACAGCTGTTCAGGAGCATCTCTGGGGAGTGTCCAGCAGTAGTCAGCCAGCCTTGTAGTGGACCATTTTCACTGGTATCTTTGTTCCATGATGTGATATCTTGATGAAAACATTCTCCATGTTCATCCATAACGATACCACAGTTTTCAGGGAAGAAATCCAGATGAGAATGAAGGAAGTGGATTTTTAGAGACATATCGCAGCCAAGTTTCTGATACTGCATTAGCATGTTTTCTACTAGTTCCTTGTAGTTTTCTGCCCTAACATTCCCAAGAAAGTTTATAGACACTAGGCGAAAAAGCATTCCATGCTTGTTTCGCATCACCCTGCAGCAAGTTGTTGAACAGTCATCTCAATGCAGATGGAATGTTCTTGACTTCTTTTGCTTCCTTATTCCGCTGGAAAGAGGAGGAACCAAGCAGAAGTAACAGTCTTTTATGTGGGTTGCTTGGCTCTCTCCACACGTTTGCAGGGACTGCAAACGGCATTGATGGTCTTTTGCCATTTCACCACTGTGAAAGCTGTGCTGTACATGTAGCACAGCATATATGCAGGGCCCAAGTCTTGTCTTGGTCACCAACCTTGCATCCGACATAAAGATGATAAGCCTTCACTTGAGAAGTGATACTTTTCTTCTGGTTGGCAAATGTCACTTCCCCACAAATAGAGCAGAAATTGTCCACACTATTAACGCACTTTCGAGACATTACTGTTCTGTATTGTGCCTAAATGGATAAAATAATAACAGTTCTATGAAACAGTAGCTTAAATTGTCTCGCACAAAGTCTGAAATATTTTCAGTGCTGAACCTTTCCAACAGGGCTTTATATAGTGCACTGCTGACATCAGCTTACTTCAGACGCTGCCTGGCAGTAATATTGCATTGCATCAGAAAATGATGCAATCAACTCTGGATGATGTGTGCATGATGGTGTTATGCAATGCGATGCAATATTACATCATCCTAGGCTGATTTAGGAAGTTGTTGCAGTCCGACTAGATAAATTTACATGGTGAAACATAAAAAATGAATTATATGAAATATCTTCAAAATGAGAGCTAAAAAAAAAATGTTCAGGGTTATATTCATGTTCAGCACACCAAGATACTACAGATTAGGGCCTTTTTAAGTCAGTTATGATCTCATTGTTGACCAGTGTTGGCTGAGACCTTGTCCTTCTGTGTTAACTATGGTTGCATTCTTATTAAATGTACTTACAGAATAAAAAAAAGTCTCCTTTCATACGATTTGAGCTACTCATAGCAAAATGTGAGCATGAAAGAATTACTTCTATAATCTTTAGGATAAACCCTCTAGTGGTTTGTTAGTGCAAAATGAATGTTAACCAGTTAATGCTAATTTAGCCAAGAGTGGTATAGAAATGTCATAAGGATTGCTCAGAATCACAATCTTTTTCAAACATTTTCTACTTTAGATTTGGAGTTTTAATTTCTTGGATAGATCGTCATTATTTGGACAAAGTGTTTTAACTTTTGTTATTTATATAATGTTTGTTTTACTTCTTTCTACTTTGGGGTAGTGGATATTATCTCAAAAGTATCGAGTATTTGTTCTTTTCTTAACCCTTTGCACTTGAGACCTTTTTTGCGTGGGCGAACCAACCACTCGAGACGATTTCAGCTCTATTAGGGAAGCGTTTTACAGGTACTTTGAAATCATGTTATACTCAAACAAACATATACAAATAATAAAATTTCACCAATTTATTTTTACATTGAATAGAACAAAATCTGTTAAATATTACACTCTGTAATTAGTTTTTCTGTGATATTTAGTCAAACAATCCCCAAGATGCAGCCTCGGTTTGTCAGGACATGTATCACAATGCTAAACTGAGATTAACTAAGCTAAGCTAAGAATTAGCTAAGGATGCAGGCCGAGCCTGGTCCATGAAAGTAATTGCTATAAGAATATCTTATCACACATCAGAAATAAACATATTGACTCCAAACTGCTCGGGCGCCCTAGCAGCGCCACTTGAGTAGACACATTAAACCGCATTAAACCGCCGGGGGCCATAGCATCCCCGCTCTAGTGGACACATTAAACCGCCGGGCGCCGGAGCGGCACCACTTGAGTACAAAGGGTTAATATAGTAGAAATTGTAATTCTATTATGTTCAAAAATTTTTTTCCTACTTTTTGTTCTTATTTTTTAAGTTCACTTTGGAAATGAAACTAAAAGAAAAAATAAATGCATGTAGCTGCTTACATTTTCCAGCATATTCAGAGTCTGGTTCTTGCTCTGTTTGGCCATTGCAGAATTTATGGAAATCTAAAACATTAATGATGCCTGAAAGGCAGGCTGCCTCACAGGGATAAATGCATTGCCTGACCTGATAGCAGAATTATAGAAACTTGAAACCTCAGCATTTTGAAGATCATTGAGATTTCACTTATATATGTGTTAAGAATATTCTGTGAATAATATTTATATGGATTCTGTATATACTCAATTCATATTAGAATTGAAGTATTTTCTGTTCAGAAATCTGTTGTAACTAGACGTAAAAGAAAATACTTAGATCTTTATAGTAAGCAACAGAAAACAATGGAAAATCTACTTAAAGCAGTGTTAGTAGTGCTTCCTGTCCCTTTTTACAGAGCTAAAGGCTATAAAGCAAAAAGAACTTTGATTAGATATGCAGATGACCTGCACTTACAGTATATATTTTATATCTGTCTTTACTGACTGACACAGCATCTCTCACTGTCAAATTGAATTAGCTCTGGTTCAAGTCGTTGTTGTTTTTAAAGCTTTTGCCATTAACAGTAAGTCACTAAAATACAAAAATAAGTGGTTGTGGTATATACTAGCATTGCTTTCAGTTTACTGTTTTGTGTGAATTAAACCCTATTTATAAGTGACATTATCCAAAATGAATGGGGGAAAATGATCCAGAAAATCAGGACTTCTTTCACATTCATAAGTGAAAGCCTCATTCTCTCCAGTGAAGTGAGTCAGTACTTCAGAATTAAATTTTCTAAAATGGAGATAGACAATCCCAAGATGCATTTTTAAATGGGGTCACTTAAGAAAGTGAAAAGTACAATGAATTAAGTGTCCTTGGACTCTTTCAGGTATGGAAGATGAGTGATGAATAGCTGATTCATGAACACTGGCTAACTGCTTTTAAGAGTGCATTTTGGAGTACAATAAAAAAGAGAAAAGTGTTTTCTGTTAATGTTTCCCATGTGTAAGAGATGACAATGAAACAAAATACCATTTTACATTGAAACAAATTTAGCAGGACTCTTTTAATAGATGTATGTCTATTTTTATATAATTATACTTTTCCTAAACCACAGAGCTATGCAGAATCTGTCACAGTGGTCCATGGTTGCCTGGACACATGTTGTGAATTTGATTACCCAAAAATATCATGTAGAGTATGAAGTGCTTATTGAATATAGACTACATTTCAGGTTGTATTTCACATTATGTTGGGAGATTGGTTGACCTTCATACTTTAAAAAAAATCATCTTTTACTTTCAATAAGAAGAAAAAATACTAATTTTTTAATTGAAGTACGATTGGTTTACATTCTTGTTAATATTTTAGTATTCTAGCATCTGTCCCTTCAGGTATAGTCAGTAAAGCACATCTCCTTCCAAAGCACCCAGTCTTCTACCACAGTCCATTGTGCTTTCTCTACACTCTGCTCTCACCCTTCCCTGCACCCTCCCCATCTGGATACCTCAGTTCTATGGTCAGCTTTCAAGAGTTGGTTTTAGTTTATTTTTGTCTACCCTTTGCTGCTTTGTCTATATTCTGCATATAAATGATGTCATACAGTATTTATCTTTCTCCTTTTGATTACTTTGCTTAGCATAGTCCTTTCTAGCTCCATCTGTGTTGTTGCAAATGGATGGTTTATTTATTTTGATCACTGAGTAGTATTCCATTGTGTATATATACCACATCTTCTTTATCTACTCATCTGTTTTGGGGCACTTAATTTGTTTCCATAGCTTGGCTATTATGAATAGAGCTGTAATAAACAGGAATACAGATTGCCTTTCAAATTAGTGTTTTTTGTTTTCCTTTGGGTAGATAACTAGGAGTGGAATTGCTCAGTCCTATGACAGATCCATTTTTAATCTTTTGAAAAACCTCAATACTGCTTCCCATAGGGACTGAACCAGTCTACAAATATGAAGGTTCCTTTTTCTCCACACCCTCGCCAGCACTTGTTTCTGGTCTTTTTGATATAGGTTGTTCTCTCAGGTGTGAGGTAGTATCTAATTTTGGCTTTGTTTTGTGAACATTTTTTTGTGTGCCTGTTGGCCATTTGTGTGCCTTTGGAGAAGTAGCTATCTAGAGCTTCTGCCCATTTTTAGATTGGGTTGTTTGTTTTCTTTGTGTTGAGTTGTAGGAGCTGTTTGTATACCTTCAGTATCAGACCCTTGGCAGATGTATGGTGCGCAGATATTTTCTCCCATTCAGTAGAGTTTCTCTTTGTTTTAGTGACAGTTTCTTTCACTGGGCAGAACCTTTTTAGTTTGATGTAATCCCAATCATTTATCCCAATCCCCTTTTTTGCTTAAAAGGGGAAAACAATTTTTAAAAAACCCTCTAAAATGTTTCTTTCTGACTGACTTCTTAATCTGTTGTGTTCTTTGTCAATGAACCAAATATTCTACTCTAACTTCTCAAGGTAAGAATGAAAACAATATTCAAATAGTTAAAAAATTTTCACCAAGAATTGTATTTTGCTTTCAAAAATTAAAAGTTCAACATGTAAATCAACTAATACAATAGAGATACTTACTAATAACTATAAAATATTTATTTCACAGTAATGCTCCCAGAGTGTGTAAGGGGGAAAAAAAGACTAAGTAGCAGATAGTTTGGTAAACCACAAATTAAAATCTAGGAAGATCAACATCTTTCTATTGGCATTTCCAGAAGCAGATACTACTTAAACCAGAGGGGAGGAAGAAATAAAATCATAGACATTCTTTACATAGTTGAAAAAGTCATACCAGTCTTTAGATTAAAGAGACTCATTGTATGTTGAGTCAGATGGGAAAAAAAAGCCAAAAACTGAATACTTAGTAATTGTGTTATTAGAATTCCATGGATTAAAATCACAAACACAAACACACACACACACACACACGTGTGTGTATATTTACCTGCAACTACTAAATTACAGAAGGTATAAGAATTACAATAAAATCACATTTCTCCTAAGTCACATTAGATCCTAGAATGTAATGGAGCAATACTTAACTAATTTAGAGGGAAAAATAACTTTGGGCCAAAAATCTCATGCAGTCAAAATTATTATTTTTTTAAAGATTTATTTATTTATGCATATAAGCTGGGTACAGACCAGAGGCGTGGGGCGGTGAGAGGGTTCACCAGAGACAGAGTGGGGAGCAGAACAGGCAGATCGACTGAAGCACACTGAAGAGGGGAGCAGTGGGCAAGGCAGGAGAAGTCTGTCAAGCCATGTGGGAATCTCCCTGGCCGGGCGTTGAACTCGTGTCGCCGCTGCTGACAGCTCCACAGCATAGCGCCTAACCGCTGCACCACTGGGGAGGCTCCAAAATTATTTGTTAAATAAGAGGGCAACAATAAAAATATATTTAGATAATTATGGGTATAAACTATTTTTCAGGCATCATATATAAAAAAATGTTTGGGAAGTTACTTCAATTAAGTGATATAAGAAAATAAGAAAGAGATAACCTGACATGTAGAAAGAGTAGCAGATAACACACAACAAAGCAGCAATGATAAGAAAAAATTAAATCCATTTGACCTTGATTCTTGGACCATTTTCCTTAAATTTGAGTGGCTTGATGGCATAACATTTTATTTCTTCTTTTATGGGTCTTAACCACAATACTTAATTTTATGGGTAATACTATTGATGTGATAATAATATTGCAGATGTTATCTATTGATTTTTTAGTACCCCCAAAACGATTGAGAAATTACAGAGGACTGGGTTTCAGTTATGGAAAACTGAATAATGATATAAATTAATATAAACTGTTTAATGATATAAATTCATTCTAACAATGTAAATAAAGTAACAACAAAAAACAATATAAGAATACATTGTTTTTTAAAGTTTGGTCCTATACTACTTCTAAATATAAGTATTATTCAAATGCTTGTTTTCTTTATATAGTATTATTTTAATTTTAGTTGTTTTATTGTGAAGTGTGTTTTCTGTTTTTAATTGAGGTAACTGGTTAATAGCACTGGGCATGACACAGAGGTCCAGATTCACAGCTCTTCAGATGTGTGTTACCCACCACTAAGGTGCCCACAGCCCTCCCCCACAGTCCATTGGGCCTCCCCCTTTGTTCCCTCACAGGGATATTTTATTTAAAACTACAATGAGATCTATCAAGAGAATGAAAATTCGTACTTTTTAGACTTTTTTTTCAGAGAGTGGTATTGGAAAAAGGGAAATGTTCACTTTATACTTCAAAAGTCTAGGGTCTCACTGGTGGCGCAACGGGTTAAGCACAGAACTATGAAGCTATCCACTGCACGAGTTCGATCCCCAGCCAGGGAGATTCCCACATGGCGTAGCAGACCTCTCCTGTTACACATCTTTTTGTCTTAAAAATTAATTCATATATACACTTAATAAATAGGAGAATAAGATTGAGTGAATGTGGCAGTTTCTTTGGCTTCTAAGTGATTTTTCTTGGAATGTTAATGGCGTTTGTCTCCAGGTAGCAGCGGCTGGATTCAGAGTAACTGTCAGCTCAGCCAGCCAGTGTGGAGGATCTATCGAGAGCCTGTGGCCCCTTTACCTGTGCTCTATTGGATCACAGTTCTGCCCAGTGTTTGTGCATTTCCATAACTTAGATGCCTTTATTTTTATTTTCTTATGTTATTTTTCTTTTTTGTACAATATTTGATTTCTCCCCTCAGGTGTAGTCCCAGTAATTCTCCCACTATCACAGCACCCGAGAACCGTCACTGTAGTCCCCTGTGCTCTTCCCTCCCCTATTTTGACTCCCTTCTACCCCTACCCCCAGCTATATGCCTCACGTCGTCTGTGGTTTGCCTGAAGTTTTGTCTTTGTCCTAACTCTTTGTTCAATTTCCCCATATTCCCCCTCTAAGTGAAACCATCTGATTTTCTTTTTCTGTCTGACTTACTTCATTTAGCATCAACCCTTCCATCATCTCTGTTGCTACAAATGGCATGAGTTTGTCTTTTTTGATCTCTGATCAGTATTCCATTGTGTGTATATACCACATCAGATGCCTTTCTTAAAGCCTTTTTTCAAACTACCTTCACCTTTAAAGTTTTTGTTATATATATACTGTAGTAGTGCTTACGGATGTAATTTGTCTCTTAAATGGTGTTAGTATTTTAAAAAAAAAATTTAAGGCTATGGTTATAATATAGGTTTTTAATATTTTGCCTTATAATCCCTTACGATGCAAGATATTACAGCCCATGAGATGTTCAGGAATGCATGTACCCGATTATCAGAAGCCTCAAGATTAGCTTATAGAGCAGGTCTATCCAATAGCACTTTCTGGCTGATGGGAATGTATTGTCTTCCTTCAGATATCATAGCCATTAACTCGATGTGACTGCTTAATTTTAAGTTATTTAATTAAATAACAAATTCAGACCCTCAGCTGCACTAGCCCTACTTCATGTGCTCTGGGCCCACCGTGTGGCTCATGGCTCCCACAATGGATAGTGTAGCTACAGAGTGTTGAGTCTATAAGGGTTTGTGAGCCCTTTGTAATGACTCCAAATACTCTTTCCTCAGAAAAGACATGCAAGTGAAGTTTCTCAGTGTGAGGACTGTTTCCCGTGGCACTACCAGGAACCTGAGGTTGCCCATGGGTTGGAAAGGGCCCACTGCAGAAATGTTTACCCAGAACCTTGCTGTTGCTCAGCTGAGGACCACATCTGTACATCTATGTAGTTATATGTCCTCAAGCAGATTTTAAGTACCTTGAGAGCAAATACTGTATCTTATAGTTCTGCATCTTCCATACCAAATACATTTTAGTAACTTATATATGAAAATCATCATTACTGACTTGAGGACAGTGTATTATTTTTATTCCATTAGAAGTCAAGAATAATCCTGCAATGTTAGTGCACTGGAAGGAATTAAATATAAGATGAATTAGGGAAGAAACTAGTGTCAGACTTAGGATACTTTCCAATTACAACAGATAAAGCGGTGTTGACTCTTACTCACTCTTACATGAGTATGCACTTTCTGCCCCAGCCTTATCCTTAACTGCAAGTCTGTTCATGAGATGTTTGATTTTATTTATTTCTAAATTAGTAGTTTTTGGAAATAGGAGAATAGGAATCTGATGCAATGTGATTCTGTATTGGGAGGTCAGATTTAACGTTGCATCTCATTTTTCTGTGCTCTGTGTCTCTGCACCTCTCCCACCTTTTGCCTTTTCATCGGAAACAGTCTTAGAGGTAATAAACATATTTTCCTTTCTCTGTATGGGTTTCAGTCCACCTTATGTTACCTTTGCCTTTGTTTAAATAGACATATAGTTTAGACACAATTCTAACTCCAAATTGTATAGTTAAAAGGTTTCTAGCACAGTTTTAACAGATTTATAGAACTCTGTGTTTCTTAAATGAGCATGTACAGTGTAGCAGGCTTCATTGTCAGCTATTTAGCATTTATCATTGTATGGATTATATGCAGTGTTCTGTTACATGAATTATTTTTAAGGGTTAAATTTAAAAGACATTGGGTGTGATAGGGCACCATCCATCCCAGTGTGAGCTGAAGGAGCACTGCTTCTCTCTGTAGTGAATGTACTTTAAAGAGAGCAGCCATTGCTGTCTACCTCATTGTAATTCACACTGCATCCAGCGCTACTGGAAAACTAATGAAAATGCCGGGACTACAAGGCTTTATTTTACTGTTGAGAATTCTCAGTGGTTACAGTATTATGTAGTGCCTAATTCTCTTGGTGTCACATTTTTTTAAATAGTGATTTTTATTTTCAGTCCAGTGATCCATTTCGTTCATTAACCCCCTAACGACTGAGTAGGCTTCATGTCACAAAAGAGCTTTCAAAGGAAGAGTCATGTTTTGCATCTATTATAAAGGTAAATGGTCCAATCATTCCTAAATTATATGTAAATATACATATATGTTTATACACATACATATGTGTGTATATGTATCTCTTCACTGGCATTTAAAACTATTGTTTTAAAATCAAAATATTAGAAGATCAAAGTGCTACAATATGTGTATTTGTCATAGAATATGATCTCAAATGATACAACAGTTGCTATTGCAAAATTAGGTTAAATGTAACAAAATTTGCTCAATTGCGCTTATGAAAAAAATAAAATAAGGCATATTCATATTTCAGTTAATATAATTCATTCCTCTTTCATGTGATTTTCCATCTTGTATGTTAAAATAAATATTGATATACTGTTCATTAAAAAAAATTGATTTGCTATGGCAAGTTGACTGGTATTGGATTCTGCATGTTATCTGTACAGATTTGCACCTAAAACAGTAATTGTCATTCTCGCCATGCTTTTATGAGGCGCAAGGATTATATCTGATGAACAACTGGCACCCCAGATGACTAAGGTAGTTTTGAAATGTAAGGATATTATCTATAGGATATTATGCAATGCTGTATCTTGTATTTGTATATCTTGTTTCTTGTTTTTGTATATCGCATGCGTGGTGTGTGTATAATTTTGTAACTTACCAAACACCAATTTTTAATGTCATGTTTAGAATTATTATGTTGATGCTTGTATAAGCACTGTAAAAATATTACAGGTACATTTTATATGTTGCATTGTTCCCTGTAGAAGGGACGTGTATTTACTTAATCTGTTAAACCCATGTATTGCTGATGTTGATGTCAGCTGCCCAGTGACTACAGAAACTGCCTTCTGGACAGCATCTTTATTACACTCTGCATGTGTTCATAAAAAAGGCAGGTGACAGAAGAGGAAACATACCTCTTTTAAAGTGGTGTGTCAGCTGGAGTGAGAAAAGGGGAAGAATGATTGATAGTTTAAGAGAATGAAAGACTTAGAAATGAATGAAGACCAGAATCTGAGTACATCAAATATGCTTAGCCACAACTCAGAGAACTCAGTATAAAAGAGTACTGACTCCATAATTTTTTTTTAAATTGTTATTTACATCTTTTACATTTTGTATTCCCCTTGGGTAACCCACCACCAATTCACCCGTGATCCATCTCCATGGTCCCTTGTGTTCTTTTCTACTCCATTTTGTGCCCTTACCCTCCCTCCCCCCCGCTCCCCTCCTTCCCCACTGAGTGTCTCTTTCCTATTTGGTGTCCTTATAGTCCTGTTATAAGTGAAACCATTCGATATTTTTTCTCTTTCTTTCTGGCTTATTTCACTGAATATGATCCCCTCTAATTCCATCCATGTTGCTGCAAATTGCATGTGTTTATCTTCTTTGAATGCTGAATAGTATTCCATTGTGTACATGTACCACATCTTCTTGATCCAGTCATCTACTTTTGGACATCTGGGTTGCTTCCATACCTTTGCTATTGTGAACAGTGCTGCAATGAACATACGGATGCATGTATCCTTTTGAATTAGAGTTTTTTTGTCCTTTGGGTAGATTCCCAAAAGTGGCCTTGCTGGGTCATATGGAAGTTCCATTTTTATCAGTTTGAGGAACCGCCATACAGCTTTCCATAGTGGTTGGACCAGTTCGCATTCCCACCAGCAGTGTAGAAGAGTCCCTTTTTCTCCACATCCTTTCCAGCTTTTGTTGTTGCCTGTATTTTTAATGTGTGCCATCCTCACAGGTGTGAGGTGGTATCTCATTGTGGTTTTGATTTGCATTACCTTGATTATTAGTGATGTTGAACATTTTTTCATGTACCTTTTGGCCATTTGCTTTTCTTCTTTGGAGAAGTGCCTTTTTAGCTCTTCTGCCCATTTTTTGACTGGATTATTGCCTTTGTTTTTGCTGAGTTGTGTGAGTTCCTTGTAAATTTTTGTTATCAGACCTTTATTGGTTGTATTGTTTGTGAAGATCTTTTCCCAGTTGGTAGGGAGTCTTTTAGTTTTGGTTAATGTCTCTTATGCTGTACACAAGAAAATGGAAAGGCATCCCTTGCTCATGGATTGGAAGGATTAACATTATCAAAATGGCAATCCTACCAAAAGCAATTTACAGATTCAACACTATTCCAAAAAAAACTCAATGACATTCTTCAAAGAAATAGATTGACTACTGATGAAATTCATATGGAACCGCAAAAAAAAAACCTGCATAGCTAAAGCCCTCCTGTTAAAAAGAAAGAAAACAGAGGAATTTCACTCCCTGATTTCAAACTATACTACAAAGGTGTAATATTTAAAACAGCATGGTACTGGAACAAAAACAGACAGAAAGACCAATGGAACCGAATAGAATACCCAGAATTAAAGCCACATATCTATGAACAACTAATCTTTGACAAAGGAGCAAAGAAAATGCAGTGGAACAAGGACAGTCTATTCAATAAATGGTGCTGGGAAAACTGGACAGCCACATGCAAAAGAAATGAAGCTAGACTACTACCTAACACCCTGCACAAAAGCTAACTCAAAATGGATAAAAGACCTGGACGTAAGACCTGAAACCATAAAATTTATGGAAGAAAATATAGGCAAACTCTACATGACATACATCTCAGCCAAATCTTTAAAGACACATTCCCCAAAGTGAAGGAAATGAAGGACAAGATAAACAGATGGGATTACATCAAAATAAAAAGCTTCTGTACAGCAAAATTGACTCCATAATTTGAAAAATTCTCTTGAATAAA
This sequence comes from Scalopus aquaticus, assembly GCA_004024925.1. Taxonomy (NCBI): domain Eukaryota; kingdom Metazoa; phylum Chordata; class Mammalia; order Eulipotyphla; family Talpidae; genus Scalopus; species Scalopus aquaticus. The sequence goes on along the minus strand of PVIJ01001057.1, from coordinate 57,522 downwards.
TAAAATATTCTTCAGTGAAATTATACTACATATGAAAATTAGTTCTGAGTTAGAATGCCGTGGAGCTGAGAAAGATGTTAATATTAGAAATTATACACACACACACACACACACACACACACACACACACACACGCACACACATTAGTACTGTACTGTCAAATACGGTAGCCACTATCCCAATTTGGCTACTTAAATTTAAATTAACTAAAATAAAATCAAATTAAAAATCAGGTTTCCCAGTTGTGCTAACCATATTTCAGTTGTTCAGTAGTCACATATGGCTGAGTGGTTACCATATTTTGCAGTGCATATAGACAACATTTCTGTCACTGAAGAATGTTGATAGTGAAAAGCACTGCTCCAGATTTTCTTCTTCATTAAGAAAGATGCAGAATCATGATACTATTAATTTTTTTAATTAAAGTAACATAGGCTTGTAACCATGTTACTTTATTTTCACGATAAAAATAAGCTGAAAAGATAATGGTGAGGATATATTTTGCAGCTAACTTTGTCTGGGGGCCTGTGGTAACCTGAGAATCATAAGCACTTAAAGCATTAGAAGCTCTGTTATAAAACTTCTCACTGGTATCTTGAACCTCTCCAAATTTGTGACCTGCCTTGTATGTGTTTTGTATATCAGTCCAACTGCTGTTTCTGTTTCCATTTTCATTTTCCTTATGCTGTACTTTATATCTTTAAAAATTTTTGCACACAAATAGATATCCAGACAAGACCATGTCATATAAAAGTTTAAAATCTTGAATTGTCAAATTAACTAACTAAATAGCTAAGACATTCTTCAATTTAGTGTTTAAATATTCTGATGCTGAAAATTTTTCGGTGTTTGGGCAATGACTGTGAAACTGATGCCTGATTTATGAAGTTGAGTTGTTTGAACACCTAGAAAATCTGTAAGCTCCAAATTTTTAGAACTGAGTATACTGTCTGTTTGTTGTAGCTGTTCACAGACATTGAAATAGTTTCAATAACATGTCTGCTTCTGAAAAGATGTAAATGTTTGAAAGTTGTGCTATTTTAACTTTGCAGTGTCTATATGGAATGACTAATGGGCAATTACAGTCATCCTTCTACAAGGAGAGAGAGAAAACTTTATATTTTCTTAGGAGTAAGTTAATTATTTGTATTATTTTGTCCTGTGGCAGGCAGCCTAAAGGACTGTGACACTATTATCACAAATTCCCTACTTAACAAGTTATTGCTGCCTGTTTCATTTAAATAGTCACTAGACCCTTTTATTTTTAATTAATAAGACAATTTGATATCAACGAATTTTACCAGGATGAGGAACAAAAATCAAATATAGAGTTTCTCAGGAGAAAAATAGTATAGATATCTTGTATGCAAGCAAAGATAATTTATTAGTAGATGTTCTAGCATCACTTATTCCTATAGGTTTAACTTTTAAATTAATGAACTAATAACTGAATACCTGGAATATTAGACATCACTAATGAATGTAAAAAATATTGGAACTTTATTTGTAAAAATTATTTCAGGATAATATAAATGATCACTTGTACTAGAGGATATTAATTCAGTTTCTGAGTTTATCTGATTTTTAAAAATTTGCTTTAAAAGTCCTTATTGATTCATTTCTGATTTTGTCATGTGTGTATACAAGGATTATGGGAACTTCTAAATGCAGTGGAATTATCCAAAATAATATATTAAGTATAAAAGGACCATCTTTTAGAGGGAACATTGAATCTAGATGATGGAGTCTTTATTTTTTTTTTCAGATTTTGTTTTTCTCTCTCAGAGAAAATCACATAAAAAAGTCAGTAGAATAGCAATTTTTAGGCTTTTCGATCACTGAACCCTAAACTACCACTTCAGCTACTATAAAAAATGTGATGTACATATTAGGATGTTATTGCCATTTGGGAGTTTATGTGTCTTTCACCGGAATTTACAGGGTTGCCCTAAAATGGGGATGAGGGTGAGTCAAATATCACTATGTTCTCCTAAAATTGGAGGGAAGGATATGTAGGAACTAGAAGCAGCTCCCTCCAGGACTTTTTCTTGCATTCACATCTTAGCTGACTGGCACAAGTGGCTCAACTTTCAGCCCATCTCAACTTTTCATGTGCTTTCCTCACTGCTTTTCATGTGATTTCTATTTTTTGATTTAAAGTAAGATATGTTAGACTCTTACTTTTACTTAAACACCCAGAGGCTATTGTAGGATTAGCAGCTGAACTAATTTCAATATTGTTGTTAATCAGAGAGAATAAGGTGGCCCTCGTGAGGGAGATGGGTGTGGGGATGGCCAGTCCCTGGAGCAGTGGGAATACACATTTATTTATGTATTTCAGTGACTTGTATGGGTCTGGTTTGTGTTGTCCCCAAAACAATTACAATAATAACATCAAAGACCACCAATGTAGTAACACATATAGTTATGATGAAAAAGTCTGAAACACTGTGAAAATTACCAAAATGTGACGCAGAGACACAAAATGAGCATGTGCTGTTGAAAAAATGTCGCTGATAGAGTTCTTGGATGCAGGGTTGCTGCACAGTCAGAATTTGTAAAGAAGAAAAAGTAGTATCTGCAAAGCCCAGTTAAATGCGGTAAACTTATAACTTTGTGGCCTTTTTGGAGTATTTGTTTGTCTCCGATCTATTCAAGGTTTGGTTTGACATTCTTATACCACAATTTCTAGTCTATTCCAAATAGGGATTAAAAAATCAGAACATTGAATTTGGAGGAGTAGAAACCACTCTGATTCCCAGTTCTCCTTTATATACTTATAGCTAAAAAAATTCGGAGGCACCAAAGATTTATAATCTGTAGCTATTTGATGGTTCAGATGGTAATTGGTACTGCAGTTCATGACTTGAGTGAAAAACGTTTGGTGGATTAGTGAAATATATAGTCACTATAAAAATACAGAATATTAGAAAATTATATCAGTCAATGAATATTCACGTTTTCATTATTCATCATTATCCTTGCAACAGCCATTGATGAAAATATACCCTAGAACCACATACAATAAAATTTGTAGCATATAATATCGTCATTAACTCATCTTCATGTGAATTTAAGAAAAAAAGATTTTAACTTATGCAAAGTGTTCACAGTAGAAGAAAAGTTCCTCTAATAATTTAATGGAAAGACTGAGATTACATTTATAACACATTTAAGTGTTCAACATTAGTACGAGGTAATCAACAGTGACTTCACAGTCATTTAATTCCTCAACACTCTCCCTGAGGACCATGTCCAAACTGTTTATGGAGATAGAAATGCTACAGTTTCAATTCAATTTAATAGAGGAAAATTATGGAAGTTTATTTAGGTAAAAGGAGACTTTCTAGAATAAAACAGGTGTCAAAAGTGGAATTGCTGAATCATACACTATATCTAGTTTCAATTTTTGAAGAACATCCACACTGTTTTCTATCGTGGTTACACCAATTGATATTCCTTTTTCTTTAGTAGCCTCTCATATCTTGGTTCCTAGCGAGGCTCTACACTGAACTCCAGATTTGTATATTCACTTGCCTACTGAATATTTTCACTTGAACATCAAAAAGTATCTTAAGCTCAATATACAGTAGAGAACTCTTTTTTTTTTTAAAGATTTATTTTTATTTATACATACAGCTGGGGTATAGGCCAGAGGTGTGGAGTGGTGAGAGGCTTCACCAGAGACAGAGTGGGGAGCAGAACAGGCAGATTAGAAATACACTGCTGAGGGGAGCAGTGGGCGAGGCAGGAGAGGTCTGCCGCACCATATGGGATTCTCCCCGGCTGGGCATCGAACTCATATCACTGCTGCCGACAGCTCCACAGCGCAGTGCCTAACCACTGCGCCACCAGGGAGGCCCAGTAGAGAACTCTTAATCCCTTGAGTACCTCTTTTCCCTACCTGTCCTTCTTCTACCTATCCTACCTATCCTATCCTACCTATCCTATCCTTCACACCTCAATAATTAGCACTACCCCAAATGAAAACCACAATGAGATACCACCTCACACTGGTGAGAATGGCCCATATTAAAAAACAACAACAAAAAACAGACAACAAATGCTGGCAAGGATGTAGAGAAAAAGGAACCTTCTTATACTGCTTCTTATACCAGCCCAGCTACTAGGAAAGCTATGTGGAGGTGCCTCAAAACACTAAATAGGAATCTGTCATACAATCTATCTAGCTATTTCACTCCTAGGAATCTACCCAAAGAACACAGAAACACTAAGTTGAAAGGGAACCTGCAACCCTTTGTTTATTACAACATTATTTACATTAGCCAAGATATACGTGGAAACAACTTAAAGGCAGCTAAACAGATGAATGGGTCAAGAAGATGTGGTATATATACACAATGTAATACTACTGAGTGATCAAAAAAGATAGTCATGCCATTTGCAGCAACATAGATGGAGCTGGAAGGGTTGATTCTAAGTGGGGATATATTGTCCAAAAATTAGCAATGATGTAGGGGAAAAAGTGCAACATTTAAAACAATTTAAAAAATAGTATTATCCTCCTCTCACTTGCTTAGGACAAAACTCTCCCCATCACTTTTGATTAGTTTTATCACTACCCCCTAATTCCAGTCCCATTCCAATCTATTGGCAAGTTCTATTAGCACTTTTCCAAAAATGTATCCAAAATCTGTTTTTTTGGGGGGGGATGGACCAATACGGTATCAGTGGAGGTTCTTTGCTTGGCACCCAAGAAGAATAGTGTGAAAGTTAACCCAGACTGGGGCTACATCCAGAGGATCCTGTGACTTGGAGCAAAACTCGAGCACCTCTTGGACATGAGAACAGCCTGGGCCATACCAGAAAGCACACTGAGGAGTCTCCTGCTTTTTTAAACATGAGATGGGTAGAGAGAAATGCCAGGAGGCTGTGGTCTAGGCAGGATACTGCAATACAAACAACACTGCTGTCACTTGGCAGCACTTTCAAGGGTTTTCTGCCTTGGGGAGCAGTGAACTGAATGTTGTGGATGCACATTTACTTTACTGAGGAGAGCAGGAGTTTTCCAGGTGAACCCGGCCCCCAGTGTAAAGAGGACAGTGCTATGGGCTATATCCCCCCTCTTACATCCCCAGTACTGGTGTGCAGGCTGCAGAGACTTGGGTGGAGAAGCCCAGATAGGAGGGTTATTTACGGTCCCATAACCATACATTATCCTCTGACCCTCAGCACGAACACACACACTCCCACCCCAGTGTCCAGACCACTAAAGGCCCTTACCTCACCCCTGATACAGTAGCGCAAGATCCAGAATTACGGAAGCTGGGAAAGACCAAAAAAGTGTCCACAGCACCACCTTCTGGAAAAGTGAAGTAGAGCAGATAGTCTATAAAAACGAAAATCTAAAGCAGCAAAATGGAAGATAGAATGATACAGTACATGACATTGAGATCTCAGTGGAATATGTCATCACAATTAGAGACATGGAATATTTTCTTCCTATCACAGAGTTCAAAATTACCATAATAAAAATAACGATTTTTAAAGAAATGGAAAAAATGCAGTAAAACTGATCAGAGATTCAAGAAAACTCAAAATAACAAATGAATGACCTGAAAAATAAAATTAATGAACAGAAAATAGAAATTGAAGCTTTAAATTACAAAAAAGTAGACCTGGGTGGAAGGAGGCCCAATATTCTAATGCTTCTTCTCCTAGTGGACTCTGCTAATTCCTGAAAGGTTTCATTTATTTTTCTTTGTATTTCTCTTTTTCTGATTTTAAAGTTAAGGTTCTCAAAGGGAGAGGAGACAGCTTGGAACAAAGTGGGAAGGGGCCCAGTGGACTAAGGGTATCTTGGTGATGGGTGTGGTGTGGTAACATACATCTGAAGAGGAGTGAACCTGTAACTCTTATTTATATACATTGCTGTAAATCAGTGTATCCTTAATTAAAAAAAAAATAAACCCCATCTTTATTTTCTACCTCCATAGTCCAAAGGAGCCTCATATCTTTGTCTGAACAGTTACGGTAATCCTCCTGCTTGGCTTTCCTTCTTCCTTACCTGTTCCTCAGTAAGTTTTTCGCCAACAACCAGAATGATCTTTTAAAATATAAATTAGGCCATTCCTGTCCCTTTCCTTCAAATTTTTTGCTGATTCCCATTACCCCTAAAATAAAATGTGAATTCTGTGTGCCATTTCAGTACTAGCTTCTATACCCCCAACTTCCTCCCTCCATCCCCAGTTCCCTGTACCTAAACTCCGATGGACCTTTGTTCCTCAAACATACAAAGTTATTTATTTTTTTAAATATTTTTTTATGCATACAAGCTGGGGTGTAGGCCAGAGGTGTGGGGTGGTGAGAGGATTCACCAGAGACAGAGTGGGGAACAGAACAAGCAGATCAACTGAAATACACTGCTGAGGGGAGCAGCGGGCGAGGCAGGAGAGATCCGCTGCGCTGTGTGGGAATCTCCAGGGCTGGGGATCCAACTTGTGCTGCGGTGGCTCTGGATAGCTTCATAGCGCTGCGCTTAACCTGTTGTGCCACCAGGGAGGCCCTACAAATTTGTTTTTAACATAAGTCTCTTACAATTGAACATTCCCCTGATTGAAATGATCTTAGGTCTGTGGATCTCATAAATATCCCTTAGGAAGGTTCTCCTTGAATTACCCCCTCAGAAGTTCTTGAATGCTGAATTTAACTGAGCTCTCCCTTAAGTCTACTATTTTATATTCATTTTGAAGTATGTAGCATTATCTAAATTTTTTTTTCTTGGTTATTGTCTTTCTGCTACATGAGGAGAGTCCTTTGCAGTCTTTTTCATTCCACAGAAGTATGTTTTTAAAAATGTTCTGGAGGTAAAAGGATTAAAATCCTCATACAAATGAGAGGTCTTTATAGCTAAAAGAATTTTTAAGTTCTCTTCAGGTTATAATCCAAACTGATTTTGGAAACAAGTCAAACTGAATGATGTTATGTGATTAAGTTCATCCAAATGAAATTACAGAATGTTGCAATTCCAGTAGCTTATAATTACTTAAGTTTTTTATATCCCAAAGGAACATTCAAAATGCATAATTCCAATCAACTGTGCTTGTTAGGTAAGAAAAAACTGTTGTATGAAGTAGAAGGGGAACACAGAATAGACAGTCGTGTGAAAATGCCACTCAGGGTGCGTCATACCTTTAGCACCTTTAATAGCCGTGACATTAGTGTTTGGTTGGTAGAGAAGCAAAGGAGTTCTGGGCCTGCTCCTCAGTGACTCTGAGTTCATTTTGATATTTCTTCAAAATGTTGGAATGAATAAATATTTTGTGAAGGACTGTCGGTCACCCTCAGGAAACACAGGAAAAAGAAATTAAAATCATGGATATCAGAAGGTGTCAGATTTTCACAGGAAACTCCGATTGTATCATTGATCTGAGAACACTTCCACTCTCTCTCTGTCAAGCATTTTTTGTCTTTTTGGGATGAGTCAGTTGTTGGTGGATATGCATCTGCCATCCCATGCTCCTCACCTCTGGCCATCAGAGACTGTAGTAAAAATGAAATTTTTTTTCTAGTGCATTCGGTCTTTATTTAAGGAAGGATGTATATACTGAGAACCTCCTCTGTGACAGTTAATCTTATTAAGAACTTTTATATAATTTTTGTTAGGCACTTTATGATTGAGGTATCAGTGTGCCTGTCTGTTTGCTCAAGATTATGCCTCTAATGAGGTACAGATGAGCTCAAATTCCAGTTCAAAGTTCTGAGATTGATTTGTTTCTATGAAGACATGGGCTTTCCCCTTTGCTTTATATGCCTTATAGATTATAAAACAAGGGTGATGAGACCTCAATATCTATTTCATAGAGCTGTGAGAACCAGATGAATATGAACACAATGCCAATACAAATTCTAAGCTCTGTTATGATTATTAGCATGAATTTAGCCACACTGTCAAACTGTTATTTTAATTACCTGTTGTTTTATACCAAGTTTTCTGAATACACATTTGATTCTGTGAAGATTTCGATCTGCAAAAGTAGATATTTTAATTGTTAGACTCCTTGTGGTTATGTTTGGGTTTCTTTGAGAATGAATTTTACACCCTTCCAATTGTTGGCAAATATTCATACTAGAGAAAACTATCCATCTGTTCAGCTGCTAGCCAAAACATAGCAGTTAAAATAGCAGATTCATTTCTAACATGAATTATGGTAAGACAGTTTAACAGAGGAATGAATGTAAGTCATAAGGCTGTGTGGGTGTCAGCAGATGTGGAAAGAGGCGTTATCAGTCTGAGAAAAGTGAAGATTTTCATCATATGAAATTTAGATTGGATTTAGAAGAACATAACAAATGTCCACAATTGCACTGACATATTAGAGCTTGAATTGAATGAGCAATAATAATGGTAGAAAAAATATCACTGCTTAGTTAGCTTCTGCCCATCCTATCTTGCAGGTAGGCTGAGCAAGTCCTAGCTGTTCGTGGAATGCTATTGGTGCTCGGCAGATGGAGATCCACTCAAGAAGAATGTGCATTTATTTACTGCTGCATCCTATAGCTTCCTGAAGCACAAGGATGTTTACTGTAGTCACCCTGATGATACTGATTTCCGTTTTTCCTAGGGTTTATTATTATCTGTAGAGCTAGTATAACCTTATGCTTTTCGCTAGGATACCCATGAATGCTGTTGATTTTTAGTTTTGTTAAATAATTTTTATCACTAAACACAAAGAACACTTAAGTAAGTGTAAGATACACATAACAGCAAACCAAAACTTGTGTAGTAGTCAACCAGGCTAAGAAATAGCTCCGGGTACCTTTCACTTATCTCATCTCCTTTTCTACCCCATGATGTAACTACTATCTTGAGTCCTGTATTATTGTTCATTATCTTTTCTTCATAGTCTTTACATATGTATTGCAATCAATATTTGGTTTGATTTTATGGTTTTTAACTTTACTTAACTGAAAAGATTATGCTTATTCTTTTCCTACTTCTGTTTTTAGCCCAGTATTCTGGGATTTTTCTGTGATGATGTATATAACTATACCTCAGACAGTTTCACTGCTCTATAGTTTTCTATTAGTGTGTACTATTAGTGAGTGCACACAATAGTTTATTTGCTTTTTGTTTTTAACTATTTAACACTTCATGCTATGAACATTTATGAATTTTACTCCTGTTGAGTGTGTGTGGAAGTTTTTCCTAGGGCACAGGGGAGTGTTTCTGGGGTCTATAATTTGTAATGTAATTGTTGATCCTTGACTATGTTTATCTCAGCTTCACTCAATGATGTCAAGTTCTTTTCTGAAGCGACAATGTATCAGTATATTTATATAAACTATCTGCTTCCCCATTGTTCCAAACCTTTGCTAATATTTGACATTGTAGGATTTAAGAATTGTTGCAGTTCTGAAAGTTTTCTTGGCTTTGACATTTTTATACTTTTATTTCTCATATCTTATTTCTTTAGAGATTTATGTTTACTTAAAATCTGAATCCAAATTATTAGATCTTTGTGAATTTGATTCAACCATATATTTCTGTTAAGTCTCGCTCACTACTAGTCTTTGTTTCTTTGTTTGGCATTTTTCCTTTAACTGTAAGCTTATACTTGGGTGAATTTCTTTAAAGGTCTGGATTGAAGGTGTATTCATCCAGAATGAGTTTGCTTTTCTGGTGGCTGACTACTAGGCCATGAACACTCCTAATTCCCCTGAGGTTTTCTGTATTTGAGGGTTCTCAAACCACAAAGATGATAAGAGTTAAGCAGCAATCTTGCTCAATTGTCTGGTTACAGTTATGAAGTTTCGAGGAAAAATTATTCCCCTCTATCCATTGCTAATGTTACATTGGCAATGTCTCCTTCTCTTCTCTAGATTTATTTGAATTCACTCTAAGGGTAGATAGTACTTGGATTCCAGGTCTATTCAGGAGTTTGGTTCTTGACTTCCCTCTCTGGGTGTGACTCAGGCCTGGCCCCAGTGCTTTGAGTACAGCAGCTGCCTAAATGGGAGGTCAGGTTCCCTGTGTAACCAGCTGTCTCTAGTGAGACCAGCTTGAGACTTACTTACTTCGGATTGCTTCCTTTACCCGCTGTAATCACTTAATATTTCTCTTTCTGGTCATCTGAATAATGAATTTAATTTTATCCTTTTTAATAGACCTTTTTATATGCATTAATTTTTATTCACCTTACAAAAATTTTCAGTAAATGCAGAAAAGATGAATGAGGGTCTAGGATAGGAAGTACACCATTCATTGTTAGCATTTTATCATATTTACTGTGTGTGTTGTGTTTCCCGAATTAGTTGAAATCCAGTTGCAGATATCATGACACAACCTTAGATGTTTTCTGTGCATTGTCTAAAAACAAAGATATTCTCCTTTGTAACCACAATATCATATCATATCTTTGAGAAAGAATAGTTCTTTTATATATATATATTTTTTAATATATATTTTTATTGTTATTTATGTCTTTTACATTTGTATTCCCCTTGGGTAGCCCACCACCAATTCACCCGTGATCCATCTCCATGGTCCCTTGTGTTCTTTTCTATTTCATTTTTTTTGTGCCCTTACCCTCTGCCCGCCGCCCCCTCGCCCCCCCAGCTGAGTGTCTCTCTCCTATTTGGTTTCCTTATAGTCCTGTTGTAAGTGAAACCATTCAATATTTTTCTTTTTCTTTCTGGCTTGTTTCACTGAGTATGCTCCCCTCTAATTCCATCCATGTTGCTGCAAATTGCATGTGTTTATCTTCTTTGAATGCTGAATAGTATTCCATTGTGTACATGTACCACATCTTCTTGATCCAAGTCATCTACTTTTGGACATCTGGGTTGCTTCCATACCTTTGCTATTGTGAACAGTGCCGCAGTGAACATACGGGTGCACATATCCTTTCGGATTAGTGTTTTTGTGTCCTTTGGGTAAATTCCCAAAAGTGGTATTGCTGGGTCGTATGGAAGCTCCATGTTTAGCAGTTTGAGGAATCACCATACAGCCTTCCATAGTGGTTGGACCAGTTCACATTCCCACCAGCAGTGTAGAAGAGTTCCTTTTTCTTCACATCCTTTCCAGCATTTGTTGTTGCCTGTATTTTTAATGTGTGCCATCCTCACAGGTGTGAGATGGTATCTCATTGTGGTTTTGATTTGCATTTCCTTGATTGTAAGTGATGTTGAGCATTTTTTCATGTATCTGTTGGCCATTTGCTTTTCTTCTTTGGAGAAGTGCCTTTTGAGCTCTTCTGCCCATTTTTTGACTGGGTTATTAGCTTTGTTTTTATTGAGTTGTGTGAGTTCCTTGTAAATTTTTGTTATCAGTCCTTTATCAGATGTATTGTGTGCAAAGATCTTTTCCCAGTTGGTAGGGTGTCTGTTAGTTTTGGTTAATGTCTCTTTTGCTGTACAGAAGCTTTTTATTTTGATGTAATCCCGTTTGTTTATCTTGTCTTTCACTTCCTTCGCTTTGAGGGATGTGTCTTTCAAGATTTTGCTGAGATGTATGTTGTGTAGAGTTTTGCCTATATTTTCTTCTATACATTTTATGGTTTCAGGTCTTATATCCAAGTCTTTTATCCATTTTGAGTTGACTTTTGTGCAGGGTATTAGGTAGTAGTCTAGCTTCATTTTTTTGCATGTGGCTGTCCAGTTTTCCCAGCACCATTTATTGAACAGACTGTCCTTGTTCCACTGCATTTTCTTTGCTCCTTTGGCAAAGATTAATTGTTAATAGATATGTGGCTTTAATTCTGGGTATTCTATTCGGTTCCATTGATCTTTCTGTTTTTGTTCCAGTACCATGCTGTTTTAATTATTATGGCTTTGTAGTATAGTTTGAAATCAGGGCGTGAAATTCCTCCATTTTCTTTCCTTTTAGTTAGTAGGGCTTTAGCTATGCGAGGTTTTTTGTAGTTCCGTATGAATTTCATCAGTATTCAATCTATTTCTTTGAAGAATGTCATTGAGATTTTTATTGGAATAGCATTGAATCTGTAAATTGCTTTTGGTAGGATTGCCATTTTGATAATGTTAATCCTTCCAATCCATGAGCAATCCTTCCAATCCATGATGCCTTTCCATCTTCTTGTGTCTTCTTCTATTTCCTTCAACAGAGTTTTGTTGTTTTCTTTGTATAAGTCCTTTATGTCTTTTGTTAGATTTATTCCCAGATACTTGATTTTTTTGGTTTCGATTTTGAAGGGGATGGATTTCTTAATTTCTTCTTCTTCAGACTGGGTGTTTGCATATAGGAAGGCTACTGATTTTTGTGCATTGATTTTGTATCCTGCTACTTTACTGAACTGGTCTATTATTTTGAGTAGTTTTTCTATGGAGTTTTTAGGGTTTTGTGTATATATTATCATATCATCTGCAAATAGAGACAGTTTAATTTCTTCTTTTCCTATTTGGATCCCTTGAATGTCTTTCTCTTGTCTAATTGCTCTGGCTAGGACTTCCAGTATTATATTGAAAAGTAATGGTGAGAGTGGACATCCTTGCCTTGTTCCTGATCTTAGGCGAAAGGCCTTCTGCTTCTCACTGTTGAGGATAATATTGGCCATGGGTTTGTCGTATATGGCTTTTATTATGTTGAGGTATGTTCCTTCTATCCCAAGGATTTCAAGGGCTTTTTATCATAAATGGGTGTTGCACTTTGTCAAATGCTTTCTCAGCATCTATTGATATGATCATATGGTCTTTATTTTTCTTTTTGTTGATGTGTTGGATTACATTGATTGATTTTCAGATGTTGAACCATCCTTTCTTTAATATTTTATCTAGTATCTAATCCATATTCAAATTCTCTAGTTGTTCTAAATATTTTTTACACATTTTAAAAAAAATTTTGTATAGAGGAACTGTGGTATAGGGCAGAGGTCCGGGGGGTGAGAGGATTCACCAGAGACAGAGTGGGGAGCAGAAAGGTGGATTTTACTGAAATACACTGCTAAGGGGAGCAGTAGGCAAGACAGTAGAGGTCTGCTGTGCCATAGATCGAACTCAGGCCGTATCGGTGATAGTGCTGAGACTTAACTTCTAAGCCACCACTGACGCCCTCATACAGCTTTTCTCCAAAATAAAGGTACAAATGGTATAAAGGTGTTTTACTTGAAATATAAGAAAAATATTAAAAAAATATATTTATCAGTAGGGCTATTTTGTTTATTTGATCTACCATACTTTCAGATATGAAAATATACTTTGTTTCCTCTTTTCTGAAATACACTCTTGTCTTTTTTTCTCATGGTAACCAAAAGTGCTCTCTATTTATTTGCCTTGGGAGTTTTTAATTATTGGGTATCTAGTTAAAACTACAACTTAGTTAAAAAAAGTATTTCTATGTCTTTTTTAAGAGTTGCACGTTTCAAGTAGAAGACATAATATTGTTTGGCATATTGACTTTCATTCAAATGGTCACACATTTAAAGTTTTGTCTGATCAGTGGACTGGCTTTACCCAGGATTCTATCTCTGGGTATATATTTTTCCAAAAATAATGACATTTGACTACACTGTATAGAACCAGTTTGTCCTTGGAGTTTTCTTGGACTGCTGAATTCTGCTGGCCCCTGTGGCATCCTGCTGCTGGTCAGCCCACCTGCACAAAGATAGGAAAGAGAACGATGAAGACTAAGAGTGACCCAAGTTGCTTTGCAGTGAGAAAGCAAATGGATGATTTCTTCTGACACACAAAGCTAACAGAAGTTGCTGCTCATTTCTAGTAACTTTCTCTTGGCTTCAGACTTGATGAATTTAGTGTTGCCTGACATTTTTTCAGGTTTAAAAAATATATTCCTGTTGAATAACAATCATCAAGAGATATGGATATGCTGCTGCTTTTTGATGAACCAGAAGTTATTTATGTTTTGAGCTGCATACATGAAACCCCTATGTTTGTATTTTTCTTTGTCACTGCCTTCGCAGCAGCTCAGTAGGACTTTAAATATTTATATTTTATATTTGCCTGCACCTGCCCCATGATAATATACATAGAGCATGGAAACAAAGATGTATTTAGTAAGGAGATTGTGAGGCTGTTTTATTACTGTCCTGATCTCCATCGGAAATGAAGCTGCTTTTTTCAAATATTGTTTAGGCACGCTATCTAGCTGTCAGTAATTGTGCAGATTATAATCATGAGCTTCTCTTCAACGTGTGTATGGCTATTGTGGTAATAACTGGTGAATCATTGCATTTTAATTTGAATGAGTAAAAAACAGAAAGCTCAGCAGAAGCATTCTTTAGAGAGGTGAAAATCTGAAAAGGAAAAAGAAAATAAGGTATATCCAGGAATTTTAACATACTAAATAGTGGAAAAATTTCTTTGATAATAGGAGATACGTAGATCTTTAGATAGTACTGCTAGCATAAACATGGGCAGATGATTTTTTTTTGGCTCAGCTTTTTTAGATGCAAATGGTTTTTCTCCATCCTTTGCTTTTTAAATTATTATTCCTCAGTAATTGGAATCTGATCTAAATATCTTAAGTACGTTTCAAAAATACTTCCAGTAACCATTATGGATAATGTTGGCTAGAATAGATCAATTTTGTTGCTTGGCATCACCCAATAGTCTAAATCAGTTTCAATATTAGCCCTACTTCTTGCGGTAATATTTATTGTATGTTTATTTACTATAGTATGCTATTAAAAATAACTTTTGTCTTTATCTAAACAACTTCTTTAAGTATTTCATTTATTCTACAATAAGCTGATATTATGAACTTTAACTTGTTGGTTTCAAAACTCATCTCCTGAATTTTATTTTACCCCTATATACAGTTAATTAAGAGTTCTACCTGTTTTTCTTTTGAGATATCTGCCATACATGGTTTAACGTTCTAATACAGAATGACATTTCCTAGCAAGGTTGCTATGACATTTGACTTATACCTTTCCTCCTCAATCTATCTTGCATGCTTCTATCATATACATATATACACATATATATGATATATATATATGCTTCTATCATGTACATATATATCATATATATCTCATATATATATATATATATATATATATATATATATATATATATATGTATGTCTCACCTCCCTTCTGATATGTGATTTAGGATGTGACATGTAATCTCTGACTGGATTTTAAGACACCTCCCTTGCCATTTTTTTAACTTTTATTTTACATATATAATATATATTTTACATCATTCTTCCCTTTAGTACAAAGTTTGCTTTCTCCTGTCAGGGATAGTTCCTGTAAAATTCCCGCCATCAATTCACCATCACCATAGTTAGTCCCTTGTACTCTTCCCTCCCCTCTTTTTTTTTTTAAGATTTATTTATTTATACATACAAGCTGGGGTACAGGCCAGAGGTGTGGGGTGGCGAGAGGGTTCACCAGAGACAGAGTGGGGAGCAGAACAGGCAGATCAGAAATACACTGCTGAGGGGAGCAGCAGGCGAGGCAGGAGAGGTCCACGGCACCATGCGGGAATCTCCCTGGCTGGGCGTGGAACTCACATTGCGAGCTGCCAACAGCTCCACAGAGCAGTGCTCAGCCGCTGTGCCACCGGGGAGGCCCTCCCCTATTTTTGATTGTCATTTTAAATCTTACTGTTTACAGCTTAGCTTTCAATCCGGGTCATTCAATAGTTTTACTTCTTAAAAAAAGAGTCTGGTTAATTCTGGAAGATGGGTAGAAGAGGAGCATGTGTTTGATTCAGTACCTAAAAAAAAATATCAAACCTTAACCAATTAACTTTACCTCTTGGTGTTGGAAGAGGGATTTTGGTGTTACAGGGGAACCCCCAAATAGGGCAGATTATTGGAGCCAGTTTTGTAGAGCTCTAATAACAGGAGTTTAGAAGAGATTATAAACTAGGATACCCACGGCACAACCAAAATGCTTTTCCTGACGAATCTGTATTCAGGAAGCGAAAATAGCAGGACAGTAGGATATGTTCATAGGCTGATTGAAAACTGGGGTAAACTCAAGGCCTATGGTCATTAAAATAGTCTCATAATCTCAGACATCAAGGGAAGTGCATCAAGTTGGAGGAAGAGTAGAGCCAGGGAGGGGAGTTTCAGGGTGGGATTGATCTTGGCCTTTGAATAGGGCATGCTGCCCTAGACTGGAAATGGGAGTGATAGGCAGGTCTGATCCAGGGCAGGAAGCTGAGTGCTTCCCTGCCCTTGTTCAGGTCTACTCCTGAGAACCTGTTGTGCATATCCTGCATATTGTTCCTTTGAAGTGTATGCTTTTTACCTTTCCACTTACCCAATGTCGTAGGCACTACCGTGGAAGGAACACAGGCTTAGGAGGTAAACTGCACTAGGTTTCAGTTTGTCTTCTTGCTCACTGTCTGGTTGGACCTGGCCAAATTATTCTACCATTCTAAACTCTAGCTTTCTCTTTTGATGATAGAGATATTAATTATATTCTTTGTGGATATAAGGATTAAATTGTTTGCCCCTCAGTTTTGGAGCTTAGGAAGCACCCATAGATACTGAGAGAAGGAATCTATGAATTCTTGTAAATTTGTGTATGTATATAAAATATTAAATCTACAGGAACATTTGAAGAAATGCTAACTTTTATGGTCATGTTTCTCTATTCTGTCTGCTGGTAGAGGGTTAACAGTTATAGACAGCATAATAACCTCCCCAGGTGGTACTAGAAACTCCTTTTGTGGACAGATAAGAGTTCTGACACAAGAGAAATGCTATGCCTGGAGGCTCTATATCATCTGCAAGGTCATTGAAGGAGAGAAAGTTAAGGAAATCAATCCCTAACAGCCAGAGTGTCCTCTCCATATTCATATGCCCTGTGTTTGGTACATATTTGTTAAATTGCTAAACAAAGGATAATCTTCCTTGGATTAAATTAGACTGCATGCATTTTAATTATAACTGTCCTCTCTAAAAGTATTGACTAAAATTTTCAGCTATATATGAAAATGCAAATTTGTTGATCTGAATATACTTTGAAACAAGTGCTTTGCATTGAACTTAATTCTAGTTGAAATCTTAAAATTTGTTAATATAAGTTCAGATAAGACTCTGCTACATTTTATTTATTAGGATGTATTTCTGGTTATGAAATGTGTTAGAGTCAATATAAAAAAAACTAGAATGGCATAGAAAAGTAAAGAAGGAACGTAAAAATCACCCTTAATTGTAACATTTTGATATATTATCATCTACCACATTTTCTAGGAGATTATATTATTTTGTTTCTTTGTTTTTTTCTCTTAACAGTATATTACAAGAATTTTTTTCATTAAAGCTCTTGACATATACTGTTGGTTGGAAATGTAAGTTTATACAGCCATTATTGAAAACAGCCTGAATATTCCTTTAAAAATAGAAATTCCATATGGTCCAATTTGAAGAGATATATGCCATTGCAGCTTTATTTATAGTAGTCAAAAACTGGAAACAACCTAAGTGCCCACTGATTGATGAATGGATAAAGAAGAGGTGGAATACACACAATGGAATACTATTCAACTATAAAAAAAGGATGACATCCTGCCATCTGTAATAAAATGGATGGATCTAGAGGGAATTATGCTTAATGAAATAAGCCAGAGAGAAAAACAATCACTGTTTGATTATCACTCACCTGTGGCATAGGAGAAAACAAACGTGAATTAAATAAAACAAACCAACAAACAAAACCCTTTTAGACTATAAGAGCAATTTGTGGTTACCAAAAGGGAAGGGGAAAGTGGTGTGAGTAAATCAGGAAAAAGGAGACAATGATAAGGTGAAGAACAGATTTGGACTGTTGATAGTGAACTTAATGTACTACGTACACATGTTGATTCTCATCAATGAACACCTGAAACCTTGTATGCCATGTTACTTCAATTAAAAATATAAATAAATTAAAACTATATTATGATGAAAAATATTTAAAAAATAAAATTCTGGACTGTGAAAACATTCTTGAAAACTATTAATTATATAGCTGGATCATTATTCACTTAGTCATTCTTCTATTGGGGAGTTAAATGTTTGTTGGATTTGTGATTATTTCCTTAAAATAGTTTCCTAGATTTATAATTACTCTATCAAAATTTTAAATATGCAGATTTTTAAAAGCTTATTACATATTCCTCCCATTCTTTAGTAACTGATTTCAGTTTATAAACTTTATATCTTTTGTAATGTGTGATAGTATTTTATTTTTTTAAGATTTATTTATTTATGCATATAAACTGGGGTGTAGTCCAGAGGTGTGGGGTGGTGAGAGGATTCACCAGAGACAGAGTGGGGAGCAGAACTGGCAGACTGACTGAAATACACTGCTGAGGGGAGCAGCAGGCTGGACAGGAGAGGTCTGCTGGACCATGTGGGTTAGCTCCCTGGCCAGAGATTGAACTCATGCTGCAGTGGCTGCTGACAGCTTCATAGTGCTGAGCACCAGGGAGGCCCATATTTTATTTCCCTATATCCTTTCCAACACTGACTGTTGCCATAAAAAATAATGGCTTGTGTTGTGATAAACAAGGATGTAAAATAATGACATGTCAATACTAAGAGAATAAATAAACCAGTGAACTTTGACAATAGAACTGAGGCTACTAGAGGGGAAGAGGGTGGGAATTGGGGAAAATAAGGGCATATCATGTTTTTTTAAAATATAATTTACTTTAATATAATTTTATTTAAAATTATTTTTAAATAAAAGTAAAAATGAGCATGAAGAAATGTGCAAGGAAAGACTTCCACAGTAGTCTGGTTCCATGAAAAGACTGTGTATATTCACATTGAAATTGAAATTTAAAATGTTCACGCAGAAGTCACAAAAAGTTGCTGCTACTCCTTTTCACTCATCTGGATGTAACTGCCAATAAAAGAAGGAAAAAGAAGTGTAATTTTAGGGAATAAACACAATTATTCTGAAAAAAAAAGGCTTTGGCTACTGATTTATCTAGTTTAAGTTGTAAGTATAATCCATATTATGGATTTATTCTGATTAATCAAGTATCTGATGTGTTATCTATCCTTTTGTATTACTTACCGATGTGACTGTTTCTATGAAAAGTCTGAAAAGAGGTCACATTTTACTTATCTTTCTGCCACCGTTAGGGATTTGTACATAGTAGGTGTTCAATAAACCTGAAAATAATTGCCACATAATGCTTATCTAGATAGATTCCACCACTCACTAGTGTATGTGTGCATATACCTTAACCAAATATAAGCTCTTTTTATTCTAAAGCATCATGAAAAGCTCCTGGATCTCGTTCTTGTTTTTGTATGAACAATCCATTCATGGATAGGACATTTTGCTATATTTAAAATAAGAATCCTTGCTCCTTCTTATTTATTTGAACTCTCCTCTCCTGCACTTTTTCTACTTTAAAAAAAATAGACATTAGTATTATGTGTATGTAATTTAGCTTGTAAATTACATCAGAAACATCAAATAATTTAGCTTGTAGCAAGCATTATCCATCTGAAAGAATCCTATATTGTCAGATCAGTGAAAGAGATATTGGAAAATGTTGCTAGTGGTTAGTAAGAATATAACCAAGCCATGAACTTTAACAGAGATGTGAGATGTGTATTAAATCAGTTTCTGAGAATCATTTGCTTTTTGTGTTTTATGGCAGTACCTTGTGGATCTGCATTTAAAATGATAATTCATGCTAATGGCTTTCATTTCCCACGAGGTAGCAGAAATCAATCCTAAAATGGCAGAATGAAAGGGTATAGCAAATAAAGTCAATGAGCTGTCAAAGAATTTTTCTTCATCAAACAAGTCCCAAAGCACCCTGTGTTATATTGACCTTCTCTCTCTCTTCTCTCTTGGATTCTCATGCTGATTTGGTTCATGATTTTTTTTTCCATAATAGAAAAATTAAAAACAAAACAAAACAAACCAAACATGTTTGGTCAATGAAACAGAAGGTATTTGAAAATAATACCTTGGAGCAGTGTCTCAATCTTGAGGAAAACGGTGAAGAGGAAATACCGCATTGATTGCTGTTGCTAGGCAACGGCTTTCACAGCAGATGTACGGGACATTGGTGGTGTCTGCCAGCACACGATGCTGGGAGAAAGCAGCGCTGCACCATGGCACTTCCGAGAAATCAGAATCAGGGCTCTGCATTTCCTCTCTTTTTACAACTTGCTGTGGTTAATATTTGAGAAGTTAAGATTATATTGTCAAATATATAGACTGAAAAATGTGAAGCAATCTGAGAATTTTGAGAGTTAGGAATAGATTTGTAGAGCCAACTCAGTCAGAATTCCTGTTTCATTTCAGAAATTCTGTTCAATTTTCCACTCATTTATGGATATGTTCACACATTCATTTTGTCAGCATTCAAGGCACTGTGCTGCTCTTAAGAGTCCAGGATCTCTCCTATGGCTGACATAGACTTTGCAGGCATGATCGTAAGAAATCGGGTGTTTCATTGCAGTGTGCAGATGTGGTGTAATGAAGAGCCTCTTGGGCCGTCCTTCTGGGATGTAGTTCACAAGCTTCAGGGCACATGAAAATCTTGGCAGCTTTAAAAGATTTCTCGCCCCCACTTCTGGTGATCTTATTACCAGAGTTCTGGAAAGTAATTTAGGAATATGCATTTCCAAACAAGCTCCCTGGATGGCTCTGATACAGGTAGGAGGAAGACTTCTCTTGACATAGCCGGATTCTGGAGGACTTCGTCACTCTTTCCAGCCAAGATATCACTTGTCAGTTTTAATTTAGTAACAAGGAAACTACTTGCTGTGGCTTTATTTGTTCAATCTGTGCCTCTTCAAGCTTGATTCTTAAGTCACTCCAGGTTAGAACTGCTTGTGATTCAGTAGCACTGGACTAGTTTGGGTGCCTTCCACAACTTACTCTGTGGATCTCCCTCCGGAGGAAGCTGAAGGGTAGCACACCATCACTGCTTATGACTCACCCACGAACAAGAAATATGAGTACACATGTAAAATACACAAGCCTTGATGTAAATAGTCTGTAATACAGGCCCTTAAGACCGATTTTCAAAGTGCCTTTCATTGAAAGCAAAAAAACCTCAACCAACTGGCCATCGACTTTTTTTTTAACCTCCAAAGTGATAACATCTCAATGGTCTGTCAGTCATAAAACTGGTCAACCCTTCAATAAAACCTTATATGCTTATAAATTATTTGCATGAATTAATAATTATTGCTTATATACAATAAGATAATTCTTTTATATACACATTTCTCTACTTATATATGCCTCAATTTCAGTTTGTTCTTAATTGAGCATATTTGAGATCTTCACCTCAGACCACAAAGAAGTATAGACTAGCACATGGTTCATAGTAGTTTATGTAGCTTGTTAACCATTCATCTATCAAACTAAGTGCCTTGTAAGTGACTTGTACATTTAAAATTGTTCATAAGTTATTAAGGCCTGTAATTTATCATCAGTAGAATTTCTGACCTTGTTCTTGGTCCCTCACCAGAATGCTGTTCATTGAACGTATATGACACAATAGGAAGAAAATTAAGTTGCACTTACATTACCAGTCTGAAGTGGGGAGGTTTAAAATGTTGGCAGTAATCAATAGCAGAACTTAATTTATAGACTTTATGTTGGAGACATGTTATATTTTCCAAATTGCTTCCATTTTTAAATTAGTTGCCTTCATTTCAGATCATACTCAGAAATAATATATTTTCTAAATCTAAACCATCTTATATGGTTTGACCTTTAGCTGAATAAAGTAGTAAAGATCAAAATGAATTATGCCTGAGTGGAAAGGGATTTTTAATGTTGCTCTGCACTGTGTTTTCCCTCATCCCACATGCTGTTTAATATTATTAATTCAGCTTGAATGATGATGAGCCAAAAACGACTTTAGCTGGTTTTGGCTAATGCATTCTTGGATGTTATTGAAGTGCCTGTAACACCTGAATGGTTTCACATAAATAGTAATGCATTTTTATGCATTTTTATTTTGTCCACAAGAGAAAATACCACATGATTGCCTATAAGCAGCGGAAAACAGGTTTCTAGATGTATGTTCTTCCCTTGGTGCAAATATATAACTTCCATTAGCCTTAATAGGGGCTCCCTATTTGCATCCCGGAATTTAGTATTTATAGTATGACAGCAATGAATATTTGAGGAGTTATTACTGAACCTTTCAAAATAAGTTGAATGACATAAATGGCTTTGAGTACTAGGGAAGTGTGGGAATCCTTTAGAAATGAACTATTCAGAATATTTAACTATTGTCAATGAAGTGTTAGTGAGAAGGGAACTATCCACATGTTTAGATTCACTTTAGCTAATAGTGTCTGTGTTTATTTTACAGTCACATCAGCTCTCCTGGTAATGCACTTTGCCATGTGAAGTCAGTGGAATAGTTTCAGCCTCATTCATAATAGCCAGGCCTCTCAAACTGCCCTTGTTTAATTTGATAGCATTATAATGGCCTGTGTAGCAGCTGTGTTGCAGAATCAAAAGTGCATGCAGAGAGATAGCCGTGATTTCAATTAGCTATGAGGTAAAGCTGACAATCACTCTGGAATTATTCTGTCATTTAGATACTAAACAAAAATGTATAATCTTACTTTTTAGAATAGATGTATCTTAAAATTTTCTTGTCAACCTGAATTTTTATGTACCAAGTTGATTTTCCTTTACATTTTCTTTCTATAGCTAGGAGAGAGATTTATCTAGATGAAAAGCCGTTATACCAAGATATAGGTAATGTTACATTTAAGAATGCTGTAAGTCTCCTAAGACTTTAGAAATCACAAATTTATAGGGAAATAATAATTTTTCTAATAAAACCTGACAGCTCCCAAATAGCTGGGCTTATTTTTACATTTGGCATCCTGAAGGAAAAATGACTCAATAAGCTGGGTTGGAGAGTCACCTGGGATTCTTGACTGCAAGGTCCTTTGTGAGAGCCAGTGTCACAGAGGAATGTATAGGCTTAACTGGGTTTAAGTAAGACTGTAGTTTGAAAAGTGGCATTGACTCAACAAATAAGTGTAGGATGGTTATTGATCTCATCCCAGAAAATGTGAAAATTATATTTTTCCTGTGCTGTAAATTATTCAAGTTCAATTTTCCGTTTTTAATACTTGAATAGTTTTAAAAATGACTCATTTTTCCCTAAATATACAAGCAAGATTAATAGTGTTCAAGGCAAATTTGAAGACTAGAGTTGATATAAAAAGTGAGAGCTGCATGTAGTACTGGGCACTCTATGAGCTTTAAATATTAAAAGGTTCTCCTTGAGTTTAAAAATAATGCATGGCCCTTTTGGAAAAGGGAGAAAATGTAGAAAAATGTTATCCATGTTTTAACCTGTAGAGGTACCTGCAATTTTTTTTTCTATGTGTTTTTTTCTTTTTGTTCTTACAAGGTTAGTATTATATTTTATATAAAATTCTGTGCCAATTTTTCATTTACTATTATAGTAAAGGCAGTTGCATTTCAGCAAAATTCTTTGTAAATATGGTTGTTAATAGCAAAAGAAATCTCATTGAGAAGATATGCTGAGATTTATATAGCACTCTGTTTTGTTCTATCTCAATTTTTGCTTATATCATTATGATAGTATTAGGTGGTGGGTTTATTTTGCCTCTAGTCTCATTATTTAATGTACATGTCATTTTTTCCATATTCATGTTTTCCTTAATATCCCCTACTTTTAATTACTTGGATGTTTTTTATATTTATCTTTCTTTTTAAAAAGTCAATAATGAAGGTCTTTGAGAATATCAATTTAGTTGTGAGCACAGTGTGGTTGCAACCTAAATATCAGGGTTTGGGTTTTGTTTTTGTTTTTTTGTTTTTGTTTTGGTTATTTTCTAAGAAATATGTTATTGTAGATCTGCTTGTTGAGTTTTCAGTTGGTTGATATATTGTGTTTATAGTCAGTAATTTATTTCTAGTATTCAGAATATATTTGATGCATATATACTGTTTTGTTTTATAGATGGCCAGTTCGGGCTTTTATAGACATTTTTTCAAAAAGTACAATATTATTTGGAGTTGCTGTAGTTAATAATCAACTTTGTAGAAGAAATCTGTTGTTATACTGTGTGTTGATTGTTATGTTTCATAATCTTCCTCTGTAATTTTAATTTTGATTTGAGTCATTTCTACAATGTTTAATTTTTATATTTTGATGTTATATTACTGAATGATGAAAGGTTCATACTTACTTCATTAGAGGATTGGTAGCAATAGAAATTATCCTGAGTTTTTCTTCAATTTTGTTGCCAAATTTTAACTCAGTTTTTGTTCTGATTATGTTTGATGTATCTTTGCCCACTTTGTACATTTTAATCTTTCTATTTTATTTTGTTTGTTGACCCTAACTTAAGTTCTTTGCGCTGGTTAAGGGGAGTTCATATAATTTGCATTTATTTTAGCAACTGTTTTCCGTGCTTCCTTGCTATTTGGCAATGTAATCTTAGTTTTACAGACTTTTATGTTCTTCTCTGATTTGAAGTTAAATTTAATTAAGAAATCTGAGAACTAAATTTATTTTTCAATGTAAGAAGCGATATATTATTCTATAGCTTTTCTATATTACTATATTTTTATATATGTTATATTTTCTGTATTATTCTATAGCTGCCAGTTTCTTAAAAAAGTGTTTTCTAAAATCATATTTTTAGTAAATTTTAATTTTTTCTTTATATTTTCTCTTTAAAAATCGTTTTTTACTTCATCACATTTACAATCATTGCATAGATGAGCATTTAACTGTTACTGTCTTTAATTTCTTTCCATCTGATAGTTAACAGTAGCAGATTAATAGTAGCAATAACAACAGCCAACATTTATGAAGTATTTACAAAGTACCGTAGTCACTGTGCTTAGTCCTTTAAATGAGTGAACTCATGTTTAATCTTCTCCACATCACACTGAGGTAGATTCAATTTATATCTTTATTGTACAGAAAAAGAAATGTAGTACCGAGAGCTGAACTCATTTGTCCATGGTCACAGGTCCTGTGGAGCCAGGACCCTGGATAAATTCATGTCTCTTTCCTGAGATCATGCTCTGAAACATTATACTGTTGACAGGAAAAAATACATACCTATTTTTAAGAAACTTTGGGGTGGGTGGTAAATTTTCTGAACCTTTGCATGTCTGAGACAATATCTTTAGGACTTCATAACTAAAACATCAGTTTAGTTCAAGACGAAATTTTTTTTAAAATTTATTTTTATTTATTTATGCACACAAGAGCTAGGATGTAGGCCAGAGATGCGGGGTTTTGGGGGGTGGGGTGAGAGGATTCACCAGAGACAGAGTGGGGAGCAGAACAGGAAGATATACTGAAATACACTGCAGAGGGGAGCTGCAGGAGAGACAGAAGAGGTCTGCTGTGCTATGTGAGATTAGCTCTCTGAATGGAGATAGAACACATGCAGCATGCCTCAGTGGCTGGAGATAGCTCCACCAGGCAGGCCCCTCAAGACTCTTGGGCCTCCCTGGTGGCGCAAGAGATAAAGTGTCAGCACTATCAAGCTATCACCAGCCACAGCAGCTGTTCGATCCCTGACCAGGGTGCTAAACCACATGGCACAGCAGACCTCTCCTGTCTCACCCACTGCACCCCTTAGCAGTGTATTTCAATAGATCCGCCTATGCTGCTCCCACTCTGTCTCTGGTGAATCCTCCCACCCCTGCACCTCTGGCCTACACCCCAGCTCTTGTGTGCATAAATAAAATAAAATCTTAACACTTCGTGTGCCCGTGCCCTTTAAATTTACCAGTCGTTGGGGTGGGCCATTTTCTGTGCCACCGCATGGTATAAGCATTCAATAAAACACACACAGCTCCTGAACTACTGGATATATTTTAATGAAATTTTAAATGCATAGAGATTATATACCGGAGTAAGCAATTAGAGTGTGGTATTGTTCAAAACATGTCCCTCTATGGAGTGGAACACAACAAAATCCACAAATAAAGCGGGTTTCACATCTCTTTTTCTTGGCTGCACATACTCTACATGGTCTCTCAGGAATTTT
Source organism: Scalopus aquaticus (assembly GCA_004024925.1). NCBI lineage: Eukaryota > Metazoa > Chordata > Mammalia > Eulipotyphla > Talpidae > Scalopus > Scalopus aquaticus. Next base: position 31,586 of record PVIJ01001057.1, on the reverse strand, counting down.
CTTGCTCCCAGCACTATTTTCTCTACTTTATGCTTTTTCATGTCCACTGAAAGTCTTCCTGATGGGTCCATCTTAGGTGCACGCCTTGTAGGAGAAATGTGAATGTTTTTCTCTTGTGTGTCTGAGATGGGCTCTTTTGGGCTCATGTGTCTGAGATGGGGTCACCCAGTTTCTGGCTACTTCATGCAGGAATTTTTTTATACATAATTTGTTTTCCATGGAGCTCTACATACACCCTAAAAGAATTGAATAGGGCACAGTGCAACAAATACAGTACTGTCTTCTTTGACCGCTTCGTGGTCTTTCTCATTATTGTGCAATATGACAGATATTGGTCCGCACGGTCTACTCCCTTCATATACTTGTTGTATTCCAAGATGGACTCCGGCTTCCTTATTCTCTCTCCAGTTTTTCTGTCCCTCTTCTCAGATTCTAGGAGCCGTGAAGAATGAATGGTAGAGATCATGCGAACCTCCTGTTTGTCTTTCCAAATTTGCACGAGAACATCTTTTTTTCCTTTGGAATGCTGACTGGCCTTTCTGTAGTTACACGGATTTCAGAGATTCAGGAAGACCTCTATTTACTCTGACTGTGCCACAGATTCTTACTCTGTTTTGGAGAAGTTTTTCGGCAATGCTTACACTATTACAATAGTTATCCATGTAAACATGGTGCCACAAACCTGTATTTGGCCCTAAAAATGACAGAATTGTATCTTCCAACTTATTACCCTCACCGGTATAAACTTGCAAATTGCAGATATATCCAGTGATTGCTTCACATACCATATGCACTAATATTCCATATTTTGTCAGCTTGGCAGAGTTGTATGTACGAAAAGATAGTCGCTCTCGCCATGGTATCATGCCCTCGTCAAGTGACAGTTCCTGCCTAGGTTTGTAGACACTTGCAAATTTCTTTAGAAGGTTGTTCAAAACTGGTAAAACCTTGAATATCCTCCTTGAATTTTCTGAGACATCTTCATTATTTGAAAAATGCCATGCCTGCTGTATTTGGCGGAACCTGTTTCTACTCCTTACCTTTAAAAATATAGGAGTTTCTGTTAGAGGGTCCAGTGTCCAGTAATCACTTATTCTGTCTTTGTGCACCTGCCCCATAAGGATAACCAAACCTGAAAATTTTTTTTCATTTCTCCAATGGTTATATCATGCCACTTCAAACTTTTAGGTGATTCTTTGTATTTATGGGCATTTTGCTCATGATAACAATTTGATTCCTCCACCATCATTGAAAAGAGTTCATCCCCAATAAACAAACTAACTACATCACTCACATTTTTTGGATCATGTGGAGTAATTTTCACACCTGGTGTGCCAGCAAATGTTTCTAAAGCAAGAATGATGTCGTTGTCCGACCAAAATAAAACATCGCCACTCGTCGTGTTAGTCACACCATTACTGTCATCAACTTCAGAATCGCTGGAATACTGCAAAGGTAGAGCACGAACAGTTTTCTTGGTAATTATTATATCTTCATCACTGTCAGTTGGCATTTAATTATCGTTTTCCTCAGAACTTCCATCAGTTCCTTCACAACTTGGGACATCAGACAAATTATTGGCAAAAACTTCGTTTAAAATTTCACTTTTGCTCATTCCCCTTCTGTTCTCAGCAGCCATGATTGCGTAATGGTAACAATAAATGTCACAGGTTAAAAAAACTGTAATATCTCTCATAAAACACCTTACACTTTCACCAAAACAATGTGTAAAACTTCTAGACTGAGTACGATCAAAGAAATAGCTCCTAATAGTTCCAAATAAATCCACCGTGGCGTGAAAAACCGGAGACTAGATGAACACGTATTAATACGTGAGCGGCCACCTGATACTGGTGACAAAAACACGTACTAATATGTGAGCGGACCACAAAGTGTTAAAAAAACATGAAATTTTTTATTTCTTCAATACGAAAGTAAACTATCTCCAATGTGCCATTGTTTTTTTTTTTAACTGTTGCAGAAGGAATGTCGGAGCTTAGCCTGAATTTTAGCAACCTGCTGCCCCCACTGCAACCCCATCTGCTTGTTCTTAGAATTTTTTTCATTAACCTTATAATTAACAACAACAACAAAATTGCTAAGCTTTGTCCAGGTGAGTCATTTGAATTAATTTCGTCTAAAATTCTGAAATTGCCTTTGTTTAGATTTAGAAATTTCTTTAGATAGCAAAAGATTTTGAATTATATCTTTGTTATTACTTCAACTTGCTTTGACTCTTCTGTGGAACAACCCATTATTCATCAGGGAATTTCTTTTCCCTCAGCCTATAACCACTATTTACTTCCTAGCATGTAGATCTTTTTTGCCTGTTGCTCTAAAGCAGAGTTCAGAAAATTTTCTCTAAGAGCCATATAGAGATTTTATGCTCTGGGTACCAAGTTGTAAATTTGAGGGTGTTGTGTATGTAACAGATTTTGATTAATTTTTATTGAAATTTAATACATAATATAATTTAATAACAATAATAAAGTACCAGGAATACCAGGAATATGTTTTTTTTAAGTAATACAGATCTAATAATAACAATATTATTCTCTTGGGGGAGATATTTTTGTTTTAATTGAGGTTCAGATATTGCCATATTAGTAATCACAAATGCTCATCTACAAAAACCATTCTTAGTTAGCAAATGTAAAAAATATGGCTAGCAAGCCAGAATTCTCTTTAAAACTATATTTCGTTCACCCCTGTTATACAGTCTTGGAGAATTTCTCAGACTTGTCTTCTACTTTTCAGAATTGACTTCCTAATATTAACAGATACTGTTAATTCTGCTTTTATTTACCTTGGATTTGAATTTCAAATTTCTATTGATTCTTTTAAAACTTTAGCCATCTTCCTTGCCATCTCTATCTGTTGACTCTTCATATCATACTCATCCCTGTTTTTTGTCCTTTTTGGGGCCATGCTTTTTATATTTCATTACAAATACAAATCAGAAAGAAATCATCTTCAAATAGTCACAATAAGTCATTTTCAGCTGATTTCCTACATATGAATGTGCCCTGATTCTAAAGTTTGCAGTTTTCATAAGCTCACACTTTATATTTATTTACTCATACTTTATATTTATTTATCTTTTCATGAAGACAAATTTAAACATAGTTTTAAAATTCAAACAAATATGCAGCTTTATCTTTTGGCCCCTTACTATTTCTATATCCTTCTCATATTTTAACCTAAGAGTGTGTTGTTTCACCTAGCCTCTTACTCATTTCCCCAACTCTGTCATCTAATGTGACTTTGCTAAGGGGGGGGGGGGAAATATATATATATGTATACACACACACACACACACACACATATAATGTTGGCAATACAAATTTACTTCTGTGTATTATCATAGTTTGCACATCTTATTTAACTAGACTAGTTAATGCAAAACTATAATCCCCAATGTGTATTCTTCCCAGTCTTTTTTATGCCCAGTTTTATTAATGTGATTCCTGTGAAAACTTGAATGAATAATATATTTAGTTAAAAAGTGCCAGTAAACCTAAAAGACAAATCTAGAATGAAAAGCTTTCTTGTGTAAATCCTCCCCTATCAGGTACATGTGATTTACTTTTCTTCCACTTACAAATGAAAAGGTGGATACATACGTAAGCATTATACTTTGAAACTCTGGGAGATCTTAAGGTTTATAGAAGATAAGTATGATAACTTGGGTCATGGAGGAAGATGCAATATAAATAAGAAAGAGAAATACGTCTAGATAATACCTAATGAAAATCTGATGGTGGTGAAGAATAACAGAAAAGAGAGGAGTAAACACATGAATGATTTATACCCAGTAATTCAGATTTTGTGATGTTTCCTGTGTTGTACAGCCTTAGTTTGGGTAAAAACTCAATCCGATTTTATGTCTAGTATACATTAAGTGTATAGAGGTGACCACTAATTATGTTCATTTTAGGCAATCTGAAGCCTAATACCTGCCTTATGCCATAGAATAGTATTTTTTCCTAACTAATGCCCAGTAATGAAATGTTTGGGAAACTCAATTTTATTTTTCAGAAAGTTTCCAGGTCTGCCAGCACTTCTGGCAAATTGCTATTTCTGAAAAATGAATTGAAAAATTAAATTGTATTGCTATGAATTTGGCTTTTTGTGGTTGTTAAAGTGGTTGAAGTGGTATTGTTTCCAAACTAATTTAAATTGTATAATGTTCATTGTAAAGTAGCTAAGAATTTAAGGTTTTTTCCAACTTTTTTTTTTGTTTTATTAAGGCATTAAATGTTCTCCTTGCCACTACATGATTAGTTACAGAATGACAAATTTACTTGTCTGAGAAGATGCTGAGTTAGGGTTTTTGTTCAGGCAGTGTTCAAATTGCCTTTATGCACCACAGTGGTTGAAAATCTAGAAAATAGAATTGGTTATTGATTCTGTTTGTTTTGCATGTGTAACAAGAGAAAAATAATGTAATCTTTCAAGCATAGAAGTTCTGTGCAGTTTTCCTCTGTTGGTTTTGTATGACTTTTAGTACCACTGGAACTTTCTAAATGATGCCAACTCCATTTATTTCTTGTATGTGACATCCAGGATACCTAAAAAGCTGTTTTATTTATTCATCTACTACTTTTACACCACAGAATCCATGCTTTTACTTAAGAAATAATTCATAACTATTCTTATCATGAATATTTCATATTGGTTATGGTAGAACATTTACTTAAGTGTAGATTCTCCCAACAATACAAACAACAACAACAAAAAAAGACAAATGATAAAATGATATGAGGTGGTGAGTTTTGGGTTTTTTTTTTTTGCCATTTTCGAACTTAAAAAAATTCACTTTAGGTTTAATTTTTTTCCCAGTATTTATAAACTATATTTCCAGAGTTTCTAGTTTTCCCTGTAATTTCCAAGTCTAACTTAAATTGTCCCAAGAAATAGAGAATGTTACTTCATACAAGATTTTTCAATAGAAAATCTGATTCTTACCATGAGTGCCACACCAGGAATAAATGGCCATTTTCCAATCTGTTTTAAAAAAACGCAACTTAATTAAGTCTAAAAAAAACACCTTAATTCTAATAATACACGGGAATCTTTTTTTCCTTTTATAATTGAAGTGAAGGTAGGGTTGTAGGTAGGTCATATCAGTTAAATTGAACATTTTGTCAAGCTTTGTAGGTCTTAACATTATAATCCTCATTTTACAGCTTAGGAAATAAACTTTAAAAAATTGAATAACTCGGCTTAACACAGTTGTGGCGCTGGGAGTATTTTAATCCATTTTTTTCTGCTTCCTGTTATATCAGAATTTAGTAAAACAGAACTGTATGTGAACATATACTATCACTCACATTCTCCTTTTCCTACAGAGTGTGAGTAGGCTGGGTATTATTGGACTGGACTAATATTACCACCTCCTTTTTTTTTCTTTTGTTTAAGATTTATTTATTTATGCATACAATCTGGGGTACAAGCCAGAGGCATGGGGTGGCGAAAGGGTTCACCAGAGACAGAGTGGGAAGCAGAACAGGCAGATCGACGCAAATACACTGCTGAGGGGAGCAGCAGGTGAGGCAGGAGAGGTCTGCTGCTCTATGTGGGAATTTCCCCTGCTGGGCTTCAAACTCGTGTTTCACCTGCTGACAGCTCTACAGCACAGCACTTAACTGCTGCACCACCAGGGAGGCCCTCACCACCTCCTTTTAAGACCAAAAACTTCTTCAGCATAGTCTTATAGATTCCCCACCCTGCTAGGATACTTAGATCATTCAGAAAGGGGCAAATGAGAGGGAGATAAATTCAATATAGTTCAGAGATGGCTCAAATGACACCTGCACAGAACGATAAACAAATCTCTCACAAATTAAGTCTGGTTTTCAGACTCTTCTATGTAGTAGAAGATTTCTGGCCAAATAAAACTAGTTTCCCTAAATAAAACTGTTAAAAAATTAAGCCAGTTGATTCTAAATGAAGGTCTCAAGGGTTTTCTTGTGAGTGAAATTAATGAGCATTAAATATGAATTTTGACAAATTCCCCAGAATTTGCTTTTGATTCTTGATTATTGACTGTGTTCTAAAATGTTAAGCATTAGATAAATGATGTTTTGAATAAATGAGAGAATAAATGAGATAGGTAGAATTATGCCAGAATTTCCCCCTTAAGACACTATATTTGTCCATTTGGAAGGAAAGCTCTTGTGACTGGTAGGAGTATGTACATGAAATGGAGGCCAAGCATCTTGTGACTGTAGAACAATGAAGCAAATAAGCAAATTAGATAAGTGGTGAACTTTTCCAAAATTATTCAAGTTAGGATTCTTTGAGTTTTGATGCATCTCAGTTGTTCTAGGGAGATGAGGCAAATGTTCACTCAGTAATCATTTATTGCATCCACACGCTATACTGGAAATCATAAACACTGGAAGCAAATAAAACATATGCTATCTGCCTTCAAGGAACTCACATTTGAAATGGGGAGGATGACAGATAAGTTATGGTGACAAGCAATAGCCATTTCACTGGAGTGTAGGAAAAGAAATTGGAGCTCCTTTTCAGCAAGAAGAAAATTCCATCTACAGTAGCTTCAAAAAGTGTTAAATACCTATGAATAAACCTAACAAAGGAAGTGAAAGACTTATAAAACAAAAAACTGTAAGACTAAAGAAGTTGAAGAACCAAGGAAATGGAAAGATATTCCATGCTCATAGACTGGAAGAATTACATTGTTAAAATTTCCACCATACCCAAAGTAATATATAGATTCAGTGCAATCCTATCACAGTTTCAATGAAATTTTTCAAAGAAATAGAGCAAACATTACTGAGATTTACATGGAACAACAAAAAACCCTGAATAGCTAAAGCAATCTTGACAGAAAGAGCAGGGAAGTGGAGGTATAATACTCCTAGACTTTGAACTATGCTAAAAAGCTATAGTAATCAAAACAATTTGGTATTGGAATACAAATAGACACACAGACCAATGGTATAGAATTGACAGCCCAGAAATAAACTGTATTTATATGGGTAGTTAATCTACGCCAAAGCTGCCAAGAGCAAACAATGGAGAAAGGAAAGTGTTCCACAAATGGTACTGAGAAGATGGACAGCCATATGTAGGAAAATGAGACTAGACTACTCTCCCACACCATACACAAAATTTACTCAAAATGAAATATTTGGATGCAAGACTGGAAACCATAAAATACATAGAAGGCAAAACATTTTGTGCCATTGACTTCAGTGATGTTTTGGTGGGGGAGGGGGGAGAGATTGATGCCAATAGAAATAAAAATAATCAAATGGAACTACAACAAGCTAAAAAGTGACCCTGCATGGGAAGAAACTTTCATTAAAACAAAAAGATATCCCGCTGAATGGGAAAAAATATTTGCACATCCTAATGTGACAGGGTCCTATATCGAAGATCTACAAAGAACCCACAAAATTCAACAAAAAGAAAGAACACAATAAAAAAAAAAGGTGGGGGTGGAACCAGAATAGCTAGATAGACACTTCTTCAAAGAAGACATACAGATGGTCAACAGGCCCAGAAAAAAATGTTCAACATCACGTATCAAGGAAATGCAACTCAAACCCGTAATGAAATAACACTTTACTCTTTATATTTAAAAAAAATTAGAAACAGGGCCTCCCTGGTGGTGCAGGAGTTAAATCTCAGTTAAATCAAGCTGTGACCAGCCACTGTGGCATCCAGCCTGGCCAGGGAGCTGAGCCACATGATGTAGATGATCTCTCCTGTCTCGCCTGCTGCTCCCCTCAGTAAATCTGCCTTTTCTGCTTCCCACTCTGTCTCTTGTGAATCTTCTCACCCCCCACATCTCTGGCCTAGACCCCAGTTCTTGTATGTCTAAATAAATAAATCTTTTTTTAAAAAAAGATTAGAGACAGATAAATATTGGCAAGATTATGGAAATAAAGGAACCCTTCTGTACTATTGCTGAAAATGTAGACTGGTCCAGTCCCTTTGAAAAATAGTATAGCGGTTCCTCAAAATATCAAAAATAGATACACCATGTGACCCAGCAGTTCCACTCCTAGGTATTTATCCAAAGAATACCAAAACATTAATTCAAAAGAGAAAATGCACTCATATGTTCATTGCAGCACTATTTCCAATAGCCAAGTTATGGAAACAACCTGTGTCCAGCAACAGAGTGGTAGATGGAATACTATTCAGCGATAAAAAGGATAAACTCTTGCCATTTTCAACAACCCAGATGGAACTACAGGGGATTATACTAAGTGAAATAAGACAAAAGGAGTAGGACAATATTGGATGATTTCACTCATGTGGAATATAAAGAAACAAAAGGACTGACAGAATAAACCCTAGAAGTATGACTCTAGAGTTTAGGCTACTAGAGGGGAGTGCGGTAGGCGGTGGGAACAAATGGTGATGGGCCTCAATGTCTATGTTAAAGAACTGTACATGCTTTGATGGTGGGTTGGGTGGTATAACTATCCTTGTGAATCATACACAGTGCTGTAAACTAGTGTTACTCCAATTTAAAAAAAGAAAAGAAACCTGACTTCTGAAGTGTGAAAAGCAAATGGCAGCTAGTATAGGCCTATTTTATTTGTCCTACCTAGAGTTGTTTTTCTTTTTTTTAATCGACACTAGCATTAAAAGTTGGGAAGTTTCACATGATGTATTTCTAGGTTCTTAGGAAAAAGGAACACATGCCTTTTGTTACCTGGCAAAATGCCATAGTTTCCACCTTTAGAATGGACTAGCATTCTCTGGTTCTCTACCTGTCTCACTGATGATCTGTTTCTCTACTTGAGTCAGGGACTTCTAGTTCACGGTATCTACACATTGTGATACTAAAGAGAAGCAGCCAGGTGGTACAGGGGAAGATACGGGCTACAGGCTGCCTGTTGATGTTTTCAATATGAGAAGTGTTTATGAATGTTATTTACTGAGGGAAAAGAACCAGAACCAAGTGAGAGAGGTGGTGTTATGGGCTAAATTGTGTTCCTCCAAATAGGTAATCCCCAGTTACCTCAGAATATAAACAGACTTGGAGATAAAGTCTTTAAAGAGGCAAATGAGTTAAAGTAAAATCCTTAGGAACCCTAATCCTCTATGTCTGTTGTCCTTCTAAGGGGGACAGAGACACCAGGACTTTGTCTGCACAGAGGAGGCCCTGTGGGACCACAGCAGGAAGATGGCCACCTGCAGGTCAAGCAGAGAGACCTCAGAAGTCATCCTGCAGATGCCTTGGTCTCAGACTTTCAGCCTCCAGAACTGAGAGAAAATAAACTTCTGTTGTTTAAGGCTCCCAGTCTGTGCCACTTTGTCATGGCAATAAGAGCTGATTAACAAAAGGGTTTCCTGGGAGAGAGGAGGGGAGAATAATTGAGCTAACAGAGACTGTTGATTGTTTGTGGACTAGGACCTCTGATTGTTGTTTAGAAAAATCCCCACTATATGTACACATCTAGCTCAAAACTCAATGAATGCTTATTGAATTAATTTAACTGAATTACCAATAAGAGGGAAATAAAACTCAGAGGTCAGAGAGATTGCTCTCGAAAAGGGAAGGAAAATTGAGCACTTTATTAGTTTCCAGTCTTTATTTTCTGTGTGAAGAGGTTAAGGAGCAACTAGATTGGATTAGTTCCCTTGTGATCAGCCTATGCTGTTGCTAGGAATGGAGACTTTAGTTTTATATGTAAGAAAGTACCATATATTTATTAAATGGAAAAATATTTGAACTACATTTTGTTAGGTTTATGAGGGCTGTAAGTCTTTATCAAGAACTGTTTTTTAAAGAAGACATGTTTTGGATATAGGTGTCTATGTATTGCTTCATTTTCTGATGGCTTGATTGAATGGAGGTAGTTGGGTTAGAGGAATTGAGAAAAAGGTAAAAATCTTTGGAAAAAGTCTCTGAGGAAAAGGGGAAGGAATTAATTTGCTCCAATAGAACTCTCGCAGGCAGGGTTGAGGCCCAGCCTCTGACCGGATTGGAAGAAGAGGATAGTATTAACATATTAGAAGCCTCCTTAGGCCAATTCGGAAACTTAGATATGAAAAATGAAAAAAAATCACTTAAATGCAAATGAGAAAGTATAGTTTTTTTTTTTATAATAAGAAAAAACAGATTTATAAGGCAGTGTTCTGGGAACTTGAGTACTATATGAAAAGACTTACATATATGTAAGTCTCTGGCTTTTTAAAAATTAAAGCACTTCATATCATAAAGTACCTTTCAGAAGATACTGTCAAGAAAAAGAAAATAAAAAGCACCCAAAAGTACACCAGCTAGAAATAACAATATTTTGCAATATATATTTCTAGAATGTTTCCAATGTATATTCCAATGTATTCCAATGTAAATCATATAACAATAGTTTTTAATAAACCCAGGGTGCTGGAAGATAAGTGATATGAGCCAGAATACTATGCCAAGGTTGACATTTCTTGGCTTGTAGTGCGGCAAAGTGAAAACAGCTGATATTTTCATAAACTGGCTCCATTTCTGGGTTTTTTTGAACATTGTCATCATCATTTTGCTGATATCGCTCGCCTCCTTTACCAAGGTCAGCAGGCCATAACAGCTGGTACAGCCACATTCTTGATGGCCTAATTAAATATTTCACATAGAATGCATATACCATCTGCTTAGGTTACAGATATAGTGACCCAGATAATAAACTGAATTGCATATGTGTGCTTTAGCTGATCTAAAGATGAACACACATTTTCTAAACAGTGGGGAAAATGCTGGGCTCACATTGGTTTAAAAAATGCTCCTGTTCCTGACCGGTAGGACTGGCTATTTGTCATTAGGGATTAGTGAATTGTGCTTATGTGTCCATATTCTCACCTGTCTCCCATTATATAGAGATCTATAGGGGGCAGGGGGCAGAGAGGGCATTCTGAGCTTGTAGAGATGAATAAATTCATTAACTTGTCTCTGAAAAATTGTGTTTGTTATTTTGGTATAATCGTATCCTGTATTTAGTCATGGAAATTATAGGTTTGCCTATAAGCATGTAACATTTTTGTTGAACGAAAAGAATTCTGTGTAATGTGGGGAAACAAAGAAGAAACCTTGGTAATATGAGGGCAAAGGTTTTTGACCTCAGGAACTGTTGTTTCAGAAAGACTTACAGTTCTGAGATTGTGCATAGATTTAATGTTTCACTGCTTGACACTTTGATATGAAATTTCTGTTTCCATTGTGAGGTAGAAGAGAGTGGAAAGACCTAGGTTTGATTCCATATGACTGGAGAAACAAACTCTGTGAACTTCAGTTTCAGCTCTAATAAAATGGGGCTGATAAGATCCACCTCACAGCGTTGTTGGGGGAACTGAATCAGATATATGAAAAATGAGGCCTGCTGTAGCTCCTGGACATGTGTTAGCTCTTCCCATCAGAGTGGACAATGTTCCTTCCCACCTAGCATCCCTACATCCCTCTTCTAGGAAAATAGCCCCCACCTTTATGTCGGATAGCTCTTCCTCCACCTTCCAATTAAGGCTTGCTGTAATTGTCACTCCAAATCCCTTAGTGAACAGACAACCCGAGCAGTCAGTCAGGTGTGCTTTTCTGAATCTTGAACCCTATCTCAAGATGCTGCAAAAATGTAGAATAGTGTCCCTAAGAGAAGAGTTTCCAATAATTCTACTAATTTGAAGTCTTCAAACTGTATCTTACAGTATTACTCTTAAAAAATTTAAATTAGCTGGATGTTTATCTCCAAAGACTCCTGACAGGTATATTTGGTTTGACATAATTTCACGAGTTGATACATTACATTTAGTCTGTTGGTCACATTCTTCTTTATACATCCAATGCTAGGTATTAGAGTGCATTCCAGAAGAGGGAGATTGGGTTATTGGGTTTCCTGTTCCCTATGCACCCTCAGTTAGTGATTTCACAGAGGGCATAAAGTCCTAGTTTTGTAACTCATATGGAGTAAGCCAATGCATAATCCCAAATTAAGCTTGATATTGGGCATAGTGACAGTATTAAGTAATGCCCCATTAGTTAATTGTAATCTTTTAAAAGACTTGCTATTAATCTCAGCCTTTTCATTTGTCTCACTTAATTTTGTCCTTTTTATTCAGCCCAATCTAAAACAAGTTAATAGTTTTTATTTAAAAGTAGGTGACACTAGAAAATTCTGAGCATTTGCTAAAAATTGTGACCATTGATTATCATACTGATGATTTATTTCTCTGTTTTATGTTGCTATAAGAGCATTCAAATAATTTAGAAGTGCCAGAGGCATTGTTGGACCAAGAAGACAAACCTCTAATGACTGTCTTAGATGGTAAAGGCATTGCAGTTGCTGCATGAATATTCATTTGAGAGGCATGCATTGCTAGGAAAGAAGTTGTAAATCTTATAACATGTAAACTTTTTAAAGAAACAACACTATAAACCCTGGACATTTTTTATTAAAAATATCTTCATATATTTTCATCAAATCTGGCTCACTTATAATAAGCTTTGACTATGGAAAGAAAATAGGATTTTATTGGCATCATCTGAATATTAGAAGTAAATAGGTAGCGTTCATATCTTGTGAAATTGCTGACAGCTCTTAAAGTCAGTCCGCACTTTGCTCAGAGGCATTAATCACATTGCTGGTTACATCTGTTCTTGGGAAAGAGAACCTGCCTTGACTGTGAATGGAGACTGGGCTGCCAAGCACTTATTCCCAGTGTTATTCAGAGCAACACATTGATCTGATACTAAACATGGCTGCCCTGTGGAAAGAAGCTAATCGTTAGTTGGGTCTTATTTATCTTATTTTCTCTTCTTTGGAAAGCAAAGATTGTGCTGCAAATAACTAAAGTTGGAGCCTGTTGGCTATATACTGTGAACAGGGAAAGCACATAGTTAGTAAAATTCATTTTAGACAGTTGAGCTGGATTCAAATTCAAGTTCGGGCCCCACCCACACTCTTTAGCACAATTGCTATGTCAAACAAATATATTTTTAGGACAAACCAAAAATGGCTCATAATATAATTAAAACTAGAAACATTGTATAACTTTTAAAAGTAATATTTCAATTTTAGAACAACTTAGATATAAAGGAAAATTGTGAAGATTACAGAGTTCCCCTATCTATCTCATGCCCAATTTACCCCATGATTAACACTTTATATTAGTATGTTCATTTCTTGCAATGAACCAGTATTGATACTCTGTTATTAACTAAAGTCCATGCTTTATCCAGATTTCCTTCATTTGTTTTTAATGTCCTCTTTCTGCACCAGGATCCTACGGAAGATGCCACATTAGCCTTGCTCATCATGCTGCCTTAGGCTACTCTGTGATGGTATCTCAGACTTTTTTTTTTAATGAGACTGATAGTTTTAGGTAGTTCTAGGTAGGTGGAAAGAAAATAAGGTAAGTGGAAAGAAAATAAGATTTGTCTAAAAATTTCTCATGGTCAGAGTTTTGAATTTGGGGGAAGAAGAACACAAAGGTAAAGTCCCATTTGTATCACAAGGATATGCATTAGCAACACAACTTACTATTAATGTTGACCTTGATCACCCGACAGAGGTAATATTCTGAAGTTTCTCCATTGCCAAGTTACTCCCTCACTTTTATACTGTCCTCTCTGTTTTTTTTTAAAGATTTATTTATTTATGCATACAAGCTGGGGTGCAGGCCAGTGGTGTGGGGTGGTAAGAGGGTTGACCAGAGACAGAGTCGGGAGCAGAACAGGCAGATCGACGGAAATACACTGCTGAGGGGAGCAGCGGGCGAGGCAGGAGAGGTCTGCTGTGCCACGTGGGAAGTTCCCTGGTGGGGGATCTAACTCACATGCAGCTGCCGACAGCTCAACAGTGCTGTGCTTAACCCGTTGTGCCACCAGGGAGGCCCCCCTCTGTTGTTTTTAATGATATTTCTTATTGAGTAATGTTGGTTTACAACACTGTGTATGACTTAAGGATAACAATTCAGATCTCCTTAGATGTATGTTACCACACCATGTCTACCACCAGAGTCCCCCTAGTACTTCACCATTGTCCATTTATGCCCCAACCTCTTTTTGTCCCCCACCCCCAATCCTTGCCTTCTGGTAGCCTCACATCTGCAATCAGATTTGTAGGATTTGTTTTGGCTTAATTTTCTCTTTTCCCTGTTTTGTTTCTTTATAGTCACATATGAGTGAAATCATCCGATATTTTTCTTTTTCCTCCTGATTTATTTTAGTTAGCATAATGCCCTCCAACTCCATCCATGTTGTCAGAGATGGCATGATTTCATCTTTTTTTAATAGTTGATTAATTCTAATTTTTTTGAGGTAACATTGATTTACAATACTACATTATTCAGGGGAATAGGCTCACATCTCTCCAGATACATGTCACCGTACCACGCTCCCCACCAAAGCATCCCTATCCTTTTACTGTAGATCACTTGGCCCCTACCCACTTTGGTGCCACCCCCACTGCACTCTTCCTCTAGTAGCCTAAATTCTACAGTCATATTTCTAGGGTTTGTTTTGGTTTCATTTTGCTAGTTCCTTTGTTTCGTTTCTCTATATTCCACATATGAGTGAAATAATCCACTATTTGTCTTTCTCTTTCTGATTTATTTTATTTAGCATAATCCCCTCCAGTTCTATCCAAGGTACAGATGGCAACATTTCATCTTTTTTTTTAAATAGCTGATTAATTCTTATTCTTCAAAGCTGCCCGAACTATACTGAGCAGTCCTATTTCTGTTAAATATTGGTAACTAAAAGTGTTAAAGGAACAGGTTTTGATTTGTTTTTCTTTGGAGAAAGAATGCTCTAGTGTAGCTAAGAACATATACTTTCTAAGAATTTGCGCTCTTACAATTGTATAATTATCTTTGTAAAATTGCCTTAATAAATTTTCAAGATAATTTTTAATGACTTTACATAATGCGGTGATTTCCTAAATAGAGATTGAGAAGAGAGCCTTTTGTGATTTTCTTTTACAGTGGGTCTTCCACTTAGTTCATTTGGATTAAAGTTAGCAATGCAAACAGCTCAGCAATTAAATTTAACCCATGGAAACTAGACATTTACTATCTTAATCACACAATCAAAACAAAAAGACAAACTGCCATATCTGTCATCAGGAGTGATTTTCAGAACAGTTAATAACTGTTGTTGCACAGTACTGGTCAGTCAGAACAGGATAGCCAGAGAGAACCAAGAGACGATGTCAGGTGCATTCTGGAAACATCAGCTGTGCCCTGGCCTAAAAACTGCCTAAGATGAAAGAAGTTATGGCATAAAAATAATATGAAGTGAAAAATCTTTTAAAAATCAATATTTCAAACCCATGGTTATATCAATGGTTAATTTACCACAAAGAAGCCATGAGTATACAATGGATCAAGGAAAGTCTTTTTAACAAGTGATGTTGGGAAATGCGAAAGAATGAAACTAGACCACTATTTCATATTATACCCAAAAATTAACTCAAATTGGGTTAAAGATTTTGACATTACAACTGAAACCTAAAATACATAGAGAAAAAACTTAGGCAAAACACTCTATGCCATTGACTTCAGTGATATCTTTTGGGGCTGGACTCCAATAGCAAGGAAAACAAAAGCAAAAATTAACAAATGGGACTAAATCAAATTAAAGCACTTCTGCACAGCAATGGAAACTAGCATTAAAATAAAAGACTCTATTGAATGGGAGGAAATATTTGCACATTGTATATCTAGGAAGGAGCTAATATCCAAGATTTACAAAGAACTTTGAAAATACAGAAATTAACAAGAAAGCCCCATTAAAAAAATGGGTACTATTTCAGTGAAAAATAGGATAGATCTAAACAGGCATTTCTCTAGTGAAAACATGCAGATGGCCAACAGACACATGAACAATGCTCAGTATCACTTACCATCAGAGAAATACAAATCAAGACACAGTGAGATACCACCTCATATCAATGAGAATATCTCATATCAACATGACCAGAAGCAACAGGTGATGGTGAGAATTGAAAAAGTAACCCTCTTATATACTATGGGTGAAAATGTAGACTGATCTAACCTCTATGGAAACAGCATGGAGCTTTCTCTTAAAATAGATGTACCATATCATTCAGCAATTCCGTTCCTAGATATCTAAGTAAAAATATTAAAAACCTAATTTGAAGGGATGTATACACTCTTATGGTCATCACAACACTGTTCGTAACAACTAAGTGATGGAAACAACCTAAGTGCCCAAGGAAAGATAAATAGATTAAAAAGATGTGGCATAGACACAAGTAATGGAATACTATGCAGCTATATAAAGGTGAAACCTCACCATTTGAGACAACATGAATGGAGCTGGAGGGGGTTATGCTGAGCAAAATAAGTCAGAAGAAGGATGATATCAGATGGTTTTTCACTCATATGTGGACTATAAAGAAACATGGCAACTGATCAGACAAAACCAAATAAAAACAAATCCTAGAACTCTGACTGCAGAATTGAGGTTACCAGAAGGAAGGATGGGGGTTGGAAAGCAAGGTGTAAGGAGGGCCCAATGGAGTGTGGTGGAGCATTATTGGTGCTTTAGTTGTGTGTGTGAGATGTGATAACATATATTTGAAAGGTGTGAATCTATACCCCCAAAACATATAGTGCTGTAATCTGTTACCTCAATAAAATTGCTTAATAAAATAAAATCAGTGTTATTTCTACAAAGGGAGTTTTGAAAATACAGAAATGACAATAAAATTTATATCACTAGCATTTAAAATAGTGTTGCCCTCTGTGTGGCAGTAACCCTTAGAAAATCCCCTTCGTTTCTACAAGGTAAGAAGCAGCATATTATCACAGGCAGCCAATCACTGAAACAGCTGATGTCAAGAGAGGTCTGAATCCTTGGTTAAAATCCAGTAAAATTAAGAGTATTCATTGAACTTTCCATCCAGCTTTTGAGCTATATGGTAGAACTTTTATGTGCAACTATGAAAATCAAGCATTTCTTCGAGACTTAGTTTCCTCACTTATATCTGCCCAATAACACATTGGGATCTTGTGAGGATCAAATATAATAATGCAGTCATTTTTTAAAAAAATATTTTAAGTGTTACTTCTGTTACATTCTTTTTTTTAAAAAAAAGATTTATTCATACAAGCTGGGGTACAGGCCAGAGGCATGGGGCTGCGAGAGGGTTCACCAGAGTGGGGAACAGCACAGGCAGATCAACGGAAATACACTGCTGAGGGGAGCAGCAGGCAAGGCAGGAGAGGTCTGCTGCACCATGTGGGAATCTCCCGGCTGGGCATTGAACTCGCTTCGCCGCTGCCTACAGCTCCAAAGTGCAGCACTTAACCACTGTGCCACCAGGGAGGCCCAATGCAGTCATTCTTGAAGGCTCCCATTCCAGTGACATTAGCAATCTGGCAACTTCTGCAAATAGGGCTGAGCTCCAGCCCTATTATAATAGTACAGCCAAGTGATGATGTATTCTAGTGACCTGCAGGGTAACAGTTTAGTGAGAATTATTTGTGAGAATAAAGAAACTCTGAACACAGAAGACAAAATTTAGAAGAAATGGAAAGTATTATAATGTTTCAGGTGTGTGTGTGTGTGTGTATTCTTGTTGAGTAGTTAATATGGTCTAGGAATTCCTGGGCCATTTGTGTTTTGGAGGATAAATTGTTAATCTGCCTGTGCAACTGACACAATGATGTATTACTTTGTAGGTGACTGGAATAGAGTCCAGATGCACTTAAGCATTTATGAAAATTTAGCTATTGTCTCAGTGCCATATTACATAATATGGGTGAACTCTAAAGTAGTGCTTTCAGACTTTAAAGAAAATAGTAACTAAACTTAAACTGTAGGTTAAGAATAACTTTTTTTTGATAATGACATTGTACTCATTAAAATTTTTTTTACATTCACTTTCAAAAAGCATTGTCATTTATAATTACTGCATAGCCGCAGAAGTTCTTCCTGTCTCCTGGGCTGAAGCAAAACCTCAGCAGCATAAAGTTAGGACTGGACGCTGCCCTGGCATCACACTGCATGTGGCAGGATCCTTTTCCAGGACTGTTGCAATGTTATTTTATATGCATAGCAGCTTTTTAAAATCAAAATCTATACCACAAACTCAGGAGAGATTGTGATGTAGTTGGTGCTGAAAGACTTGAGCACTGAGCAGGCCAAGCATTTAATTGCAGAGGCCAAAAATGGGTGCTGTAAAAAAGTTCATACAGAAGGCTCCAGGAGAGTTCTAGTTACAACTTAGTGTAAGTGAACTCATCCTCATTGTGCCAGAGAGACCAAATGTAATTCTAGATTCTAGATATTCTAGATACTTTTGTGTTCATCTTCAGTGTGGAGATAGAATAACAATGTTGTCAGTCGCACTTTCTATGATGGAGATGCTCTCCAGACAGTGCTGAGAGGTACAATATAATTTGCCACTTTTGTCTCCAGAGCACTGGAAATGTGGTGAATGTAGCTGGTGAACTGGAATTTTAACTTAATTTAACTTCATGTAAAATTTTAGCTTTGTGTGACTAGTGTCTGCCTTTTGGATGAATAGCTATTTTGTCACATCTGTTCTTGTGATAATTCTGATAACTTCTGACATAATAGATGTTCATAAATGTTATTTTTTCCCCTTTGTGGAGAAAGTAGTTCCCCCACTCTTTACATTACTACCCAGAGGTGGACAAACTTTTTGTTTTAACTTTCCCATTGCAGCATCACTATGCATGTATCTCTTAAATTTCAAGATGGAATCAAGGGCCCTTAGTACTATGGAACTGTAGAAAAACAGAATGTATACCTTTCTCAATTTTGCATGCCCCCAAATGAAAAGGACATCGATGATAAATTTGTTTTCCATTTTTTCCCCAGCATGGGATTGGGTGAGCATGATTGGGGATGCTTTGCTACTTTTGCCATTTTGCTGTCTCTTTTCCCTTTTGAGCAAAAGGGAAAGTTTGAAAAGGAAAATGTAGATATAGGAGGCACGAAAAGAAGACCTAGACTTAAGGACGAAGAAAAAGAAAGAGAAGTAGCACAGAGCTGAGAGTACCACGATAGCTCTTGGCAGTTTGGAGAACTGATTGCTTGTGGGGCTGGGTGTTTTCTGGTTTGCTTTCTGCTGACTCCTGGATACTCTGAGAAAGTTAGAGCAGGATGTGCCTGACATGAGTGTAGGTCCTCCCTACCTCTTACTGGTTGTTG
The DNA here is from genome assembly GCA_004024925.1 of Scalopus aquaticus. Classification (NCBI taxonomy): domain Eukaryota; kingdom Metazoa; phylum Chordata; class Mammalia; order Eulipotyphla; family Talpidae; genus Scalopus; species Scalopus aquaticus. The sequence continues at coordinate 12,415 of PVIJ01001057.1, read as the reverse complement.
TTAACTGTGATTTCTTTACTTGGATCTTGTTTGTACTGTGGAAAGAAGCCTGGAGACAAATGTGAAAAGGACAAGGTGGGCAGGGGGGCCCCGGGTGGTACTGCTGTCTACACAACACAGCAGGTCAAACGACGAAACCGCGCCTAAAGCTGCTCATTCCTCCAGCCAGAGCCCTAGTGCTGCACGTTACAGCACCCAGATCACTCCCTGAAGTGCACATTACCAAATAAGCATGTTCTGAAGATGTGCAAATCAGAATGGCCCAATTTTCAGCTCCACATAGTTGCTAACGTAGCTTTTGGGGAGAAATCTTTTGATTCTTTCTGTTCTGCTATAATCTTATTTTATTTGTTAATTTATTTCATACCTCTTCCCTACTTTTCCATCTCATTTACTTCAGACATGAATATTCTGAGTAGTGTTCTCTCAAGTCATCTTTATCTTTTCATGGACTGCGCTGAGGAATTCCCTTCACTGGAGGTAATAAATGAGATATGAAGATAAAGATAGACTAAGTTTTCTTATTGAGGGATTTTTTGTTTGACATGTTTTATTCAAATGTTCTATTTATTTAAATAGAATAAAAATAATCTTAATACCATCTCATTTTTCTTAGCATATTTTTGTTCTTAATTTAGTTCCACTTACTAGAACTTCTCAAAGAATTCCTATAATTATTACATTAAAAGCTTCCATTGTCAGTTGAAATGTATTCTTTGTAATCTTGTTCTTTTTATTTTGACTTCCCATTTTACCTTTTCAAAGGCAATGAATGAATGTCTTGCTCTTACCAAGAAAATGTAAAGATTTCAGTAAGATTTATTTTTCTCCTTTTCTCTAGAGACAGCTAATCTCAAATCATGCTTTAATTTATTAATAACTGTATTTAAATCAATTTAGTCTAATATTTACTCTTTTGAAGTATTCATAATGATTAGTAACTTGATTTTTCCCCACAGTCCTATTTGAGTTAATGATTAGGTAATAGTGCATTTTAACATGAATAGGTTCCATAATTTCAGATTTTATTTATAGTAACATTTACTAAAGAAAGTGATGGAATTTGAATCTTGGCATCACACACACGCATCCTCAATCTGCATCCAATTATGTGGAAATGAAAGTCCTTAAAATCTTAAAAAAATGCAACATTCTTAATTTTTCCATAATAACAACCTTGTATTTAGTGTTTTAAGGTTTTCATGCATGTTTTTGTAGAAGTTCTCAAACTTTAGGGTAGGTTTTAGGAATTTCTGATGCAGAAGAAATAGGGCTAGAGCTCCAAATTGTATTTTAAGAAGTTCCTAGTTTGCTAATGCTGCTGGAATGGGGAAACTTCAAGAATGACTGTATTATTATATTTGATCCTCACAGTTTTCCAGTGTGGTGTTGTGCAGAGAGGTGACTGATTTTCATAGTTGCGCATAATGAACTATTGGTTGAACAGAGACCAGAACTTTTCTGGTTATCTCTTGCTCAGGGAATGAGTTCCGTTCCCAAAATATCTCTGTTATTCAAATGTTTGACATTTTTGTTTAATTCTTTTCATTTTTGTATGTAGAGCTACCCTCCCTCCTTATTCTCATTTATTCATAATATGTTTAAAATACTCTACTCTTGCAAAGGTAGAACGGATATTTTTTCTTTTTGGCCTGAAGATGTTCTAAAAATGCAGAAAATTTCTCCTTTCGTAGAATGTAAAAGCTTATGTAATTTGTTATGTCCACCTATGGTTGAGCATAGGGAAATAGTTGATTTTTTGTTCTGTTTACCCACTAACCTAGTGCTCTGTCATTTTTTTATTCTAACTTATGGTGGTGGTTCTAGCCTAGCCCATTATTTGTGGGTTCAGCAAATGAGGATAGATCATGAATGATTCAGGATAAGGAATCTGAAAACTCCAATACCAGATCATGGCAGAGGGACCTGCACTGATTACAAGGATAAAAATATCTGTTGTAGCCTCCATGAAGAGCTGATGGTTTGTTTTCCTTTGGTTTGTAACAAACCACTTAACCTGTGTGTAAAATAATGGATTCTAGGATGAACTTTGGGATGTGCTTTCTCCGCCTTTCCCACAATTTCAAGATTCCATCTTGAAATTTAAGGACTAGTTCAGGTTATTCAGGGTACAGAGTGTGTGAGGAAAGTTGTGGCCTACCCAGTGTTAACCAGCACTAAGATTCTGCCTTTTGAATACTGTATTTTTGCTAATATTATGAGGGAAATTTTGTTGGTACTTTTCTGATATTTTTTCTAGTGCCTAATTTCTATTTTCTCTTGTTTTGCTCCTTCTATTTCACTTTGACCTTGGACCCTTGAAATAACTTATTCTAGAAATGGAGTAGCTAGAGAAATATAATGGTTGCAGAACAAGCTGAAAATCATGAACTTTATTATTTTTATAGTTGTTGTTTTCTCTCTTTTTTTGTAGGACAAAGAAAGTCTTGATATTTTTTGCTTAGTCTTGTTGACTATTAATTTAAATCAATGAGCTTTTGTACTGGAAATAAATTGCATGCTCCAGCTACTCCTCCCTCTTCCCACACTTTTTAAAACTTGCAGTTAAGGTTTTGGTATGTGCTTGACTCAGTATGGTGCTTTGTATACACTATTGTGACCTAGCCATCACATCAGCCTGTGAGGTATTATTTTGAGGAAGTAGATTCAGAGAGGTTGTGTAACTTGGCCAACATCTCACAGTGTGGTGGATCAGGGATGTGAACATGGGTCTTTTGGATTCCAAAATTTGTGCATTTGAAGATTAGTCTGTATTACCTCCCCTTTAAGGTCATTGCTCAGTCGGGAGTTGTAGTTAATAATCTAGATCCCTGAAATTAAGTAGGCTTTAAAAAACCCCCACAAAATCCTGACTTTAAACTTCTTTTGGTATTTTCTCTCACTTGTCACTTTATCAGTTCCTTTTCAAAAAGTTTTGTAAAGGAAAGAATTACACTGTTTTCTGAGATATATATCTGTCCTAAACATCACAGAGGACAGTGTCATACCTTTATTGTATTGGAGTTTTTATTCCAGTCATTTGGTCTTTAAAAGCAGCATGTGATGGAGGTTCAATTTGTCTTAAAACCTCAGAGTGCTGCCGTGGTGCAAACACCAATAAACTGCAGGTTGTGCATCAGGCTCTTCCTCTTTATTTTGCCCTTGAAATGTCTGACAGCTTTCAGAAAAAGGTAGATACCCTAAGTATCTGAGGTGACCCATTTGTAGGGAGGTGGTTCAGAATATCTCTCAAGCATATCCATTTAAAATCACTCCCATAACCTTTCCTGTATTTTTAATAAACCATTTTCATCATTCCTGTTTTTTTCTTATGTATCTCTTCTTGTTGTAGAAGCATGTAATTTAATAACATTTAATATAGTATTCAAATTTAGAACCAATCATGTGGTTAGTGAATATTACTGGTAACTCTATACCAAAACCAAACGTATGTGCTCCCTCTTTCCCTCCCTCACTGTCTCCAAAATAGAATACCTGGTATTGACTCTTGATGTTTTCCCTTGCTACTTTGAGAAAAAGCATTTATTCCTTTGAGTCACAGCTTCCTTATTTGTGAACCAAGATGGTAATGTCTTTGTAAATATTCTGAATTCTGTTTCTTGGCATTTCCACCATGCTCTTTTCTAGTTTTACAGTATTCACATATAGTTAGAAACTGTGAGGAAAAGTTGTAAAAGTCTTTGGAATAAAAAAACAAAACAAAACTAATGGTTTTTCTATCTCAACTTTTGGATTCTCTTTGCCTTTCATTGTCTTTGAGCTATTTTTGTGATTCTGTATGTTGCAGAAATCAAATGGTTAAAGCAAATAGTCTTTTCTATGAAAGACTGGTTGTGATAAAAATGCAATAGATTATTTCCCCATGTTTTTAACCAATTTTACCAATTTTGCTTCTTTCTAGTTTTCCTTCTGCCTATATATTTGTTTGCTTTTTGGGTTTTCCTTTGAACTGGCCATAACATCTTACTGATTCCCTAATTAATAAGTTATTAATGAAAATGTTTTTCTTTTTTTGAGATTTATGGTTTTACTTTGAGAAAACATTGTTCTTTAATACAGTAGAAGAACTGGGAATTAGGGGCATATTTCTGTCACCTTGTGTTTGGTACTCATCAATGTATTACTGATGTACAGTTTCCTCATTAAAAAAAAAGATGAGGTAGACTGAAATGATCTCTGGTCTATGTTTCTATTTGAGTCTGTGATTCTGTGTTTTAATATTCTTTTAGTCCAAAGTTTAATGACCTAAGTTTGTTAATATCTAGGTGTATTGAAGCTTAAGTATCTTATTTAAAAATTGCAACAGAAATTCTTTGGAGTATTTTTTAGCATATTAGCATATACATTAGCATTACTAATGATAATTTTGGTTTATGTGTTTCTCAAAAGCATTTATAGTACATGAATTGCAATTGACAGTTTTCAGGGTGAAGAAAGGGTGAACTTTCTACTGGCAGTGTTTTACTGAGAAAAATGTATTTGATTATAAAAATGATATCTTGGCTTATAACACCCCCAGTGCTTATAGAAAATTGTAAATGTTATTGTAGTATGTGGTACTTTTTAACCGTTGTTTCATTTAAAAAAGCATTTTTGATCAACCTGGCTTCATAAAACATTGCAGTGTAAGAAACAAAATTCTCACTCCTGCTGTTTGGAAAGTCTAGCCATTAAACATGGATGGTGTAGGCATGTCTTAGGCAGCTCAGGCTGTCATAAAAGAATATCACAGACTTGGGAACTCCCTGGTGGCGCAGCGGTTAAGCGCTGCGCTGTGGAGCTGCGATGCAAGTTCGACGCCCAGCCGGGGAGATTCCCACATGGTGCGGCAGACCTCTCCTGCCTCGCCTGCTGCTCCCCTCAGCAGTGTATTTCTGATCTGCCTGTTCTGCTCCCCACTCTGTCTCTGGTGAACCCTCTCGCCGCCCCACGCCTCTGGCCTGTACCCCAGCTTGTATGTATAAATAAATAAACCTTTAAAAAAAATATTCTTCTCACTCTTACTCTTATTTTTCCCACCTGACTGCCTTTCCTAGTTTAATGTAATGGGAATACTGCCTTTTAGAGAATTAAAAAAACAAAAACAAAAACATGATCTTTCATGGATCTTAGTTTTGACTTACTTGGTTGGGGGAGGAAGGAGCCGGAGGGAGGGAAGGGAAAGGGCACAAAATGGAATAGAAAAGAACACAAGGGACCATGGAGATGGATCACGGGTGAATTGGTGGTGGGCTACCCAAGGGGAATGCAAAATGTAAAAGACATAAATAGCAATAAAAATATATATTAAAAAAAAATAAAATAAAATAATCTAGTATGTCCATAGGTGGAGCTGTTTCAAGACATCTGGCTTTACTTCCACATCTAATGTCTTTTCTCATCATTTATTAAAGGTAGCCTTTCTGACTTTGATATATGTCATGTTAGCACCTTTTAAATTATTCTTGTAATACCTTTGTATTACTAAGGGGTAAATACTATTGTTTCTATCCCATCTGTGTCTCTTCCTTTCTCTCTCTCATTTTTTATAAGCTCTTTAACCTTATAATGTTCCAGGATATTAATTTAAAACAACCGATCAAATAAGAGAGCCCCTTCTTACCTATACTGAGCTGACCTCTTTACACCTGCTTCCTTTGCAAATTCAGCTTGGAAAGCTCAGTTTTTAATACTTTTTTTTATAATATATATTTTTATTGTTATTTATGTCTTTTACATTTTGCATTCCCCTTGGGTAGCCCACCACCAATTCACCCGTGATCCATCTCCATGGTCCCTTGTTTAATACTCTTTTGAGCTGCAACTTCACTTCCCTAGTGTTTGCAAGCTAGCAGTATTATTATTTTCAAGACTTTATACTAAGAGCACACACCCAGCTAGTATTTGCCCGCCCTCCCTCCTCCCTCCCTCCCTCCCCCCCCTTTCTCTCTCTCAGCACATATTCCCCTAGTTCAGTCAAGATATTTATTCGGTTTTCTTTCTTTACCATTTAAGAATTGGAATTCCTATCCTCATTTTCCCTAACTGCTTCACCTTGCCTGTGTCTAACTTTGTTTTGTAAATACTTAAGGGATTTAGCATGGACATTTCTGGCTTTTATCTCTTAGGCCAAAATTCTAGTGTTGAGTGACATGGGTAGTTGCAAAATTAAATGATGTCTAATAGATTGTATTTGGAATTGTACTTGAAAATATTTTAAGATTTATTTGATGTTTTTTCCTTAATTTCTGATTATTCCTTAAAAGTCTACCTGTAAGATACTAATATCTCAAATACAACCATTTTTGCATAGAGGTTTTATTGATTAAACTGGACTTAGAATAATTTTTGTGGTTTTGCTCTTATATTAATGACTTCATTTACTTATCCTTAGTTCTTGACTCTATCTTTTAAAAAGCAACATGGACAACTTGAAAAGATCTTAGACAAAAACCAATGATATAATTTAAAGATTGATAAAATTAAAACCCTAGGAATATTTAACCTGCTAAAAGTAAGAGGGAAAATTTTTGCAATGTGCTATTATAAAAGTACCTTGTATTTTCTGTCTTAATCATGTCCACTTGCACTTGGGGTTGTGTGTAGAGTGCTTTTTCAAACAGAGCTGGAAGAAGTTGTACTGTGATCATGCTTCAGTATGGCAATAAATAATCAAGGACTGTTTTACATTAAGAAGGATATATGTTTGATTCATGGAGGTATATTTCTAGTGACTCTGAACAATAGAGTGAATGGCTGGGCAAGAGTCATTGTGGGATCATGTCTCAAATCTTACTCTCTGGATGAGATAGATTAAGGGTGAAGAAAGTTCAATTTTGGAGGTGTCTTCTATAATTGGATTCTAATCTGATTGGTGTGGTCATTTTATCTAATGGTGATTCAAAGCCCTTTACATAGTTGTAGAACAATGAGATGCATCAACCAGTTCTTCATATCCATTTCTTGGGTTAAAGTGACGACTAGTCCCAGGAAGAAGGTAGTGGTGCAGTGGAATTATGACCGGATTCCTGTGGCAACCAGAAGCCATGGGGACAAGGTCATTTTGTTGGGGCCGATGCATGCTGGCAGCAGATGTTTTTTCTCCCCCTATCCCCCAGTGCCAGTGAGGCTGGCTCTGGCCATGGCTCCCCAGATCCCACAGGCCCATGAGCTTGCCCTCACCTGAGTATAAGCTGGCTTGGGCAGTGGCCATCAATTGAGTGACCCACTCAATTGATGGTAAAATCAATTTTGATGGTAAATTTTACCATCAAAATTGATGGTAAATCAATTTACCATCAGCTTCGAGGTAAATTGACCAATCAGTTTCAAGCTAAATGGACCAGTGGGGTTGGAGCTAAATAGACCAATCAGGTTCGAGTCAAATGGACCAATCAAGTTTTAACTCTCCAGCTGTCACTCAACCATGACTTAATTTATTTGAATTGAAAGTGGAAAACAAGCTGATTGGCATTAAATGATTCAATCAGACACTTAGAATTGAAAATGGCTGATTCTGGCTTGTTGGGTGGAGGACACTGAAGAACATATAAGGCAGAGCAAGAGCCAACTGTTCCCAGCCTCTGAAGAAAGAAGAAGGATACATTGGACCACCTTAGAAATGGTTAGCAGCCAGCTTTCAAAGAGGGAAGGATTCATCAAACTACCTTTGAAGAGGAAGCAGTCATTGGGCCACTTGAAAAAGAAGGATTCAGCAGTTGGCCTCCAAAGAGAGAGAAGATCAAGCATTCAGCCTCCATTGGATTTAGCAGGACTCTAGAGAATTCTAGACCTCCATAGACCTTCACAGAGACCCTGCCACTGCACCTGCCTCCAGCCCTCTCTCTGACGTTGCCTACAGGGGTACCCTCAACCTCAGCCTGGCATCTCGAAGAGCTGTTTGCTGTTGGTATATGCCAATAGCTTAACAAAGAGTCGGCCACAGCCTCCAGTTCTCTGGCACCGTCTTCTGGTGCTACTGAGTCTGTTGCTTTCCAGTCTGGCATCTAGACCAGCCTTCAGACTGCTGCTGTGGGCTACTGCAGTGTCACTTCCTCTTCCATAAGCAACATTTGTTTGGGACTTCTGGGCACTTCAGACACTATCTAGGGTGAGACAGCCAGTCATCTGTGGCCTTAGAAACTCCTTTCCCCCCATCTCTTGTTTATTAAATTAACTCTGTTGTTGAACCCTGCACTTGGGTGACCTTGCAATTTTACGTGCAGGTAAGGACCCACTGACAGTGACCTGTCCCCTGCATTGGCACTGTCCCTTTGTTCTGTTTGAGCACTGTTTTAAGTATTCTTAGCATTGTTGTAGAAAGAACACCGTATGGGAAGTCAGTTGTCTGGATGATGACCTAGTTTTATAAATAACTGGCTACCTGACCCAGAACTTGTTGCTTCCTCACTTTAGGCCTCCCCTGTTTATTTTTACTTTGCAGGTCCTTAATTAGAAGTATTCTAAGGTGTCCTTCAGTTCATTCCTATGGGTGACAGTGAAAAGAAGACTAAAGTAAGGGATGTACAATTGGTAGAGGAGCTAAGAGATAGGAGGATTAAGGAGGGGAGGGCTTCAGTGGTGGGAGTATAAGGAAGGAAAGAGATGTAAAAGAAAGGCAAGGAGGTTTTAATTTGAGTGAGGAATTAATAAGAAAGACAGCATTTGTAACCACTGATAATGGATTTTCCCCAGTCTTAGAATTTGATCTCTTTTAAAAATTGGATTAATTGGGCAGCATTTGCTACAGTCTACTCAAAATTCTTGTTCTTTTCCCTTCATAATTAGGTTAAAAGTGTGTTCTTTGAGGATTTCAAAGACTTCTCTTTGTGATTCAAAAAAGCTCCTGTAAAGTAAGCAAAGATAATTATCTCTATAAAAAATAGAGAAACAAAGGTACAAGTTAGTTGAACACTTTATTTGGGAAATCATTATGCTTATGTTAGAGCCCAGTTTCTTTAGTCCTACTGATAGACTTCTCTTCTTTCAGTTGTACCACTGTATCTGGTAGATATATTATTGAGACCTCTGGTGCGTGACTGCTGGCAGAAGGAATAATTTATCTCAAATATTGCTGTTCTACATCCTCTTTGGGAAAGGTATCCCACACCAGACCATGCTAGTCTAGATACCTGTTTCAGAATTTAGTAACTAATTGCATCTTATAAATGAAATTATCAAATTAAGAAAGTATCTATACCCTTAGGGAACAGAAATTCTGAGATTTTCCATGTAGTGTGTAGGGGGGATGCCATTCATGAAATGATTTAATTCACAGTATTTTTGAGTTATGTACATGGCAAATAGGACATTAGATGTACTTTTTTTTTTTAGCAGATTTAACTTTGGGAGGTAGAAAAAAATACCAGTTGATAGTCTAAAATGCTTTTCATTGAGTTTATAAGTGGACAGATTTCTTATATTATACCTTCAAATAATTTCAAGGGCACCTCTCCTTTCCATGAAAGTGCAGATTACAGTGCCTCTTTGAAGGTGGAATGTAGTTCTTCCATTGCGGTCACTCATATTACACATACACACAAACACACATTTGTATACACACACATATGTATACATATATATTATTATTATTATTACTATTGTTAGACTCTAGGCAAAACATTCGTCTGCCTTGCTCTCTTGAAACACTGCTTTACATAGCTGTTTCTCTCCATGGAGTGGGACATCTAGGAACTAGTTCTCTGTTGACAAGAGCATTAGGCATACCACATAGTCCCATACTTGCTACCACTTCTTAAGGATGGGAATGCATGTGGAGAGATGGATGATAGTAATTTTCATAACACTTAAGTCCTTAATTAGTCCTTAAGATCACTTTATCTCTAGGGAAAAAGCAGAGTCCATATGACATATTTATTGTGGTAGAATATGTTTCTTGTTTAGTATTTGGTTGCTTTGAAACCTGTCACATCTTATGCTCTTTTCATGTTAGTTCTGGTAAGTGCTTGCAAAGGGAAGTTTCTGTAGCTGGAAACCACTTATAGTGACTGGTGACCATGCTTTTCTGCTCCTCTGGGTTTTAAAATTAGGTGTCAAGCATCTGCATTAAGACTTTGAGAGGAAGGTGTTAGACATTTAATAATCTTAAGTAAGAAAATTTTTTGTCTTTTAAAACTTTCTTACCTAGAGGTGTTCAAACCAAGAAAAATATCTGCTTGAAGAGATCTTCATGAGAGAGATGTAGTGGTTCTTAAGTACATTATATCTTTACTTGCCCCAACCCCAAAACATACTTAGATAATGAACAGTTTTTGATTCCTGATACAGATAAGGAAAATGTTCCTCCATGGGAATTTCAGAATTAAAAATATAATTCTCTCTGATCATTTTAAAAAAAAAGTCAGGCAATCAGCTCATTATTTTGAAAACTGGTAGACAAAGGGAAAGAATTGGATATTTAACTAGCTTTCCTTTACAAATTATACCTTAGATTAACTAAATAGTTGATGAGAGAATGTGTCTTTAGAGAAATAATCTAGCTATCAGATGAGGAAAGTTTTGGCAAGTTAGAATTCATTGTTTTGTAATCCCTGATGACAATGAATCCAAGTGGTGAGCATCAATGGCTGCTAATATCACACACAGAGAGATTGTAAGTCTCCTGATGAAAAACATAGTCTATGAAGTATTCTCACAAAAATTTCAAACTGTAATCTGATATGGCCTCTTTCTCTGACTACTGATTAACAAGGAATACAGAACACATGGGTACAAAATGAATTAAACATATTGGAGATAGAATTAAAAAAAATCTAGACTGGGCAGTACGATAGGACAGATGACTTGGTGTCATTAACAAAATAATACAACTGAAGAAGAAAAGAGATTGCGGACAATTTATGTTAAAGGAATTTGAGAGAGCTATAATTTAATTCTAATTTCTGGACCTTTTTTGCCTACTGATATATACAAACTATAAAAAATTATAATGCAGTTGGGGAAAAGGTATGTTATCTGTACATTTGATGATATTATGGAGTTCTTATTAATATTCTTAAGAATTATAACGCTGAGTTTTTTAAAAAATGAGCCCTGTAAATATTGATAGATAAAGTATGATATTTGGGGTTTGTTTTAAAAGAAGACAGGAAGGCTAATAATATAGTATGTAAATGAAGAAAGATTGTGTTAGTGATGCTGGAAGAATACCTCGTTTATTTACGTACCTGCTACTTAAGGGATATTCTATTTACATATATCTTTGAAATAACCTATCATAGAATATTTTTTAAAAGAATTTTAGTTAAAGATATGTAACAAGTCTTGGGTACAATGAAAGGAAATTGATCTAGAAGGAAAAGAGAAACAAAGTTTTGTATCTGAAATGGGCTGTGTATTGAATGCTTATTGGCTATAAGTATTTCCCAGCCATCCAGCACCCATTCATTTATTTATGCAAATATTCATTTGCTTATTTCAGAATTTGTTGAACATGTATGATGTCGCAAGGCAAAAATAATTCCACAGATCAAATTAACATGAATAGAATTCAGCACACCCTGGTGGTATTTTGGGCCTTTACATCTGCTACAGAACCTCTGAACTGTACGAATAAGTCCCAGGCTATGAATTTTAAATGGCATTTTGTAATCATATACCTAGATTTATTTAACTTTATTTTTTAATATTTTCAGGACAGCTCTAACCATCTGCTAGGACTTTGCCTTCCTCTGGAATCTTCCAACTCTTAAAGGTTGTGGGTACTGCCTACTTGATTCCTAAGGGACAGTTTCTGGCCCGTGGCAAGGTTCATTCAAGTGACTGCAAACTGAGCTCCCAGTCCCAGATTTATAGTTGGGATCCTATGGGAAAGGCCCCTCCCCCCTGCCATTTTACCTTTGGAACTGTTTTTACACTCTGAAAGATTTTCCAATTACTACATCTAATTACAAGGAAGAATAAATTACTGAAGCAAGTTAAATTATCTTGAGTCATAACAGTAATTAACATTCAAATAGGAAACTGCTGCCATTTTTATAAACACCACAAAGTACAGACATCACTTCTTTTGAAAGTAGGAAGTAGGAAGAAAGAGGTTTTCCTTCCTTGAAGTCTGGTATAAGGATGATCTGGGATAGCTGCTAGGTTGAATGTGTGGAAAATCTGTCTGGGAGATATTGATTATTGAATTGCCCCCTTTTCATCTAAATCCTTAGAAGTAGCATCTTTTTTTTTTTTTGACTGTAATGCCTGATTCTTTTATATAGATGATATTTTTTTTATTGTTATTTATGTCTTTTACATTTTGCATTCCCCTTGGGTAGCCCACCACCAATTCACCCGTGATCCATCTCCATGGTCCCTTGTGTTCTTTTCTATTCCATTTTGTGCCCTTTCCCTTCCCTCCCTCCGGCTCCTTCCTCCCCCCCCCCCCCCCCCCCCCCCCCCCCCCCCC